>OX463862.1:24800788-24897508 GCA_949825065.1 Odontocerum albicorne | reverse complement strand
TAAGCATAAAACTGATGTCAAGAAATAATAAATTTTAAAAGAAAGTGTTTAACTGATGCCACGAAATAATACATTTTAACAAAACTAATGTTATGAAATAATAATTTTATCATAAGTATTTTTTTGTAAAAATTTTGTTATTACACATGATTCATGATTATTTTTGCCTTGTCAAATATGTTTTGACAATGGCGTACATTTCAGTGATGTTGCTGCCACTATTTTAAGAGTAATAACAAAAAAAACATTCATTAATATATCGTCGTTGTTATGCGAAAAGAATTTAAGTCCATTTTGCTTGAAATGACTTGTTGATGCCATTTTACTTCAAATAATAATATCTACACATGGAAAAAATATTTATGTCCAAAAGTTACATGGTTTCGCTGTTATGAAAAATTTCACCAAGAGAAGATTAAGTCCAAAACAGGTATCCGTATTTTTAATTTTTAGGTAATATGTTTTTAAGTTACTCATTTTTTTTGTAGTAATTCTTATAAATAAATAAACTGTCTTTAAATAACATCTGTTTGTATTTTATTTTACTAAAAACTTGATTTTACATCGACTTCCGAAACTCAAATTGCATTTATCTCAAAATACAATATTTGGACTTGAATGCTTTTTGCAGAACAACGACGATATACACATTATCACGTCATATCCCTTGCAGGGTAGGCGGAGTGAGATCTCCAATCTTTTCTATCCATGTATAAAAATTTCACCTCCTGCACATTCATATATTTCATGCTAAACTTTTAATTATTCATACCTCTCATTTAATGTTCTTGCAAAACCTTCTTGTCCACTTAATCTTGCCACATTTTCCTTGGTCCACCTTTTCCACGTACCCTTAGCATTTGTGACTTGTATACTCGCTTAGTCATTATTTTGTCTGCGTATGTCCAACCCATCTATGCTTCATCTTACTTAAAACATCCATTTCTTTAATATATTCATTTCTGATCTATTTATTTGTTCTTTCACAGCATTAATCTTACTTTTACGCTTCTTCTGACAAGTCCAAGATTCACTTCCATATGTCAAGATTGGCACCAACACACTTTAATGTATTGTCATATCCAGTGCTTTTTTGCGGTGGAGGGCAGTGGAGCGGCGCTCCACCACCTTTTTTACGGTATACAAAAAGTTTGACAAGAAGTAAGCTACGGCACCTTTTTCTTTGCAGTGGAGGGCAGTGGAGCGGCGCTCCACCACCTTTTTTACGGTATACAAAAAGCTTGACAAGAAGTAAGCTACGGCACCTTTTTCTTTGCGGTGGAGGGCAGTGGAGCGGCTCTGCACCACCTTTTTTACGGTATACAAAAAGCTTGACAAGAAGTGAGCTCCAGCACCTTTTTATTTAAAAAAAAAAGCACTGGTCATATCTACTTTTGATATGATTAAATTAATCTAATTTGGAAGAATCTTGAGTAATTAAAAATAAAAAAAAAATATTAAGATCTTTAAATGTTAATTTTTTATCAATTTTCTAACTACATTATCACGGGAGTCATGATGCTCAGTTATGAGCTACACGACAGGATGGATAACTACATTTTGGTTTAAATACAAATCAGTTTTAATTATAAACTGCAAAACTGCACAAATGTTTTTTTTTCTGAAATAACTTGTTATATCCAAATTAACAACAATATTCAACTGAAAATACTATTAAAAGGAAAGATAACTGAAAAAAGGATATTTCGTAGAGTTATAAAATAAAATTAATTAATTTATGATGAACTGGAAATAATGAACAGTAAAATATATATATTTTTTTAATATAATATAAATGAGCGAGATGAAAATAAGATCAGAAGTTATTTTGGAGGAGCAGATGCAAGAAATGGAGAGGCTGATAGAAAAGTTAAGAGAAATTCCTACAAAAAAATGAATTTCTCAAAAGAACTACTAAAAAAAGAGTAGAAAAAAAGAAATTCAATAGACTGAATATGCTTATGCGGCTTATGGTATAATTAACGATAAGTTAATAAATAGAAAGGGAAAGAGACATTTTTTTTAAATGAAAAAAAATGCCACGGTAAGAGAGACAAAAAACTGAATGATGATTTTGTTTTAATAAAGAAAGGTGTCCAGCAATGAGTCAATAAAATTGACATAAAAACAAGAGTAGATATGATTGAGATAATGAGTAGAATAACTGAGAAGATGATTCAAGTGTTCAGAGAGAGAGAGAGAGAGGAAAATCGTTTTGGAGTGAGATTTCTCTTACCATCTCTGAATTTCTTCATTTGTATAACATTCAGGATAACTTGGTATCTGTGACATTCATTCTAGATTGGAATTTTTGCCGGATTGGAAGAGACATAGAGGCATCTGCTAAGAGAGTCTCCGCAGGATTAACAACCTTTGCGATGGGACTATTTGGGGATCCGAAATATGATCCAATGGAATATGACCTTTTGATGTTGTTATTAGAAATATCCTTATAATTAGTTAAATCAAAATCGTAAGGATTTTTGGTCGTAGTCCTGTTAAAGTAGTCTCGTAAGTCAAGTTTACTGAAAAACCCATATTTCGGTTTGGTATTAGAAATAGTGCTAGAAGTCGTCGAAGCTATATCAGTATTTGGTATTGTAGATTCGATAGTTTCAGGAGTTGTAGAAAGACTAGGTTTAACAGTTGTAGTTCCAATCGTTGTGGATGTTTGGTTTACCTTCGGTGTCGTTTTTGGTAATGGCGGCTTAGTCGAGAATTCTTTAAAGTCGTAAGGGTTCTTAGTCGTGTTGAATGTGAATCTCAGATAGAAAGGAAGTTGTGTTGTCGTCGAGCTAGTTGTAGATTCTGTTGAAAGAGCCTGCGAAGAAGAGGAAGACGGTATCGTGTATTGCGTCTGTTTCGTCTCGGCTGTATAATGGTAAAGGTGGAAATTTCTAAAGTCGTAAGGATTCTTGGTCGTACTGAAAGGTGGGCCGAAGGAAAATGGCTGTCTTTGGAATTGGAACGGACGTTGTGTCGGGTAAGTCTGTTGTTGATAGTATGGAGATGATTGAATGGATGGGATTACCGGTTGGGAGTTGGTTTGTGGGTATTGGCCGTTGTTATAGTAATATGTTTGCTGGATCGGTACGGCTGGATACGTTCCGTATGCCGGGGTCGTCTCTTCTGTCAGAAACCTGTTTCAGTTGATAAATAAGATCAATATTATATATTTACAATGTTAGTCTTCCTTTTTTTTATGTATTGACCAATTGAATGACATCAATACAATGGAAAGGTAACTTAAAGGATCAGTGTTTTAGTACATGTTGGTTGCTGTGATAACATACTCGTACATCTTGATTTAGCTTACAATATTTTAAGACCAAAAATTTTTTCTTATCTTATAATCTTAAAAATGTAACATTTTACAGTACTTGTCAATAATATTTTGAAGGATCTATACATTTTGGTTTGTTTTTATTATCAAGATGTGCTGTATTGTACAGGGTGGCGCAGAGGAAACGCATGTTTTTTTGAATGGCTAGTATTTTGCAAAGAGAGGAAACGCATGTTTTTCATTTAAGCATAAAATTGTTTATTTTCAAGATAATTTTTTTGATTAATACAGGTAAATGAAGTAATAATATTGCACCTTTAAATTAATGTCAAGCAAGTGTTGTCTTTCGCGGTCACATATCTGCAGCCTCTCTTAAAAGTTATGCATCACTCTCACAAACATTTCTTTTGGTATTCCTTTGATTTCTTGACTAATAGGAACTTTCAGTGGGCGAAGAAGGGCAACACTTGCCTGACATTATTTTTCACAATTAATTTAAAGGTGCAATATTATTACTTCATTTATCTGTATTAATCAAAAAGTTATCTTGATAATAAACAATGTTTCGCTTAAATGAAAAACATGCGTTTTCTCTCTTTGCAAAATGCTAGCCATTCAAAAAACATGCGTTTCCTCTGCGCCACCCTGTATTATGGTTTTGTTCTATTCGTATATAGTACAACATGGCGGACTTATTGACATTTGACAATCTTTTACAACTAACCATAAAGATGTTAAATAGGCCTGAAGTATAAACCAGACTTATACCCTTTTTAACTAATGAGAATTGAATTCACGTCCTCCAGGTCAGAAGACTGGAAGATGTGGGTTTAGAAGTTTTATAAACTAGGCCAATGAGGGCATTTGACATGAGCAGATAGCCTAGAATGTATGACATAGAAAAAATTGCTACCATTAAATTAACTGGTAAAAAAAAGCCATTAAGAAAAAAGATAACTAATTGTTTTCAATATTAACTCTAATGTTAACAAGCATTCTTTTGGATATTCAAAATTGAAAAATGCCAATTCATGTTATATATTTCTTGCAGACAATTTTTGAAAAAAAAATCAAATGTGGATTTTAATAAAATGTGTATTTATTTCTCTTTGCATTAATGAGCGTTATTTTGTTTTCTGCAAAGTAAGTAAACACACTTAAATATATTAAACAATATTACTTATTGCATAGTAAAAAATAAATTTTTGGTCTTGAAATTGATTTAAATGTGGTTGATTTTTAAAGTTAATCTTATTTTCTATTGTATGTGAATGATTTGTCTTTCAAAGCTGCTCAAGTTTTTTTTTATTACTTTGTCAAAAAGTTTTTGGTATATATTTTTTGTATTTTTTTGGTAAAGAAAACTTTTTGTACTATATTAATTGCAACTAGCTAAGTTTTTAAATTATTTGTTTTTCTTTTATAAAATATGAAGACAGTTTTTCAAGTAATTTAAAGATTATGTTAATAAATGCGTTCACTGTCACACCCCCTATTGTATGCCTTACTCTGAATGATATCGCGTGGCGTAAGTCCTTCAATAGCATGTGATATATTGCTTGGTGAACTATAGTAACTTATATGAACTAATAGTCTCGGTGTGACCCGGGTCACATCGGTAATGGTTCATTTAAATTTGGTTACAATAATTAATCATATAAACCTCCAGCAAGGCATGAATACAACCTTATCAATTTACAATACACATACATTTCTGATTTTTCAAGTGTAGTCCCGATATTATTCCACATATTTTGTTTCAACTGGGCTTTTATATAGTATTTGCTCTTCACATTATATAAAGCTTCACTATTTCTTACAAAATCAATCAATATTTCGTCATCTTCGCTGATCCAAATTACGTTTGCACGACTGTTAGTTCCGCTATGATGGTCGTCATGCAAATAGCGGCATTGCTATTTGGCGTTACGCTCACAATCAACGCTCTCTAGGATACCAACGCCATTGGTTTGCATAGACGTTTTGTTACGGCCGCTACATAACGGCACCGCTTTCTTAGGAAACCGTAGCTTAAGTGGATGCATTTCTTGCGGTCATACGTGGACAATATATATAATAGGGTAATTTCACTTTTTTTTTTAATTTATACAAAAATTAGATCAGTGATATAAATAGCTTTGTAAAATTATTATGAATAATAAATACCCATCGAAACACTCATTTATGCTTTAACTTGTTATGCAACAACTTCTGAAGGAATTTGACAGCTGTATTGTTTATATAACCACATACAATTTTGAACACACAAGCTTAATATTGTCAGTAATAATATTTACATTTTTCGTTAGTTGTTATTTATTTTACTGATAGGAGTGTATTAGTTGGTCTTTTCTAATAACATTTATGGATGATCATATTTTACTTTGCAAGCAAAATAATATTTGTTAATTTATTTCCATGTTCGGACCATCAATGAATGTTTCCAGTAGAAGGCAACAGAGATGCCAGCGCCCTATCATTTACATTAATCAGGTCCTACCTAGAGCATGTTATACCGATGTTCAGATAAACAATCATGTGTTGTGTGTTGTGAGTCCTGTATTTCCACACAATCACATTCAGTGCTACCTTTGTTCAAGAAACCCCATTTTTGCATATTGACCTTGCATCTAGTCCCCCCTACTCGGAATCTAGGGGGGACTAGATGCAAGATGAACTAAAAAAATAATTTTAACTATAGGCTATTTTTCTACTATTATGTCAGCAGTGAAAACATATTAATGAACGTAATACTGAATTTTCTCTCGTTGATTCTATACTGCGAACTACACAATTTAAAAATCACTGATTTATTTAATTTAATGATTAATTGAGATTGTGCTTAACCCTTCCTTTCCTGTGATATGTAACTAGTACACATTGCTTCTAAAAACTTAAATATCTCTATAAATATAATAAATGCTGGGCTCAGATTTTAGGTATTCCTCCGTAATACATTTACGCATCGAATGAAAAAATAATATTAATAATAATTAGCACTTATCGGCCACATCAGAGATATTTTGTGAAAATCGGGAATAAATTCACCAATACAATCAAATGTGTGCCAGTGTGTGACGTAATATAATATGTATATTCATTCTAAAAAACCGCTATGGATGAGGAAGCGACGCTATTCACGTCTCACTCTCGCTCTACTTTGGCATATGGGAACGCAAGAAATAGAATCTCAGTTCGCAGTTGTTTCTTCCTTGGAGGTATAACATAGATAGTGTTAGTGTTCCTAGTCCCGTCTCAGTAGCTCGCCGGCATCCACACAAGGTGTTCTCTGCGCCCGTTTTGTGAACGTCGGCCGATGTTTTTTCATGTTTTCAGCAATTAAAGTTCAATTATTATCACTTTTGACTTCAAATTTAATTAATTTAAGCGATAGGCTATGAATATTCTTATTTTTCTGATTTTTTTTTATTCTACATGTGTATTGAATACACAGCACGGAACGCGCGATTTTTTTTAGCACCGGAAGGGAAAGGTTAATGTATCAATGTTGTTTTAGAAAATCACTTGGAGCAAATTTGAAATATTTCATTAGATTAAATTATAAAAATATACCAGGTTAGCATATTACCACCACAACCAATGGTTATTCTGCCCATCAACTATTTATTATCTTTGATTGATGCTTTCACGGAAAAATATATAATTTTTTCTTTATGGTTATATTACATAACATTTTAAAATTAATTTTAATGATCAACTAAAAATAAAAACCATGTATATGCTATAATTCTTTCCATGAAGTTTTTATCACGTGTAATGTTCTTATTTATGTTACATATTAAGATATATCGCATCGCACCTTTAATGCAAGACTGTCACACTGAGTTTTAAAGTCTTATATTTTAAGTATGAAATCAAAACTTCTGGTTTTCAAAGTCATTTTTAAAATACATAAAGTTACTGAATAAAAAAAAAAAAAAAAAAAAAAAGAGCTCTGAATGAATTAACTCAAAAAAAATAATTCTGTAAGATTATAACATTCTTGCATTGAAGATTCAATACGTATGCATTATAAAAATAATACAGTCTACGGAACTTTCTGAAACATCAGTATTTTTTTGATAATGCACGCATATGAGGAGGTAATATTAAAAAAAAGAACATGTCAAACAAGTCAGAATGTTGGGAAATCGTAAAAAACTGTTTGCATTAAAAATATATGACATAATAATTCATTGTAAAAATATTTGAAATCCTTAAAATCGCTTAAGGTGACTTGATTTGTTGTTTAAAATCGAATCATAATAATTAAAATAGTTATTCTAGTTTAAAATATGGACATGATCCTTTTTGTAAGAACAATTATATTTTAATCTTTTTTGATTGAACAGCTCTGGGACATGATGTTTTTTGTTCGATTTCAAAAATATTTAACAAAAAATAATTGGGTCGAGTAATTTATTTTAATTTAAATCAGATAAAATAAGTAAAGTGTTACAAATTACGAAGAAATATTAGTATAAAACTATAAATATATGTAGGGTATGTAGGTAGATAAAGCTGTATAATGCTAGACATTACACTGCACGTACGATTTAAAACTGACAGTTGCTGGTGAACTGGTATGAAGTTAGACACAATCGCAAAGCTATGATTGGTCAATTCGGACATGATCTTTTTTGATTGGTTTGAAGCCTGGACATTCTTTTTGAAAAAAATACTGTTTTTTTAATATAATTTTAAAATGATTTATGTGCGTTTTCCATTGAAATGAAAATATTAAACGGCTCCGTATCATCGATAAGAAAAAATCTGCTTTATCAACTCATTTTTTGTATCCGATAGACATGATTTTTTTTTAATGTTACCTCCTCATATGTCCTATTTCATTTAAGATAATTCTCCTTTCATTATTCCAGTCACCTATTAATCCTTTTTGTAACTTGCATTCGACTGTTTATATTAAAAAAATGTACCAACATCGTATCTATCTATCTATAGATGTTATTTGAAAATTTTAAAGTTGGCAGGAGCTGTTTTAAATTAAAACCAACAGAACTTAAATTTTTTTTCTCAAGGTTTAAGCCAGCTAGACGTTGTACAATATTTCTCACAATTTTTAATGTAGTTCGTGAAATAAATAATATTAGATGCTAGTTAAGCTTCCAGATATGTTACAATGTTTCTATACAATGTTTCCATACAATGATTACTGTATAAATGCTCATCTAAAACATGTGTCAAATCTTATAATGTAATAAAATATAACCCAAGCATGTTTCTCCTTAACAGATTTTCAGTCATAATTGAATCATGTTGAAAATCATCGTAATTAAATATCGAATTTCCATTTTAAAAATTCCAAACAATGGAGATTGATTGCGAGGGAAAGAGCAAGATGTATTTGGAGGAATTTCATTAATTCAATATTTAATAAAAATTTAATGCCATATAAAAAAAAAACTGATTGGTTGAATAGTTAGGGGTTTGAATTAGTTTGCTGCCAGTAATTTTTCATCCCTTAATTTTATTGGTTGATTGCATCACATGAAATATTGTTCATTATTATTTTATTACACTTTTGTCATATACGTTACAACCTGGTGGGTTTATTAATTATTATGTGCTAATCTCTTCCAAGCAATCAGAAAGATGTTAACAAACCTTATCTGAATACCAGATTGGAACTTTATTTTTTCAAATTGAAATACCGACAGAAATCGAACCCGTAACCCCTGAGTCAGAAGACGAATGTCTCACCAACTAAGCCATGGAGGTCAACAAATTATTGTATGATCAAGTATGTATATTAAATTTTTTGGTTTAGCAGACTTAGTTCTTTAAATAACAAAGATTTAATAATTTATTAAAAGAACAAAAAATATCTAATATCGATTTCTATAATATATACAAAAGTAAATTATTTTATTTCATAAACACACTTTCTTTTGAAGCAAAAAGGAGAACTTTTTAAATAGTTCATCATTCCTTAAAGCCTCATTCACAGATATTTTATGTGCATATTATGTTATTATGAAATATTTACAGGAAAAAGTGTGAAACTTGCTTTTTAGTGTATATACAGTAATACCTCCATTTACACTAATTCATTTTAATATAAGTTTGGTTTACTGTACTTATTCAATGGGAGAAGTCAAATATAATAAACGCAACTTTTATATAAAATATTATATAAACATTTTAAGGTCCAAAATATAAATAATAGACCCAAATAATGAAATTTTCCTAAAAAACTATTCAAATAACTGCGATAATGTTAAGGACAACACAATTTATTATTTCAGAAATACTAACAATAGTTAAATCCACAAGCAAACAGAAATTAAACCATTGAATTGAGTAGCATAATTTTGCTAACTAAGAGGATTTACAGCGGTGGTTAAATCGAACTGAACTGTTTAGGAATTATTTTTATAGCTTAAGCCTATTAAAAATGTGACAGCTGAATTGCTTCAACGACTAAGAACAAAGAAAAACACTCTCGAAAGACTCCTAGCAAGATGGTCAGATGACATCGGAATAGTAGCTGGGAGCAACTAGAAGCAATTTGCACATAATAGGAATGAGTAGATGACCATATTATCAGTAGATTAATGACTGTCGAAAGATTCCTAGCAAGATGGTCAGATGACATCGGAATAGTAGCTGGGAGCAACTAGAAGCAATTTGCATATAATAGGAATGAGTAGATGACTATATTATCAGTAGATTAATGACTGTCAAAAGACTTCTAGCAAGATTTTCAGATGACATCGGAATATTAGCTGGGATCAACTAGAAGCAATTTGCATATAATAGGAATGAGTAGATGACTATATTATCAGTAGATTAATGACTGTCGAAAGACTCCTAGCAAGATGGTCAGATGACATCGGAATATTAGCTGGGATCAACTAGAAGCAATTTGCACATAATAGGAATGAGTAGATGACTATATTATCAGAAGATTAATGACTGTCGAAAGACTCCTAGCAAGATGGTCAGATGACATTGGAATATTAGCTGGGATCAATTAGAAGCAATTTGCACATAATAGGAATGAGTAGATATTATCAGTAGATTAATGGAAAATAACAAAAGTTTTTCTAACTAAATAAGAAAAGAATATCTAGAAATACGTAAAAGATCATTCAAGATATTTTACATGGCATTCAATGGTTTCATTTATGTGCTGTTTTTCTGGATCCAATTACCCGTGTAAATAGAGGGATTACAGTATTTTTATCATATTTTTGGTTGGTTATTTAAAATATTTTTGGTTGGTTATTTAAAATATTTTTCGTTGGTTATTTAAAATATTTTAATAAAAGTGTTTTTAATACCTGTATATAGTGTCATTGTAAAATGGGCTAGTTTCTCTTCTAACATAGCTCGGCGTGTGGTGTGAATAGTCAGGGATTATGTTCTCGTGATTAGGAACGCATTTTCCATTTATACAGTGCTGAAAAGATAAAATATCTCAACTTTTAGTCTCGTTACGTACATTTTTTATGAAAAATTACAATTTGCAGTTATTTTTCTATCTATTCCACCTCCATCTATGTTCGGTCAAGAACTCAAAGAGGCTGCAAGATTATTCGATCTTAGCCGGTCCACAGCCCGGTACAATATATCTTCCAACATTATTTTTGCACGACAATTATGCCTATTGTATTATATTTTCATCGAATACAATACAACCTATAGTTCGGAAATTCTAGGATGAGTCCTGTGACAGCTCACAAATTTGCCCCAATACAACCTTGTAACGTATGTTCAGTAATTTTAATTATTTTATCAACTTTAATATAAGTCTCAATTCTAATAAATAGCAAGTTATTTAGGTAAATACATAACATAAGGTTGTATTGGGGTAAATTTGTGAGCTGTCACAGGACTCATCCTAGAATTTCCGAACTATAGTGAGCTTATTGCTTTGCGGTATTTTTTACATCTAACCAAAAAGATGTTAAGTGAAAATAGGACTGGAATCCTTTTTGTTGAAATTTGGGTTCCAACAGGAATTGAACCTGTAGCCCCTGGGATGAAGGACAAATATCTTAACTTACTAACTAGGTCATAAGGGTCGTAATAATAAGGTGAGAAAAAAATAAGATGAACAAAAACAAAGCATTTTTTAATAGATATTTGCAGACCATCTCAGTTTGTCATCACAAATTATGAAAATACTACCACATTTGAAGAGGTAACAATATTTGCTAACATCTAGTTCATGCGAATATTATCACCAGACAAACAAATTAACCTAACTAGGAAGCTTTTTCGGGTATAATCGAGAATTAACCCGAATCCTCCGGGTGAAATTCAAGCGTGTTACTAATTAGGCTACAGAGGTTGTCAACTCTTTAAGTTTTATCTCACCTGTCCGTCTCCACATAATGATCCTTCAGCAGCAGGTCTGTAGGCAACGCAGTACCCACTTCCTGCATCAAAGCAGAACAGTTGGGCGCAGACTCGCTCATCCTTAAAACAGGCGCTGAAAAAGTACATAATTAGTATCAGAATAGAGTACTAGACAATTTCTATTTTGCTGTTTCATAGCTTCTTATCAACAAGACGAAGACATGTTAATGATGGAGTATAAGAAGGCGTGTCTAAATGACATGCTATCAATGCATGTGAGTGATTCTTGTCCTCCTCCGACTCCCCTAAGATCCTTACGACCTTTCTGGATTGAGGAACAAGGATTGGCTGAGAGAGCTCATAAGATACTTGGCAGCAGCAATGGTGTCGGTCCTCCATTTTATGAATGATCCTTACATGCTTCTCCAGGGGTTGAGTCTATCATGGTTATGAGGGTGACATAGCTTTGAACGAAACTGGAAGACTATGAATAGGATGCTTAAAAGCAGCACCAGTGGAGAGAATATAGTAATTAATTGATATGGGGGTCACCCAAGGGTCAAATTTGGGGTCTAGCCTCTTCTTAATCTTTATCAATGGTTCTATAATAAGACACTTTTGTTATTGTTAATTCCAATCAGAGTTGAAGGCTATTTGGGAGTGGAATCAAATCAATATACTTTATAGTCATTATATAATCAATAGACTTTATAGTCATAAATTAATATTTCAAAATAATTTCAATATTTTGAAATATAAATTTTTCTAAAGCAATGATTTTTATTTACCGTATATACATTCTGAATGGTCACATTGTCCAGCCTCAACCTTAGTCTCATCTCTCCACTCTCTAATGCCTTATTGGTTTTTGGAACAAAGCCTTCCTTGAAGGTTCAGTGTTTTGCATATGATATAAGTGTTCAATGTAGTTTTTAAAACTTTTTCTACGTTAGTTTTCATCATACATTTGTCCTCTCGCAAGGAAATGTAAAAAGGCAGAGGAATCGTAGAAGACGTATGGATCTAGAGGAGGGGAAAGATGTGTATTTGGAGTGTCTGACAGAGTCCTCCCTGTCTACACCAACAGGAGAATGGTGTTATGGTATATATGTATGTACTATTAATCAATTATTGATTATTATTAAAGTTCTTTATCAAAAATCCTCATTAACTTGTGAACTTATCAGACATAACATATGTTAGTTATGAGTATGTACTACTAAAGTCAACCCTTAGTATACTACATCAACCCTTGGTATACTACATCAACCCTTGGTGTACTACATCAACTCTCGGTGTACTTCATCAATTAAAATAAATTAACAACTTCTTACAGTCTCCTTCTTCAATTCCCAACAAGTATTATTTAATTGAAGAAGTTTATGGGAAAATACTTACCTAGTTCCTCGATCCCTCTTGCACTGTCCATCCAGCGTCATCAGGGATCCGGGCAGGGCCCTGGACAGGTTCTCATCCTCGTGAGGGATGTTGTACAGGCAAGTTGCTGTATCACCACTGTAACAGATTAACAAATAATTTTATTCCATTGCGAACAGGTATTATTGCCAGGGAAAAGAGTATGCTAATTCCTCTAACTGGAAGTAATAACTATAAAACTCTTTTGAGATTTCCTTAACTAGCTACAACTATTATTATTTGATTTCGTATTTACCATATATATTGTGGAACTCCATTTTAAACAGCATTAATATAGAATGTTAATGTAGAAATCCATTTAAAACAGACATGCATTGCCGCGCGGTAATGTGCTGGACTTCTGTACGGAAGGTCGCTGGTTGGAACCCCGCACTATGCTACTCCTCTCAAATGACACAGCCATTTTTTCTGTCTACTATTCGGGGGTATAAGAATACCTATGACTCAGGTCATATCCATTATTTTAAATTTAAAAAATTAGCTCATCAATGTGAAAAATTCTACCCTATAAACTTAAATTAATGTGATAGACCTGTTTCGCTTTAAAAAAGTATTCTCAAACTATATTCAATAATTGGTTACGAAGCTTATATATGTTCTTACTTGAGGAAATGATGGAAGCTGACGATACTGCAGAGCGACCACTGGAAGCCCTTTTCGGTGTGTCTCAGGTCAGACATGATATATCCATCTTCCCAGCGACACTTCTCCGCTCCTGGCCCGCCCAGGTATGAAGGTGGTGGACTGCCATCATGAACTGCTCCAAGTCTGTAAATTAAATATACCACATGTATTGTTTATAGTTAAGGCATTCACATTGCGGAGGTTTAAAGACATTGTAATTTGTTTTGTCAAACACTGTTTATTCCACTTTTTGTAACGGTATAATCCTACCGGTTTCAAGGCTTTCACCTCATCATCGAGGGAGCACAAATAAGAGTTTGTCTCCCCTGATGATGAGGTGAAAGCCTTGAAACGGGTAGGGTTATACCATTATAAAAAGTGGAATAAACAGTATTTGATAAAACAAATTAGAATAAATATACTACATTTGTTGAATTAATGTTGTAGAATTACATTTCCCATAAAATTATTATTTTACCAAATTGTTAATTTTTTATATGATAAACTTATCCTAATTGACAGGCCTGTATTACTCTATTAAAACATTTTCGTATTGTACTCAATGCTTAGTATTTCAAGCTTTTAATGTCCTCTGCCCGTTCAACATGCCCCACGTACACTTCATTCTTCATAACTCATTAAAACTCATTAAATACGGTAGTTTTTCAAATATTTTTCCATTTCTTAGAGTAGGTAGAGGGAACAGATCACCAAATTTTCTTCATCTTCTTCACATTCATACTTATTTTCATACAGTTCCTTCTATTTCTCTTACTTTTCTTCATTCAAAGCTTCATTCACTTAGAGAAACCATACATTTCTCTGTCTTTGTCTACAACTCCCACTAATACTTGCATTATACACTTTTATAGTCAGTCTTTCATTACTCATCTGTTCACTATGTTCATATCATCTCAATATGTACCTCCCTTATTGTCTGATCAGCTAATTAGGAAGCTGAGGTTATCATACTAATTGGGGAACAGTGTTTTACCAAATTATATAAAAATTATGCTGTTTTTGAATAAAATTTTAAATATATCCTAATTTTAATTATTATAATGTTAACAGTGAAGATTTTAATGAATTAAGAAAGAAACTACTTACAAATGTCCAACTTCATGAGCAGCAACGATGATTCCGGAGTAACCACCTGTATCTTCGATGATGGCAACAGAGTTCACCTTCTCCAAGCGCTTATTGACCACGCAGGCACCTCCGACGTAGGCGAAACCTGTCAACAGCGAAACAACAGTTTAACTAAACGAACATTAATTCTATAGTATATATACTAAAAGTCTTACCGTTTTATTACTGAGAACATGCAATGAAACACTTTACTCGTACCTACCTGTAGAATTATTTCTAACATTACGCTGTCTTAAATTTGATCTATGGTTACTCATCACTTGACACTGGCGTATACTCCTTCATATATAGGAGTTCACGGCCATTATTCAAAGAGAGAGAGAGAGAGAGAGAGAGATCTATGGTTCCATCACTGGACACTGGCGTATACTCCTTCATATATAGGAGTTCACTGAAAATTAGGAAAATTAGGAATTAAAACTGACGTTTTAATTCCTAATTTTCATTATACTGACTCTCTTATGTATTATATGATTTGTATCTATCTTTAAATACGCCAAGATCCACTATGAATAGGCCAAAATAGGCCAAGATCCACTAATTACGAACATTTAATTTTATGTATAAAAAAAAACGAAAATCCAATTATCGTATACCCCATCCCTAGCCAATGCAGACTAACGTAGTGACTTTTGACGAACGTCGCCAAATATTATTTGATTTTAACAAACTGACACATTTTTGCTAATTTGTAACAAGATGTATTAATTTGTCATTATTGTTAGTTTTATGTAATGTATTTTACCTAAATAACTTGATATTTATTAGAATCGAGGCTTATATAATTAAAGTTGATAAAATAATTTAAATTACTGAACGTCGTTACAAGGTTGTATTGGGGAAAATTTGTGAAACGTCACAGGGGCAATGCTACATTTCTCAAGTATAGTATTTTTTTTTAACTGGTTTCAATGTGGTTTTCACTTAAGGTCTCTTGAACATATTTCTGATTGTTTGTTTGATCGCCATACTGCAGTAAGCCCGATAGGTTGTAAAAGTTTGATGCAAAATAATAACAAGGTCAATTTAACATTTTATCAAAACATATTATATGAATTCTGGGAATAACATTACATAATACTCGTATTTTCAACTCATTCTACTGTAGCAATATATTATAAAATTTAATGTGCCAAACCATTATACAACCAATTAAATGTATTCTGATTTTATCGAGAGGGATTCATAAAGTTAAAAACGAGCATTTATATAGTTTGCCGAAAAGATTTTATTAAGTGGTTTGCAACCGTGCATTAAAATTAAATAAAATATTAGAAAATTTATATAATACTAGTTGCAACCCGTGAAATATTCACGGAAGTAAAACAAATTCTACATTTTTGAAATACCGAATGGAACAAGATCAGCTTAAAGTTTTTTGGGTTCATTAATGTTTAAAGTTTAAAATAAAGAAACGTTTTTAAGTAACACAAATGTCTAATTGGCAAATGTAGTGGACGGTCAGAGGTCTTATTTAAGACGGATCGTTGTGAAGTTAGCTGCATATTCAGTAGCAACGATCTAAACATCCGGTCAATTTATTGTCAAATATGTAAATAGGTATTACAAGTAAATCACCATTCATTATATCTCATATAAGAATTGTATTCCCTAATACAACCTAAACTTAGATATTATTACCTAAACATTCATTAGTCACTTTTGCGGCCACTGACATGACCCCTCAAATGGACACAGGTCTCACATGGGACCGCCTCATTTCAAAAAAAAAAAAAATTTAAAACACATTTTCGAAGAAATAAAGTTCATTTGATACACATAATAATGATTTATTCAACAAAAAACTCAATATCTCAAAAATAAAAACTTGCCCTATAAAGGGTTAAACTATACGAGGTATCCTATCACCCTACATAATCGAGAGTTTACTGTGTGTAGAAAAAAGAAACTTACAAGTTTTAGGTACTTATACTTTTTTAAATCTATATTTTTCTGTTTCGAGAAAAGATGGTTGCTAACCACTGTATTTTTCCTTTAATCCATGAATAGTCTATATATAATTTAATTTATTGCACCACTCTTAGAAGTCGTTTTTACTAATAAAATGTAAAACACACGTGTGAGAAATCTTTTTTGTCCTGAAGTGAATTAATGAGAATCATTTTGTTAATTATTTTTCCTATTTTTAACTCAATTTTAAGATATTTTCTAAATAAATCGTAATTATGTGTAAAACATAAAGATATCGTAATTATGTGCAAAACATAAAGATATCGTAATTATATGTAAAACATAAAGATATCGCATCTTTTTAATTATGTGTAAAACATAAAGATATCGTAATTATGTGTAAACCATAAAGATATCGTAATTATGTGTAAAACATAAAGATATCGCATCTTTTTAATTATGTGTAAAACATAAAGATATCGTAATTATGTGTAAAACATAAAGATGTAATTATGTGTAAAAACATAAAGATATCGTAATTATGTATAAAACATAAAGATATCGTAATTATATGTAAAACATAAAGATATCGCATCTTTTTAATTATGTGTAAAACATAAAGATATCGTAATTATGTGTAAAACATAAACGTATCGTAATTATGTGTAAAACATAAAGATATCGCATCTTCTTAAGAAAAAAAGCAAGTCACAATGTTGAAAGTAACTTTTAAAAGTGTAAAACGTGCTTCGCGATATTTTAATAACTTTTCAGTTAAATATTTATAAATTAAAGACTGCTAAACGAATGAAACGCACATAATTTATAAAAATGTTATTTAAACATTTCTGGATATCTAATATAATATATAGCTAAATGTCACATGATGCGATGATAGCGCAACATTTGTGTTGAACTGATGTTGTGTTGATACAATATGCAATCCCTTGTGATCTTGTATGATTGTTAACCAACCTGCGGGCGTGTATTTATTTAGTATGTGCAAGATATTGTACTTCAGCATGTCATGACAGATCAAACACAATGTTACGGTGGCAAAGTGATCAAAGTTCTAAGACGATTCACAGTTATGTGTTATTCTGCTGCAGAGTTTTTACTTAGTGTTATTTTTACTTGATTGCGCTATAATAATTTATGATATGCAGTGTATAAGCTACGGAAAAACATAAATTCATATGTTAAATGGTCTAAGAGTGAAATCATTTAGGAAGTGAATCCACCAGAACTCGAATCTGGGTCGCCCGCTTACTTAATGTGAATTCTAATCGTTAGACCACGGCCATCGACATTTACTCGTACAAACTCATGTAATACTACCTTGATCAAAACGTTTTAGGGCCGGCCACCGTGTGGCGCAGTCAGTCACCCGATTGGAATTCATTTTTTTTGTTAGGTTACCACATCTATCATTGACACTTCCCTTCAGATTTCAGCGTCATAGCTTGACATTTGTAAAAGCTATGCTATACTGAGTGCATCTACCTTTGTGCGTGTTTTCGATTTTTTACAAGTTTGAAAATGGCATCAACTGTGCATCAACGAGTTTGGGTTAAATTTTGTGTGAAAAACGGATTTAACGGTCCGCAGACCTTGGAAATGTTAGAGAAGTGTTTTTCGGTGGCACGAACGCTTCAGAAATGGTCGTGAGTCGGCCGAGGATGACGAACGCAGTGGCAGTCGAAAACCGATGAAAACATCGATAAAATCAAATTGACCATCAGAGAGCTGGAAGAGGACTTGAACATCGCTTATGGATCTGCTCAAGACATTTTGGTTAATTATTTGGGCCTCAGACGTGTCACTGCAAAACTGGTGCCGAAAGACCTCAATTTCATGCAAAAAAAGGACCGCGTTGAAATCGCGAAAGACATGATTTCCATGAGTTTTTGACCAAAAACAACACGACTACTATCCAGCAGCCTTTAAATTCACCTGATCTGGCTCCCTGCGACTATTTCCTGTTCAACCGACTTAAAAAACCGCTTCGCGGAACGCGTTACAGCACCCGAGAGGATGTCATGAAAAAATCGAAGTCCATCAGGACATACCGAAAATTGAGTTCCAGCGGTGTTTCGAGGATTGGATCAAGCGCTAGCGTAAGTGCGTTGCAGTCGATGGGGAGTACTTTGAAGGGGATCATATCGATTTTGATTAATAAACTTGTATTTTCGATTTTATGAATAAAGCCCTAAAACTTTTTGATCAAGGTAGTATACTCGTGTAATATGAATGTTTATAATATGATATATTCGCTGAGGGAACAATCCAGAAGCTAGCATGGCGGTTTTGTGGGAATCTTTGCAAAGAAAATTCAACATGGAAATTGGTGTCCCCACAATACATTTTTAAATATTAAATAATAATTTTGTAATATTCATGAATAATTTAAAATGGATGGTTGCTAATTGCTTATGTATTGTATATTTAATGTTAATTATTATATATTTTTAATTATTTTTTTTAATTCATGAATCCATCTCGATAAAATCAGAAAACAATGTATTGATTATGTAATGGCTTTACGCGTTATTTTATAGAATAAACAGTAGAATGGCGCGAAAATAAGACGCCTATTATAAATTTATCCTCAAGATTACACTATTGTCCGATGAAATATAAAATTGATAAAATTATTTTATTGTACTACAGTATCTAAAATAACCTGTCAGGTTTTATTACCATGAGGCAATCTATTCCAACCAACTTGAAAGATGACAAAGAGGCCTTAAGTGAAAACCAGACTGTTACACTTGTACTTTAAAAAGGGTTCCAATGGTATACTATATAAAACCCGTAACACAGGGGTTTCATCAAATTGGGTGGCATATTTTATCATGTCTAGCTGGTATAAATCTATGTTACATACATAATATTCTCGAATTAATTTCGAAATAACTTATTTATTTTGTCCTGAAGTGAATTATTATTTTACGTCCATGAAACTAAAATATTACAATAGTTTTTTTTTTAAATTTATATTTAATGAATTTAACTGAAAAAAACGAGGGTGTTAATATTTACTATCATTGTAATCAATTGAACGCTTTTATAAAGGGTATTTCAAATTGAGCGGTTTATTTAATTCTTGGATAAAACACAGATGGCGTCGTGAACTTGCCTGGGTCTTGTGACATTTGAGAAGGGTAATGTATGACATTTATAAAAATAGAGTCGTATATAATACAACAACGCGTTCAAATTGTTGAATTATTTTATGTATTGTAATCTCCGGAAGCGGTGATGTTAATTGGCCACCAAGATTATGTGATCTGACACCGTCGGACTATTTTCTCTGGGGCTACGTGAAAAGCCAGGTCTATAAAAATAGCCCCCGATCGATTCCTGAGTTGAAAAACGAAACTATTCGCGTTATTGGTGAGTTAGAACCGCAATTATGCCAAAATATCATCGAATTTTTTGACAAAAGAGTGGACATATGTGGAGCTGCAAGAGGTGGACATTTGGCGAATATTTTCTTTTGTGTTTAAATGTCATACATTATACTTCAATGACCAATAAAACAATTTTGAAATCAAAGCAAATTGTGTATTTTATTTAAGAATTAAAAGAAATTAGAATTTAAAAACCCGCTCAATTTGAAAGACCCTTTACAAATCTTAGTTACATGATATTTTTTTATAAAATGACGAGCTGACAGAGAGCACGGTGATCAGCGCAGGATCTCGTATATGACATACTGCATAAGATACTTAAAACATGAATGCTCTACACAACTGGAAGCAAACAGCAGTAGATGGAGCTAAATGGCAAGGAACTGTTGCTAGTTATCAGGAACTACAAGAGGCCTTAACAACTATGGAAAGCATTCTTCAAAATAACTACAGTATGAAGATAAATAAAGACAAAACAAAGCTGCTGACTGTAGGCCGAGCGCAACACCAGATGAGAATAGTGATGTCGGGTAAACCACTAAAGAACACCGAGGAGTTTGTCTACCTCGGGAGCAAAATAACATGGGACGGTCGGTCCAAGAGCGAGGTCGACAGCCGTATACATCAGGCTAGACTTGCATTTAATAAAAGGTCGAAAATAATAGAATCAAATAATATAGACCTAAAACTGAGAATACTCCTCATCAAGACCTATGTATGGAGTATCTTGATGTACGGCTGCGAGACATGGTGCCTATCCGAAAGAGATAGACGAAGACTAGAGGCTTTTGAGATGTGGTCCTATAGAAGACTATTAGGAATTTCCTGGAGAGACCGCATCACAAATGAAGAGGTTCTCCAACGAATTGAAGGAGGAAGGCACCTGCTCAGGATCCTGTCCGAAAGGCGTGCAAGATGGATCGGTCATATAATACGACAAGAGGGCCTCTTGCATGCCATAATGGAGGGTATGACCGAGGGGACAAACTCTAGGGGACGCCCACGCTGAGAGTACCTGGAGGACCTGTTGGTGGACGTGCGCTGCTCAACATATACAGACTTAAAAAAAGCCGCACAGGACAGGGGGGAATGGAGGAGAAGAGTTCAAATTGCTGCAAACCAGTCTTAGGACTGCAACCACGGAAGAAGAAGGAATAGAGAAAAAAGAAGCAGGCAAAGCTGCAAGTTCTGAAGCTCTATATGTAACAGGATTGACCTATCACAAATAGGCTTACATAATCATCTTCGGTAGTACCAACATCAGGGACCCTGATTCCTCATTTTGTATTGTGCCTTCTACTATACTCATCACGGGTAATAGGCATTCAGTTACTTGATTTTTTTTATATAAAGGATTGATCATCTCTGTTGTTCCTCATTACTGATGATTGTGATCTATACGATGAGCAAATTCTCTAAAACTGATATAAAGAATGTAAGAATAGGCCATTCAATATTTCTAATAAATCACCAGAAATAAATTTTGTGATTGGGACCCTTATTGGTAGACTCTTAATTATCCGGGGTAGCATTAACCGGCTTGTGGATTAACCGGGACAGTAAAAAATCTGTTTTTTTTTTATTCGAAATAGTATTTTACTGGTACGGTTAATGCGATAACGAATAATTGAGTCTACTGTATACATTAAATTTAACAAAATTACGTTTTAAAATCGTAAATTTTAAAAGAGAACCATTTATCAAATGTAATAAATTTGCTTAAAAATATTTTATATCCAGTGCCGTAACTAGGTAGGTCCAACTGGTACATATGCACAGGGGTCAGGACGAAGGGAGCCCTGAAATGAAACTGACAAATATAATAGTATATCCAAATTTTTAATTTCGCTGCTGTGGTTTACTGTGCGGAATGATTATCCAATCTGTCCATAATTTCAATTTAATATAATATCGTTAAATATAATATAATATATAAATTATAATGATGTTATCAATGAATTTACTGAAATAAATGCAAGAAAGTGCAATTTATGCATTTTTTTCTTTTATAAATACATGTGAATGATCTTGGATATTTGTTGTGTACATAAAGTTCTTATTTGTAATTTTTAAACAATAGTTATATCGCCGTTGTTCTGCGAAAATCATTTATGTCCAAATATTGAGTTTTGAGATAAATGCAATTTAAGTTTAAAATCAAGTTATATGACTTTTCATAACAGCGAAACCATAACTTTTTTCCATGTGTAGATATTTTTATTTTAAGTAAAATGACATCAAAAAGTCATTTTAAGCCAAAATGGACTTAAACGCTTTTCGCAGATCAACGACTTTATATCGTATCTGCTTTTTTTGAAATAAAATAAATAAAGGACCAAAAAAATAAACCCTAGCGTAGTGCCGATTGAAAACTAGTTACGGCACTGTTTAAACCTTATTGTAAAAATATTTCTTAAAAAAAAAAAACATTAACCATAATTTAAAAATAAAGTTAAATTAACAATTATAGTCAACGTTATAATATTCAGTGAATTTTAAAGCAAAAAAACATAGAATAATGCATATTTTTTACACAAATATTAAAAATAAATAATAATTTACACTTTTTACAAAAAAAAACACAGTTTAATGTTTTTACAACACAAGAATAATGTAAATAAAGGTTTTTTTTGGGGCATTTAGAAATTAGAAAGGGTGAAAGAAAGATGTATTCATAAAAGGAAATAAATAGAGGAATAAAAGGTTGATTGAGTGTATTAGTTTAAATAATCAAAATATGAAAAAAATTATAATAAAGGTTGTTATTTAAAAAAAGCATTAAGTTGTATATACAGTGTTTGTTAGCCACTATACAATCAATATTGGTACACACTTGAAATATAATATATTGTATATTTTTCAATAATTTATATTTATTCACTCAAATATGGAAAAAAATATTATTTCAATAATGATTCTTTTTTATATGTCACAATATAAGTGTTTTGTATAGTGCATGTCAATTCTTACTAGTGAAAGTAAATTTTCACTACAGTTGTCAGTGAATGTGGAAGAAATTTAACGTTTGGAAATAATTATTAATATTCACTAGTGATTGTAAACTCGGTAAAACTGTTAACATATACTAGCTGGGCTTGGGGAAAGTTAATTAAAAATAAAGACATAAAAAAACCTTTTGAGTTATGAAAGCTTTTCAAGAAACCTTTAACTTCTAAATTATTTATGCATTCACACTTCAGAGTATGCGCGTGGATATTCATATCGAAGTACACTTTCTTTAAATGATTCTATAGTATACATTCACTGATTAGTTAGTAAATGTATACATTGACGAGTAATACTTTACGTTCATTGACCATCCGTTTTCACTGTAACATATACAGTACAACTTGTGATGGTGGTAGTGATGATGGATTATTTTGTAAAGCAGACTTCAAAATGGTAATTTTTAAATACATACCATCACGCCGTTTTCCTCTTGGGCTATCGAGAGAAAATAGAGTGGCACATTTCCCTTTATCAACACATTGATTTGGCCCTTTCCACATCAACACACCTTCGCATACAACTCCTACGATTTATCTGACTTTACATGTTTCCTTCTTTCAAAATATCGTTAAATTGATCTCACCTTCCTTTGATTTCATCTACCACGCCTTTCACTCACATTTCCACTGCATATTTGTTTTATTAAGTTTTCTTCAATCATGACTTCCACATGCCAAAACCACCTCAGAGTGCTCTTCTTCATCTTACTCAACACATCTTAAGTTCACATTCATCCCCAATCACTTAATTCCGTATTCTGTCAAACATTGTTATACCGCGTATTCTTCTGAGTGCACGCATTTCTACAGCATTTATTCAACTCCGTTTAGTCTTTTTCCACGTACACGTTGTTGTGGACTATCATTTTAGGAGAAATTGATACTGTCCGGTTCGAGTATATGTGTTTTAGTACCCATTAACTTTGTTTCCTATCGCTACACATCGTTCGATATCCCTCTAAACTCTTCCATCATCTAAGAAAATACTACCTTAATAGTAGAATTTCTCAATTTGCTCTAATCTTTCATTCCTTACTCATATATCGCAATTAACATTACAATAACAGCTGTTTTAACAGAATAACAGCTGTTTCAACAGAATAACAGCGGTTTCAACAGAATAACAGCTGTTTCAACAGAATAGACTATAAAAGTCAGCACATTGTCACCTATTTGCAACATAACCTATAAATATAAAATATTTTATGGCTTGATAATACAAATATGTCGAATTCGATTTTGATTTCATAGAATATGAATACATTACTAGAAAAAAAAACATTATAAAACGATAGTTTAAACACCAACTAATAAAATAAATCACGGAGTCTTTGTAGCTTCAATAATTTATTGCTAGTAGCTAATATAGAATAAAAAAGCCAATTTAAACAAGTCAAACCATTATTTATAAAAAAATTACAAAACAGGGATTTCCTAATAACGCGAAAAATCACAATTTTTGGGGATTTCTATAATTGAATTTTGCCACATATTTGTGTGAATTTGGCATATTTTAAATATGTATGCTTGTATAAAAATAAAGCGTGAAAAAAATCAAACCGCCACAACCGTCCTATTCTTATTTTTAATTTATCAATAAAAGTGGGTTTGAGTACCGAGTTTCAGGAGAGTTAAATCTCTAAAACGTTCTATATAAATTAGCCTTTAATATATTATTATTGTTATAAATAACGCAGACTTCCGAAGAAGTTATTAGTTAATTTCATATTTTGATTAGTAACAGACACGTAAGTGTTGCAGATTTCTTTATGAAAATAACCACAAACAAGAATATATTAAACGATATAATATTTTTCCTCTATGGGATGAAAAGTTCCATTTTCAAATAATATGTTGAAATATGACAACATTTAATATGTACGAGTACGTAAAATTACGAAATGAAAACAAGGTACCTACCTACCTTCGGCTCACGACAAAACTATTAAAAATGTATAAAAATAATTTTTACTTCTCTCTAAAAATATTGCGACACACATTATAATAATGTATAAAATTGTGATGCTCGATAATTTGATTGCCAAAGAAGCCTAATGTGGTGAAATAATCGTGATTTGCCGAAGATTGCATCGCCATTAAATATCACGCTGACCATCATCAATCGTTGCTTGATTCATTGGTTTGTTTCACGATTAAATTTGTTGAATAATAATATAACACGCATTTTAAATGGGCGTTGTTTATTTATTTTTTTTCAAGAGGAAAAAAATGTATTTCGTTGTTACGAAAATATTAACAGCATTCAAAATTCTGACATTTCCAAATTTACGAAGTTTCGTAATAAAAATTTGTAGGGAAATAGCACGAAGCAATGTGTATGTTATATGTAATTATTGTGTACCATTTTTCATTTGGATATAAGTGCCTGTTTATATCAAGTGAATAATTATTTATGCGTGAAGGACTTCCTTTCATTTTATAAAATACAATCTAGCGAGCATTAATGTAATTTCTTTCAACCAAGCAGAATACATACCACTACGCTGTTTCCTTCATTCTACATGTCCAAATCATATCAGATTGCTCTTTCACTTATATTACATAACATTATATACCATCATGCCATTTCCCTGTCAGGGTAGATATAGAGAACAGAGCTTCAGAATTTCTTATCTCGACACAGTTCCTACGCCTCTTATGGATCCATACATCTTCTTATACAACTCCTACGATTATTAGACTTTTTACGTTTCCTTGTTTCAAAATATCATTCACTTGATCCAACTTAGTTCTCCTTGATGATACTCTGCCACGCCTTCCACTGTATAATTATTTGTTTTTTTTGTCTTTCTTCATTCATTCGTTTTATATTCCCAAACCGTTTCGGAGTGCTCGTCATAATCTTACTTACATAACATTACATACCATCATATTTTTTTCCTGTCGAGGTACTCATAGAGGATAATATATGTCAATATGATCAGTCTGTTAAAATGTCTTATGACTTACTGATGCCATACGGCAATCTCTTCCAACCGACGAGAAATATGATAAAGGGATCTTAAGTGAAAACTAGAAAGATTTGTTTTTTAAATTTGTAAGTAATTGAACCCGCAACAACCGATTGGCAAGCGTCTCTTCCTCGATAATTTGAAATTAACAAGGAAGGGTAACAGAAAATGAGCTGCCTACAGGAATATCCAGATTAAAGTCCTCGCAAATCCTTTGTTCCACAGTATAAACTAGTGCAAACGATTTTTTTCTGTAGGACGAAGATACGACGCTGTCTGAATGGAAACCACCTTTATAAATTCCAAATCAAGGAGAGTCCTACATGCGTGTATAAGATGGGAGAGGAATCCATTGACCACGTTTTCTTTGAGTCTTGCACGTACCTCATATGATCTTTACACAATATCTCCCGTCCGTTTAACATGTTCCATCTTCTCGCACTTAATTCTCCATTAACTTACAGTCACATATCTGAATTTATTGACCAAAACTCTTTCAGTATTTTAAACTACAGAAGTATTCTATCTCTTTTTCTAATCATCTACCTTTCCTTGTTATGATTGGCACACATCATTCTCTTCGTATGATAGAATGTTTAAGATCGAGGAAGAAGTGGGATACTTTGAACTGTGGAGAAGGTACGAAGTGTAAATAGCAGGAAAGTCTATATGAATGTGGACGAGGCGAGTGTTGTGTGCATGTATATAAAGACGTAGGTATAGATCTATCATTTCTGTCTACCCTAAAACGGATATAACGTAATGGTAAGTATGTAAAATTATTCGGAAATTCTTCTTCTTTAAGACCGTGCAATTTATTTTAACACCGATTAGTCTAACTGTATGTTAAAATTAAACTGTCATTCCATACTTTACAAGGTCTTCTGGGAAAACAGTTTCCAGTCGGCTTTCCGTTCAAAGTCATGCGTAGTATTTTGATATACGTCATCCATTCTACGAGTACTTTAGATTCCATTGTCTTTTTCTTTGCCTTTCCCACGTGAAGGGAAAACTCTTAATGAAATTTAATGAGCTAATTAAAAAGACAAATTACTTGAAATATTATTTAAAAAGTAAAGTGATTAACACCACAAAGACTCGACACTGAATAAAATTAATATTTAGCATTATTCATTTTGTAGCTGAATATTTTATACTAAATGTGCGACAAAGAATATTTTTCTACACCAGCGGCGATTCCCAATGGGAGCTATGCCGATTTTAATTTTTAGGGGGCGTTGAGGCGTATAAAATTATTAGGAGGCGATAGGGCTTTCAAGGTGGTCGTTGCGGAAATAATTAAATATTCCAGCAATAAAACAACCTTTACAGTGGCTCAATACAAATATTTGGGAACATGAATAAATGAAAAATGGGATCCCCCTTAAGAAATAAAAAAAAGGCTAGAGATAGTAAGAAGGCTTTCATTAAAATGAAGCCTACCTTTATACACCGAGACCTTAGCTTCGAATTGAGAATGCGTTTGGTTAGCTGCTACATATTCTTAACTCTCCTCGATGGGATGGAGACTGAACCAGGAAACATCATATAGGATCGAATCCTTTGAAATGTGGAGCTATAGTCGTATCCTCAAGATACTCTGGACAGGTCGTGTCACAAATATAAAAGCACTTGATCGTATTTTTAAGGAACGAGAATTGCTCAAAACTGTGAAGGTTCACTAGTTACAGTATTTCGGTCACGTAATGAGGGGCACAAAATACATTATTATACAACTGATCATCCAGAAAAAAATATATTGTAAACAGGGCAGATGAAGACGCCGCATTTCTTAAATAAAGACTTTGTGGTAATGATTTGAACGTTCCAAGTTGCATTGAAACAAGATAACGATTGATATGTTGGTGGTCAACCTACGATAAGAGACATTGCCTCGAGGAGAAAATGTAATTAAAAAAAAAAGTTAGTCTGACCGTATGCCTCACTTGCAAATTTCACTCGTTTTACAACACCAAAAAATTGTACATGTAAAATTAAATAAATAGATTCTATGGTTTTCAGTCACGTCTATGGTATTGTATATGTATGGAACGAAAATGAGTTTATGAACAACTAGAAATAAAATCTATGGTATTATAACATAACAAATATATGTAAACCAAACTTTTTGTACGAGTATCATTAATTAGGTTTTTTTTCCTTACGTTAAAAGAACTTAAAAAATCTAATTTTTTTATCCACTTTGCACGGATTTCTCCTGTTACACAAAGAGGGTCTGCTTCTAGCGTTAGCTTATTCGTTAGGAAGAATATCAGCCAGGATTCTTCTCATACTGCTAGGCGGTACCGAGAATATAGCAACAGTGTCATTCAGCTGGTTCAATATCTCTATACCACGCGTGACCGAGTGTTTAGCCATGATATTCGTCCTGTAAGTTGGTATGTAGAACAGAGGGTGATTCCTTCCACGGCTATATTTATTGGGTACATATAAACTTAGCGCTTCTAGAATCGCGGGACAGTTAAAGCAACCTTGCAAAACCTTAAGTAGGAATATCGCAATGGATTCTTGCCTTCTTGTTTCGAGGTTTCTATAGTGACACACCGTGAGAAGTTCGACGTGGTGAACATATTTTGGGTAATCGCCCTTTGTTCTGTACCATAGATATCTGAAGATTTTTTTTGTGTTTGTTCTATATTGTTTATATACTCGTATATTTGAGCTGATGAGGAGTCCAATCTATGGATGCATATTCTAATTTGGTTCTAATTAGATAATTATGTTAATTTTGGAGGATATCGGTACTGTTAAATTCTCTTGATATTCTCATTATAAAAAACATATTATTATATAATGCTATTCTAAAGGCGCTTTGACTTTTCCTAAGGTGCTTGTAGGGGGAGCGTTGGTCCAAAAAAGGTTGGGGAATCCTGTTCCACATCATTCAGATATATCTGAGATTTTTTATATATGTAAAATAAATTTTAATTAAAATGTCTATCATTAAAATATTTTATACACGAATGGCGAAATACTTGAATGAAATGAATAATTAATTAGTTTTTTTTTTGACACATTTTTTCCAAATATACATAAGCGAGTTCATTGTTATTCCGTAATCTTTTTAAAAACAAGTCACGCAGAAGCTACGCAGATTTGTGCTTATTTTTGGGCGAGTTTATAATGTCATTGTCCGCCCATGATAAAATATCTTCTGTCTCGTTGTAGTTATCCTATCTTAAATTCAGTATTGCATCAGCAGATAAGGAACTCCTTGGGTGCTTTCCATGTTGTAATAAAAAAAACATGTCTTAAAATATATTCGAATGTACATCGCACTGGATGATAATTCTTGATTTATGATATTCCTTTCATGTGGGCGGATGGAAGAGAATTCCTCTTTTTCTTCTCGAATAATGGCAGTGAACTCTTATGTACGAAAGAGTATACTCCGGTGTTAAGTGATGGGAGAGGAATTCTAATAAAACAGTCCCTTTTTTAAGATTCGGGTGGATGGAAGGAAAACGAAAAATCTGACACTCTTTAGGCATTTAAAACAAACGTATTAAAAAAATCTTTCTATCCTAACATCTTTGGTTTTTGTCACACCCATGCACCTCGTCAAACATACTTAATAATTATTATTTTATATCAACGAAGGTATATTACATATTTGTTACAAAAAATTACAAATAAATTTCAATATTGATATGCAAACAGTGTATATAATAGAAAAAACAAACATCAAGGTGAAACAAGCACAAAGCAAAAAGCAAACACATATAATTTATTTAATTCATCCTGGCAATAACAAATTATTCATTTTACTCTAGTAAGTAGCAAAAGTAATATGAAAGTCCATACAATGCCCATACTGATTGCCCAATCTATGTAATCTTTTTACTCGTGTTGTACAAATCATTTTCTTTTTTAAGATTCTCATTCTTTCTTCTTTAAGAATTTGATTCATTTGGTAGTGTCATGATTTTGAATATCCTGTTAATGCATTTATAAAAATAAAACATAACATTATACGACAAAGAACTGAAGTGTGAATTGCACAATTTTAAATAATCGTCTATAATGTAATGAATATTAAACGTTTATAACGTAATGAATAATATTTAACGTTTATAATACATTGAATATTTGTAAAAAGTTGTATAATTTGTTAGTATCACCTCTAAAATATATATATGTACATAATATATACAAATGCAATATACACAATATGTAATGTAATGCATGCATATTAGAAAAAGCTTCTTAATAGAATATAAATGAAAATAAAAATATACATTTATAAAATAAATAGCCACAAGAAATAATGATGTCTTTGTTTACATTTTTAAAAAGTTCATTGTTTAATCAATAGGTCGTATGATGTTTACGGTAGATTTTATGCAGAAGGTCGCTACTTCAAAACTTACAATGCCATTTTTGTCTAGTGGATTTCTAAGTATGAGAAAGTTTTAGAAAAAAATTTAAAGCTTAATGGAAAATAATTAATTACTTTATTATTCCACCAATTACATTCAACCCCGCGACACATGTTTCTACCTTCACTCGGAATGATTCCGGTTTATAACGAAAATAATGCTTGATCCAACTGGTGTCATATTTTATCATGTGTGGTCCATTGAACCAAAAGAAAAACATTAATAAAAGGGTGACGTTTTTTTTATTCAATAAAGCAGTAATAAATATCAAAAGAATGCGAGAAATTTCCTTTGTCATTAATTTTTTTTTGTGTCAAAAATATCATAAAAACTTCAGATGAAACATGACATCAGTTGGATCTAAGCATATAATTACATTTCTGTTGTATAAAGTATAACCAGGTGGACGTATTACCATGTGGCGATCTCTTCCAACCAACCAGCAAGGTATACAATGAACCTTTAGTGAAAACAATATTGGAATTATTTTTTAATGAATCCGGATTTAAATGGGAATCGAACCCGCAAGCTCCCGCGTTGAAAGACAAGCATCTTACCAATTAGGTCATTAGTATTGCTTTGGTAATAAACCAGGATCATTCCGCCTGAAGTTAGGAGAGAGACAGCACAAAGCTCAGCATTGAGTACGCGATGACGTAGAGATAAAATATTGTTATAAATTACATATTTTTTTGATAAAGTTGGTACCGTATCAATAATACGAGTATAATTTATTTAAATAAATTTACATGATCTAAAATAAAAATGCAAACAGTAGATATTATATAAATTATAGGTTAAGTACAATACAATAAGACATATTCGACCAATCTCACAGTTGAAAATAAAAAAAAAGATTCAAAAACTAGTTATATAAATCTTGTTTGTAATAAATAAGTATTTGTATTTCAAAATAACAATTCATTATTGAATCGAACTTTTGTGCAATGGCTATTTATTTTATAAAAGAAACGAAAAACTTACAACTTTCAGTCACATGAAGAAAAATCCATCGTTGATAAAAAAAAAGCGGCATGAAATACACGAATAAATAAAGTACAAAGGAAAAATAATTATTTGTCTTCAGTCATTAAAATAACACAATTAAATTTAATGTATCAATTGTTCATAGATAAAATAAGCTTGTATGTTTTGTATAAAATATTATACAAGTAGGAAGTTGTATATAATTTTGTAAGATACGGTTTTTTAAGGCAGTTTTATATTGAAATTTGCGGTTTAGTAAAAAAAATCATAGTTGACGTGTCATGACTATAGTGAGCTGTAAAATAGCGTTGCATAGCAAAAATTAGGCTATATTTAATTGTCTATGACGTTAAATATATTTTCTTTCAAATATATTTTATTTGTCTCTGTTTACACCATAAGTTCATTTACGGAAAAGCATTCTTGTTGGAATCTAATTTGACACGCAGTTTTCTTAGATGTCTTAATTTTTTTATTCTAACAATTTGGAAGAGAAAATTGACTATTGTCAAAGTATAAGATCTTGAAGATTTAAGGTCACTTCGTGAAATTTTTAAAACTACAGATAGAACTTTTCTAAAGAGAATTCTTAATTCAATTTTTAAATTAATAACAAATTATTAAATATTAAGTAATATGTTTGAAATGTGTTATTTATCAAACTATGTTTATTAATTTCCATAACAATATATGTATTTAATAATAATAAAAACAATTGATACTTTACTACACGGTTTTTTTTTATCAAATTTTATAAATTCTCTTAAATAAATCGATCAAATAAGCTGTGATACTTTTTTAAAACGATTTGCAGCAAAGAAGTCGAAATTGAGGCTTCCGTCGTGGATTGATTTAAAAATGAGAGCTGTCTTTATAAAGCGGTTTGAAGTCGTTTAAGCTTAATAGATCTTATATCTTAGGAATTTTGTTGAAATGTTTATTATATTTTAGTATATCGGTATATTTTTTATTATTTTTTCAATAATTGGTAAAAAAAAGTCACGTATGTGTATATTTAAAATAATGACTTAGTTATGAAGAATATTCTTGATTTAGTAATCGTTACTTCAAGGATAAATATATTTTCATCGGCCATAAACGTTTTTGTGTTGTTATTTTCTTAACCAATGAAATCGCCATTTTTGAATTATTACGGATTTTATTGCCATCACAAAAATATCGATAAATCTGAAAGGAAAGATCGATGTATCGTAAAAAAAAAACAATACACGAGATTTTCAAAAAGCAACTAACAGGTTTGTTTTATGTGGAACTTTCAATTAAAAAAAACTGCAATTAACATGATTTATATGAGAGAATCGAGGTATAAAATTTTTTATGAGTGCGGAAGCTTTAGTTATTTTGCTTATAACAATGAAATTTTTATATGGGAGATTAAATTTTACAAAATGAATGCTTGTAAGTTGAATTATGATTATATAAATATGATAGATTGTTTTTTTATCGATCTGCCTTTCAATATATAATAGCTTGTAAACAAGTGAATGCATTGCATAGATAATTCAATAAAATAATAAAAAAAGCTTGTGGCATGAATGTAGACGAAAGGTGAAAACATGTTTTGAAGCTTAATAAATACGTAATATTTTTTCTAGAGTCTCGCTCTATGTGAGAAAATCATTAGCTCTATAATAATTATATTTGTATACATATAAGTTATTAATTCATTGCCCAATATTAAAAACGGCAAAGAACTATTCTTCCAGAAAATATGGAGAGTTTATAATGAAATAAATTTTAAGGGAAATATGTACATAAATATTGTTTAAATATGTGAAGACATTATTTATATACATAAAGTGAAAAGATAGTGAAATGGTGAAATTTAGTTTTCAGTGAAAAAAGAGGTAAAACGGTATTTTATAAAAAAAATAATAAACGTCGAAAGAGTATGTGCTATACAGGATAGAAATTGCCCACTCGAAAAGGAAAATATTGCCATTAGAGAAAAAAAAGTATCTCGCCGTTTTTGGCGTACAACAGATAACAGTGGTGGAAGAGAAGTAGAGCGCTAGATGCCCCGTTAAGTTTTTTGGAATTTTTTCCCATTGTTTGTTTGTTTTTTTTTCTATCCTACCTGCCGTTCCCCTATTGCAAACGTCATTCGCGTACTGCCTTCTGCACATGTCTAGTCTGGAATCGTCATGGAAAGAAAAAATACAATGATTAGTAATGGAGGTCCTTTGGGGATATATTTATGCCAAATTTTTCCAAATTTTCTCCATTGTTGAAGCGCCATTTCACTGCTGAGTTCACTCGTGTGGTAAAATTCATGTCTTGTCTGTAAAAGTCTGGGTTAGTTTGGTTTTATTTTACCTTTTTTTTTAATGTCAGTCGCAATATTTTTGGGAGTTATCACAAAGACCGATTTAAAATATTAAATTTAGTGTAAAACAATACTTTAATCTGCTAAAAATTGTTATTTTTACTGGAATCCTATAATAATCGTAATATAAGTGTGAGTTTTCGGTAACATTTGATTTATTCAATAATATATACGAATGTCACGCACTTAAGGCAACCGATACACCTTTTTTTAATACAATTGTGTTGTCTAATGTTTATTTATTAATATTTATTGTAGGTCTACATAGTTTTCGTAACCATTATTCACTATCCGTAACAATATCAACGACAAATCACTATCAAGTGTATTTTTTACGTTTTGGTTAATATTGCCATCCTGTTGAAACAATGTTACGAAAAGTTAAGCGTTTCGCTTCTTGAACATGGCAACCTTAGCCTCAATAACACTGAAGTTGACTACATAATAAGATTTTATTGTTGGAAAATTTGTTTTTTCATTAATTAATCGATGTTTTCACTGTGATAATAATATGGATGCTACTTACAAATTAGTAAAACGATTTTTGATGCAAAATATTACGAATCATGCGACTTTCATAATAATAATAATAATAAGTGTATCATAATCACTTATAATCTAACGTCATTTAAAAAAATAACGCTTCATTATATTTAACATTAGCCAACTACCATTGACATTATAACCCAAACCTCAATTTTATTTTACTCTTGCAAGTGATATTGCATTGTGGCTAGTCAAAGCAGTATTTTTTATGCAAAAAAATATAATCGGTTTATAAAATAATAAAAAAAACAATGTTGCTGAAGGGAACATGATATTTATGATGTATTTAATTCAATAAATAAATTAAGAATAATTTGAACACATATATTTGTATACTAAAAAAAAATCCGTGAATGTCGTTTTTTTCGTACTTTTTTAATAGCCACAATACATAGTCACAATAACTTAATTCACCATATTTGCGTCATTCTTTGTTAGATTGAATCAAAACAAGACCATTGAACAAAAATCCCTGTAAAGCAATATTTTTCATGTGCAACGAAATACATAATACACGATCAAATATAATTTTTTTTGAGACGTGCGGCAAATCGATTTCGTTACACATGGCAAAACAAAAACACAAATTATCTCGAACTCCGACACCTTTTGTAAACAAACATATTAAAAATAATGTTATTATTAACTAAATGTTAAACAAGTCAGCGGTAAGTTTTTTTCTTAAATTACTAAAGAAAAATAATTTTCCGCTGTCAAACGGTCGTTGCAATTACCGGCCGTTCCCTTTGTACAGCGTCCGCCCTTTCTACGTCTGCACATGTCATACCTGTATAGAAAAATCAATTAAATATACATTGAAAAAAAAATTAATATCACAAACAAATAACGAAAAACCAACATTAAAGCAAAATATTACTATGTAAATTATGGATTCAGTATTGCGCCCGATATCTCGACAAGACAAGACAATAAAATAAATCATTATTTTTGCAAATTGGATCCGAATCTATGTTTTTTATCTACACAATAAAAAGTACTTAGAAATTAGACATCATTCATTGTTTATGATAGTTCTAATCTCTATGATATGATTTTCATTTGTTTTCGCTGCTCTGGATTATAGTGATTGGAACAACTGTCGTGGACAACTGAACTGTATCTTAGATAAACAGCTTGTTAAAATGTGAAAATCCATTAAAAATAAAGGAAGCAAAGCAGAAGTGTTATTGTGAATGATTTTAAGTATCTCATATGATTTTAAGTTTAATATTTATTTATTATTAAACCGAAGGCCTTTTGTAAATGAAAACACCAAGACGCACCTTAACGAACTATTATCAATTACAATTAACCATATAGTTCTTTAGTTCTTTTAAAACTTCTTTTTTTTCATTTGTTCGCGACCTACCCATCTCCATTATGGCGGTAATCTAAGGTTTTTTTCGTGAAACTTTTTTGCTATTTTGATTTATAATTGATTTGTTTCTTTATTCAATAAAAATAATCAATTAACAAAAGGTCTTACGGGCTGGGAAGTCGATTTGTCTATTAAATTTATGTTTTGATTGCATTGAAAGCCAAGGTGAACCATTGATTTATTGTTTTCACTCTCAAAAACAGGTAAGAGCAATATGTTATTTTTTCTTTTTTTTTGCTGTGTGAATCCAAATTGACTTTACTTAAATATATATTTCGCAACGTATTTCATCGAAATTGGATATTAATTCACCTGTTTTGTTGAAGAAAAGGCATTTTTAACATAATTTTCACATGTATTTGTGATCTCGGAACGATATTGACATTTTATTTAAATGAAAATATAAATTTTTCATTGATTTTAACGTTTTAGATAACGTGTATTATAGTAAATAGAATTTGGACAAATTACATTTGCGATAAAAATACTAATATGAATATAAATATATACATTTTAAAATAATTTAAAGTTAACTTTTTTAAACGGCGTTAAAAGTTGTCGAAAATTTTATTTGTAGACAATTTTTTCCGGTACAAGAAAAAAATGTCTATTACTATTGTAGGTACGAGTATCTTGGTATTTTGAGTTTAGAGATCTACTAAATAAATAAGAGTTCTTTAGAGGTTGATGTAGGACATCTCGCGACAGTTTGCAACGTCCATTATTCGAAGAATTGAATATTGTTTGACAAAACTTTGATCTTTCGCTTTATTTGCTATTCTGTGTATAATGTATAATATTTTTGGCTATTTGTGTATTCCTGGAGCTAGAGCACAATATTCCTATTTCTTTATTAGTTAAAGTCGATAATTGTATATTTTTCATAAGTTAAATGTGCTATTTTGATACTGCAACACTAGTATTATTATTGCGTAATGTTTAATGAATCGATAACATTTATTTTTGGGTAAAGTTTACTTTTCTTGAGTAATATTTCAAAAAATGATTTTTTATTGTTGTAAAATTTCATACAAAACCTAAACCAGACGGTTTAATTAATTATGTCATTTCAGTCAACATTTTGTAAACCTCAAAATGTTTGAGAAATGAGTGGCGTGTGCAACTTTAGGAAGCACTTAAAGACAACCCTTTTTAGGAAGTTTTAATAAAATTTGTGGTTGAACATGAACACTACATGCATACATTACACTCCACCTAAAGCCGAATATGTTATTATCACGTATCGAAAGATCTACTAAGGTTTATTTGTAGGTCGTTTTCTCTTTTTACCAAATATGTTTTATTAAACGTACGCAGATGCGAGCAAGTTCCTAATCTGCTCAGGCACCATATTTACTCGTATATTATATCCTTACATGTTTTAAAGAATAGATATAGTACCCGGCGGTAAGTAATATACATCGGGCTTAAGAAAGAGACTGTTGGTTTGTAGAGCGTCTTCTCTGTCACACGATGTGACTGACAAATCGCGACGGAACACGTGTATGAATGACAGAGATGACGCTCTACAAACCGACAGTCTCTTTCTTAACCCCGATCTGTATTACTTATCGCCGGGTACCGCACCTCCCTGAAAAGTCCATAAATCATATTAAATGTGCATGACGTGTTGTTCCATGAAGAAAAACTCCATGAAATATTTGAGAAGAGTCTAGAGTATATTTTGAAATATATAGAACAGAGAAAACATATACTTACATATGAAATACATACACGTATATACAGATCATAGTATATATAGGCCAACACCCATACGACGGCTGTCGTCAAAGAAAGAATACGAGAATTGAATTTTGAATACAAGAGAGCGAGAGAGGAATACTTGGATTCCCTCCGAAAGTAATTCGAAATTTGAACTCGGTGGGTCCAAGATACTGAACGAATTTTAAATACCTAGCTAACAATTTTTGAACCAGTATAAAAGGGGACGATGTATAAATGATATATATAAATAAATTTTACATTTATGAATATATATTTTCATAAATGTAGAATTTGTTTTACTTCCGTGAATAATTCATGGGTTGCAACTAGTTTACATAATTTATTATGAAGAATAAAACTATTCCATATCAGAATTTATCGATTGGGAAGCAGGAACTTCGCGTAAATATCCATACAATGTTGATGCTTTGCATATTTTCTCTTTTTCTTCTACAAGCTGCTTAAAATGATATACTCGTATAATCTCACTACTTTCTCGAAAAACTTGTGATCTTCTTTCTTCAACCGGATAATTTTCAATGAGGATTTTAAAATCCTTTTTTTAGAGAAACCATTGTTTTGTCGCCAGTGTCGCTTAGGGGCGGATCTTGGTCAATTCTAGAGAAACCATTGTCTTGTCGCCAGTGTCGCTTAGGGGCGAATCTTGTTCAATTCTAGAGAAATCATTGTTTTATCGCCAGTGTCGCTTAGAAGCGGATCTTGTTCAATTCTAGAGAAACCATTGTCTTGTCGCCAGTGTCGCTTAGGGGCGGATCTTGTTACATTCTAAATAAACCATTGTTTTATCGCCAGTGTCGCTTAGGGGCGGATCTTGTTCAATTCTAGAGAAACCATTGTTTTATCGCCAGTGTCGCTTAGAAGCGGATCTTGTTCAATTCTAGAGAAACCATTGTCTTGTCGCCAGTGTCGCTTAGGGGCGGATCTTGTTACATTCTAAAGAAACCATTGTTTTATCGCCAGTGTCGCTTAGGGGCGGATCTTGTTCAATTCTAGAGAAACCATTGCTTTGTCGCCAGTGTCGCTTAGGTGCGGATCTTGTTCCATTCTAGAGAAACCATTATTTTGTCGCCAGTGTCGCTTAGGGGCGGATCTTGTTAAATTCTAGAGAAACCATTGTTTTATCGCCAGTGTCGCTTAGGGGCGGATCTTGTTCAATTCTAGAGGAACCATTGTTTTGTCGCCAGTGTAGCTTAGGGGCCGATCTTGCTCAATTTTGCGCAATTTTTCATTTTAATTTCACTTTTAAAATATTACGTATATCGAATTTTCTTCCTTAAAGCGAATTGGTTGATTGTTTTTTTCATTTACGCTTTAAAAAATCCGAAGGTCCGTAAAACGAAGTATGGGTGTATACATAATATAAATAGTACCCATAAACTAAAAATGAAAAGTAAGTTGAGAAAAAATGGATATTAATTGAAAATTTACGCGAACAAAGCTATGATAATGGCACCAACATATCGGGAAAATACAAAGAGCACAAGCCATATTTCAAAATGGGAAATACCTTGCTCAGTATGTTGACACTTGTATCCCGTTCCCATGTTAAAGTGTATTCAATACACATGTAAAAATGAGCGATTTAAAATGAGAATATTCGTAGCCAATCGCTTAAATGAATAAATTTAAAATCAAAAGTGATAATAATTGAAATTTAATTGCTGAAAACATGAAAAAAAACATCGGCCGACGTTCACAAAACGGGCGAATAGACCATCTAAAACGAATCCTCGAGAGCTACTGAAGCGAGAGAAGCGAGCGAACTGAGATTCTATTCTTGCGTTCCGATATATCGAAGTAGAGTGAGAGTGAGATGTGAATAGCGTCGCTCCTCACCCATAGCGGTTTTTTTAGAATAAATATACTTACGTCACACACTGGCACACGTTTGATTGTATTGGTGAATTTATTCCCGATTTTCACAAAATATCTCTGATGTGTTCGATAAGTGCTAGTTGTTAATAATATTATTTTTTCATTCAATGCGTAAATGTATTACGGAGGAATACCTTAAATCTGAACCCAGCATTTATTATATTTATAGATATATTAAAGTTTTTAGAAGCAATGTGTACTAGTTACACATCAGAGGGAAGGAAGGGTTAAAAAAACACACCAACACAAGATGGTGTTCAAAATGGCATGATAAATGTTGATAAATGTTGTATATATAATCAACTCGACAAAATAATTGGAAAATTAGATGAAATGAAAGATGATCTATAAAAGATTTCGGCTTTAACTTTGTGGAACTCCGTTTGTGTATCCCGAGGCGGAGAATCATTCCGGCTGAAGAGAGTCCGGGATAGTAAGCAGAAACACGTGTAGTGGGTATTAATAAAATAAAGTGGAATGAAAAAGACATTTGTTATTGAATATTCTGAATAATGATAAATATAAAAAAAATCATAAATGTTCCCCGTTTCACTATATTACATTTATTAACAAAATACGTATATACGAGTATTTTATAATTTATTGTATTTTATAATTTATTGTAACATTTGTTAATTTATTATTTAAAAGCTATTAAAATTAGAACTATTTAAGTTACTATCGACAATAATGTATTATTAAGACGACATCTGACCATTTAGATTAGTTCAAATGAAATGTCAGGAATGTTATCAAAATTTGTATGAAAAATATTCTTCTTCTTCATCTTATTTTAGGCCTGTTGGCCTGTTATGGTCCTGCATCATTGTTTGCCTCTTGTGACGTCGACTGCCAGCTGTCTTTCCATCTTTTGGGAGGTCGTCCTGGAGGTCTGCTTGCTTGTGGGATACTGTCCCTGGCCATTCTTACGGCTCTTGGTTCCGCCATTCAGGATACGTGTTCGAAAAATATTGATGTGACTTAACCCCTTTATTGTATATTCATTCCTACTGCCTCGTGATATTAGATATTGTATTAAATATTGAAAGTATCGTTTAAGAAGTTTCTAAAGCACATCATATCTATCTAACCAAAGAGTTATGTCACTCGATGGACTGACCAGCCAGTATAATTACAGGTGTCTTCTGTGACAGCGCAACAGCTTCGTGAATACTAATTTAGGTGGATGCCATATGGAGTTCACTTCTTAGAAGAGTTGGACGGGACAGTGTCGCGCATATTAATCAATCCACTCCGAAGTAATTTATAATTTAAGATAACCTCATTATAATATTTTTATTGGGCAGAGAGAACGGACCGGGAGTGTAGCTCTAAAGTGGTTTCATGTGACCATTTATTTAGTTTTTAAAATAATTATATTGTATAATAATTTTAGCCTAACTAATTTAGAACAAGAGATATCCAAATATCGAAAAAAAATCATCTACGAACATTTAGGTAAGCCTGGTTACCCGATTTTAATCTAAATATTCGAAATGACTTTCAAGACCACAAATAATTTAATTCAGGTACAAAAATAGTAACAAAAAAATTATATTTACGCAATAATAATATTTAGTTTCAAATCACTGACATTTGTACAGTTTTGACAGTTAAACAATATGATTGCCATAACAAATATAACCCGTCTTTGATAATCGCTTTACTTTGAAGAAATGTGTAAACAAATATTACTAATTATGAGTAGTGAGGACTGAAAACAGACATATTGTGCCTTATCAAATTTCAGATAATTTTTTTGTTTAAATGAATTTTTTTTAACAAAAATAATATAAAAAATATGATGCCCCATTAGAGTTGATAGAAACGCTCTTTTAGTGTTTTTTGTTGTTGGCAATACAGTTTGCACCATTTATTTCGATTAGCGTAATATAATTATGAATATTATCATTTTACGTGCAAGAACGTACATTTACGTATTCGTATATTTATTTTTATTTCAACAATTCACTTTAGTTCGTGATTATTCTCCACTAATTCTTCCATGTCCATAAAAATAGTTCACGTTCAATTCGCGTTCGACTTTTTTAAATAACATTTATTTTCATTTACAGTGTTGTTTTTTTTATTTTAAGTAAATCGTGAAGAATTTCAATTAAAAAGTGCAAATCAAATTATATTTAATGTGCTTTCTTTTAAACATAAATATTTTTCTGCTTCGATAGTTCAAGTATTTCATTTTGATTGTCCACCTTCTTATCGTTACACTCAATTTATATATATTTATTTTGTAATATTTTGATATTAGTGGGTTCAAATTGTGAGTTAGAGCGCTTTTGAGGAGAGTTTGTTCTCTAAACTGCGCTATATAAACTGTCCTTTTATTATCATTGAATGTTATGGAATCCTTTCCTTATCACCTAATTCCTTTATTTATACTCAACTTATTTGTATTTATTTTGTAATATTTTTCATCTTCTTCTTCAGTTTCAATCCTGGGGATTGATTAGCAGTAAAGCCCTGCATCTCCTCCTCCATTCCGCTCGGTCTTCAGCGATCCTCTTGGGCTCTGTATAGGAGGTGCACTCCATATCGTGGCATATTTGCTCCAGATACTCTCGGCGAGGACGCCCTCTGCCAATCGATCCCTCCAGTATATTGTGCAGGAGATTTTCATGTCGCAGCATATGACCCATCCATTCTGCACGCCTTTCCGATATGGTGTTTGACAGGTGCCTGGTTTCTTCGATCCTGTTGAGAACCTCGTTATTTGTAATGTGGTCTCTCCAGGAAATCCTTAAAATTCGTATATAGGTTCACATCTCGAAGGCCTCCAATATTTTTCGTTATATTTCGCCTATGTACCATGTCTTGCAACCATATATCAAAATACTCCACAATTATATTTTTAATCTGTCAATAATAGTAAGTGTGAGTCCTGATTTATGGTAGAGCGCCTTTAAGGAGAGTTTGCTTTCTAAACGGTGTAATATAATTTGTATTTTAATTATTATTGCTTTAACAATACCGCTCTTAGTACCAGAGAAGGTGAATCTCGTCTTGGTCACTCTGGCTTGCAAGTAATGATTCTCGAACTGGTTCCTTTCTCAGAGTTGACACTTGCCGAAAGCCAAGTTCACGGCCAAAGAACCGGACCTGAGCAGGATCGGAGCGGGGGAAGGCAGAGTTCTCGACAACTCGACGTTTTTTTTTCTCTCGGACTCTTCACCGCTTGTTTTTTCGTCACAGTGATGGATTCAACGACAAAATCGAAAGTGACTTTCGTTATCCGGTGCAGTTTGTATTAATAAAATAAGAGATGACGCAATGTATTACATGTTGTGTCTGTTATTTTTAGCTATGCTGAATCTTATTAATGTCAACAAAATAATGTTGGGGTAGGCAAACAAGCTATGTCTCCATACTATCCTCTCACAATTTTCAGCTTGGGAATCCGTAACATTCGCAGATTATATTGTACTGTATTGTGTAGTATTTTCTCAGATAATGGAATAGTCACGAGGGATATAGAACGACGTGTTGTGATAGGAAACACAGTCAAAGGGGCACTTAAATATATATTCTCTAGTATCAAAATCTGCCAAAGTTTATAGTCTACACCAGTATTTTAGTACCAACATTGATGTATGGGAGTGGAATGTAGACGTGGAACAAAACTGAAAATAGTCGGATAAATGCTGTAGAAATATGCGCACTTAGAAGAATACATGGGATGATTATGTATGACAGAGATTCGGGAGTGATTAAGGATGAATGTGAACTTAAAAATGTGTTGAGTGAGGGGAAGAAGAACACTCTGAGATTGTTGGAGCACGTGGAACGAATGAGTGAAGAAAGACTAACAAAAAAAACAGTACAGATGTGAGTGGAAAACGTGGTAGAGGAAGACCAAGGAAAGAATGGTTAGATCAAGTGTATGATATTTTGAAAGAAGGAAATGTAAAAAGTTGTGAAGAATTGGAGGAGTTGTATGATGTGTATGGATGTAGAAGAGGCGAGAAATGTGTGTCGCGATAGGAAAGTTTAGTGCTCTCTTGTTTCTGCCAATCACGATAGGGAGACGGCGTGATGGTATGTATGTTTTATACTGGTATACAGTGCAACCTGGCGGGCTTCATGTATTACGTTTGGCGGGCTTATTGCCATACGAGTATGTCATCTCTTTTAAACAATCAGAAAGATGTTCAAGAGACCTTTAGTGAATATCAGACTGGAACCTTTCTTTAAAAAAATCTGGGTTCCAACGAGAATCGAACCCGCAATCGTCAGGTTTGGAGACAGACGTCTTATATCCTGGTATATGTTATCTTTCCATGATCTCTGCACAATGTTACATCGAGATCTTGTCGGCATATTGTATTTGCCATTCTTATTAGAGTTGTCAGACCATTTTCCTATTCAAGTCCCCTAACCTTCACTTATTGACTTTTTTTATTTTATTTTAATACATGTGTATACTTAAGCGAGGAAATCCGCTGATCTTTCCACTGTAACAGCGTTACCGTATTATTTATTTGAAGACAAACTTTTTTGGATGTGTTATCAAAATTTAGGAACACTATGCACATATATTAGGTATAAGACACCTAAAATACTATCACATATCGGAAGATCTACCAAGGTTCCCTTGTAGTTCGTCTTTCCTGGGTAAGTTTTCTAAGGCTTTCACACCAAATATGTTTTCCGACACATGCAGATGCCGCAGCCACTACCTTCCTATCATAATACTCAATTTACATGTGTTTATTTCATTATATTTTCAATATTAATAACAGTGGGTTCGAATCCCAAATTAGAGTGCCCTTGAGGAGAGCGTGCTCTTTAAATGGCGCTGAATAAATTGTATTTTTATTAATATTATAAAAATGCCGATTCATAAAGAGTTTTATATAATTCTTTTTAATAATCTCATTTCGTCAGCAACAACGAAAGCACTTTGGGACGAAATCCCACAAGAAGTTCCTATGAATGGTGATGCGTGCCGACCAATAAAACGTTAATTGGCCAGGTCTGCCTGGTAAATTAAATAACTAAGCTCCATTGAGGTGGACTGACACACCTGCGCTGCGCAATATATTGTACAATTTGAATAATTCGCTTCATTCAAGAAATCGAAACGAGGCTCGTTAGTACCATCTGGTCATCAAATTTAATCCAGTGCTTCTGCAACGGCTAAAGCAACACTAGTTCGAAGTTTGATGAGCAATCGGGTGTACGATGCTTGATTCCAGCAGATTTTTTTTGGCCAAGTGTCGTCAAAGACTTGGTGGCTTGGTTGATCAAATTTCGTGTTCGATTCCTGGTGGTAACAAAGTAAAAATATTCTGTCTTGTTAATCCACATTCAGGAATTTTAAAATGTCTTATTTTATTATGTTGCATTACACTTTCGTTGTGTACATTACAACCTTTCAGATTTATTGCCATGTGGCAATCTCTTTTGACAATAGGAAAGTGGTGGCTGTGACCATTACTTTAGCAGCTTCAACTTAATATTATTAACATACAGAAATATGTGATTCTCAACGTTTGTGTCGATTGCCAGATAGATAAGATGCTGTATTGTCTTACTCTTTCGTTGTATACAGTACAACCTGGCGGGCTTATTACCACGTGGTGATCTCCTCCAACCAACCAGAAAGATGTTGTGTAGGCCTGAAGTGAAAACCAGACTGGAATACTTTTAAAAAATCTTCCAGTGGGATTTGAACCAGCAACCTCCGGGTTGGGATACAGGTGTCTTACCAACTAGGCCACAAATGTCGTCTATATGTTTAAAAAACATATTTGGCAAGAAACCGCGGGAAATTTACCAAGGGAAGGTGAATCACAAAGAAATGTTTTGCAGATTTTCCGATATATGACAGTAACGCATTTCGGTTTTAGGTGTAGCATATGTGTTATACGTTCATATATGTATAATATAATCAGTACTTTTTATTAGATCTTTAAAATATCCTTCTTTAAAAATAGTATTCACTTGATCCAACTATACTTTTCTTGATTATCTTTGACTATACCTTCACTTCCCATTTACACTGTATATTCTGTTATTATTTCTTCATTCATTCGTTCTACGTGCCCAAGCCATCTTAAAGTGCTCTTCTTTATTTCCCTAAATATATTTGTCTTAAGTTCACTTTCATCCCTCATTACTTCATTGCGTATTCTGTCATACAGTGTCACGTCATATGATCTTCAAAGTACACACATTTCTACAACAATTATTCGAATGTTTTCGGCCTTTAAATAAAATATATATACTAGAACTATCCAGCATCAAAATCTGCTAAGATGAGATTATATTATTTGCAGTATTTTTTCATATATTATTTTGGTATTGATCCACGTTTCATTCCCATACATCAAATCAAAGTTGGTACTAAAATACTGTTGTGGACTATCGTTTTAGCGGGTTTTGATACTGTCTGGTCTAAGTGCACCCTTGATTTTTTTCCTATTGATAAACACCTTTCGATATCCCTCGTAACCGTTTCATCATTTAAAAATCCTTCTTTTCCCTCGCTCCATCCCAACTCATTGTCTGCGAAGACTGTTGGGGTCAGTTCTCCTCATCCTCAGGTTGTACGCTCTTCTGTCCCGGACTACGTCCCCCAGGCCGTACCTCTGCATCAGGTTATCTTTTTACACCACCCACGAATTCTTTGGTCTTCCTCTGGTTGTTATTCGAGAAAGATCCGTGGAGATTGTCTGGTTCACAATGTGATCGGGTGCTCTGCGTCCAACGTGCCCATACCATCTCAATCGCCTCTCCTCCATTTTGCTGTTGATGTATGTAACACCTAGGCTTTCACGAATGCGTGAGCTTTTTATTTTGTCTCTTAGAGACACACCAGTTGACCATCTTAGCATGCGCATTTCAGCAGTTTCTAGTTGCCTAGAGTAAGAGTTATACATCGTCTAGCATTCGGAGCCATAGAGGAGTGCGGGTCTGACAATCGTTTGGTATACTTTTCCTTTTAACTTTACTGGCATTTTCGGATCACATAGAACTCCCGTCATTGATCTAAACTTCATTCATTCATTTAAGAATCCGATTTTTAAAATGTTTATTGTCTGTCTTTCACTTAAAGTTTCTTTGAAATCTTTCTGGTTAGTAGGAACAGATTATACTGTATACTATGGGAATGTAATACAATGCAGATGTCAACAAAACGTTGAGAATCACAGATAATATTATTAAAACACTTTGTTAAAGGTGTAAAATACGCAGAGAACAGGTTTTTATCGTACCACGCATGCTGGCAAGGTGTGGCAGTCAAACGTGCCGGAGTCCGGTCAGAGGTCTTGGTATATAATACACCGAGGCAGTGGGTGTTGGAGAGATAGAGATGCCCGCGAAGAAAGGCGACCAGTTGGAACCACGGTCGTCCTGTTTCAAACTTTATTACCATCGTAACGAAAAAGCGTACATATTATATTATACCTGTACCTGCATGAACTGACAATTTCCTGATGTTACATTATTTTTATGAAATTTTACGAGTGTTTTTGTCTGCTTTACGTAATGTTACAAATTTATTACAATGAGAACGAATGCAATGTAAAATAAATGTAATATGCGTTTTATGGAACTGGTATCTTGATCTCAGTTTGGAATTGAGATTCGTTGCAGTATCTTTTCAACAGTTCTCTATGGAATGGAGATGTGGAGACTGAACCCAGAATAATCATGTAGGGACGAAACTTTTGAGATATAACTATAATAATAATAAAACGACAATGTATATAGTGACGTTTCTAGAGCAAACTCTTCTCAATGGCGCTATAACTCGGAACTCGAAACTACTTTTATTGATACATTGAAAATGTTAAGCAATAAATGTATATAAATTGAGTGTAAGGATATGAAGGCAACGGATGCGGTCATTAAATTAGGTACTTCTAATATGTATATGTCTGAAAAAACATACTTGGTAAGAACATCACAGAAAAATTACCAAGGGAAGTATTGTCTACAATATTAAATAACTCTATTCATCATTAAAAGGGAAAATTTTAGAATATTTTCGACATATGCTACGAAAAAAAATATGAGTTCTTTCAACTGATATTCCAGGAAAAATATTTCTTTTTCTTTAAATTTAAATTATCTCTTAATATGAATAATGAATTTGTTGAATTAGTTCAATAATATAAATATTTGGGATGCTGCTGAGTGAACAATGGAGCATGTGTCAAGAGATCAAAGTAAGGAGTGGAGATGCTGCTATACTCGCATATTATACGTTCTTATCTACGGTGTTAAAGTATGGACACTTACTCAGATCATTCTAAAGAAAATAGATGCTTTTGAAATGTGAGGCTATTGAAAAAGGCTGAGTTTATTATGTGTTGACAAATTGTGTTTATTATGTAATGATGGCATCTTGAAACGGATAACTAAAGACAGCGAAGGATTATTCACCATCAAAAGGAGAAAGTTTGAATACTTCGAACGTATAAAGTTACAAAAAAAAATTAGATCCTTTGATATTGCAGGGGAAAAGGGCAAAAGAAGTGCTATATGAAGACGACTCAACTGGTTGAAGAACTTACAAGAGTGGTTTCACTGTTGTTCTATATATTTGTTTAGAGTAACTTCATCAAAGGTGAAGGTAGTCATGATGATCACTAGCTTCCGAAGAGGAGAGGAAATTTTAAGAATAATAATTAAAAGACATATTCCCTTCGGTCACAAACAGTCACGAAAAATCCCGATGTAGAATAATCTGTGACGGTTCACACAAAAGACATATTCCCTTCGATCGCAAGCAGTCATGAAAAATCCCGATGTAGAATAATCTGTGACGGTTCACACAAAAGACATATTCCCTTCGGTCACAAGCAGTCATGAACAATCCCGATGTAGAATAATCTGTGACGGTTCACACAAAAGACATATTCCCTTCGGTCACAAGCAGTCATGAACAATCCCGATGTAGAATAATCTGTGACGGTTCACACAAAAGACATATTCCCTTCGGTCACAAGCAGTCATGAACAATCCCGATGTAGAATAATCTGTGACGGTTCACACAAAAGACATAGTCCCTTCGGTCACAAGCAGTCATGAACAATCCCGATGTAGAATAATCTGTGACGGTTCACACAAAAGACATAGTCCCTTCGGTCACAAGCAGTCATGAACAATCCCGATGTAGAATAATCTGTGACGGTTCACACAAAAGACATATTCCCTTCGGTCACAAGCAGTCATGAACAATCCCGATGTAGAATAATCTGTGACGGTTCACACAAAATACTAAAGTGAGCCACTTTTCCATTGACAACGTCTAAAAACAGTTGTTGACCTTTGCGGTCGCCTTTGCCATCTCTATCAAATATATTATTATCTGTCCATAAAATAGGAAGACTCGTTTTGCAACAATTTGCACGTATAGTTTTGAATATCGCGATAAATCGAATACTGCGTTTCGATAAAAAGAAATTCTACGAGTTGTCCCCTATCTGATTTTTTCACAGCCATCAACTGTTTTTTTTAAATAAAATTAAACAAGATACTTGGCACCGATTGGCGTTGTATTGGGATATAACTGGTAAATAAGGGCTCTAGATATAAATTAATACAACAAGTTATCCCTTTGAAATCATGGTGTAATATAATAAGAATGAACAAGGTGGAAGTATCTGTCATATGTCGTTTGCGGACGGTGAGTCGCCTTTACAGAATGGGTATTATGGAGAATCTGGGCTGCGAGGTTGGTATGGATGATTAAATTATAACCTATAGTTTTTTTCGGTTATCTTTTGAGAGACAAATTTGATTTATTAAAAGTCATATCTTTACCGCGTCCAATGAATGTTGCGTTTCTTCTTTTTTCGTGGAACTTTTCCACTTACAGATCGATTGGTAAATTATTCATGTTTAATCAGTGGAAATTTTAAATTATCTAGAATTGTAATTAAAAAAAATGATTTTATTATATCAACTCATATAATTGCATAATGACTTTAATTTAATGACACGAATCATCCCTGTTTGGGTGGATTGTCTATTTCAATAAAAATAATACGGATATCATGTTGTATAATACACGAGACTAATATTCCCATAGTGGTTATCTAAAGTTAATATTTAATTGATATTAATATTCAAAAGATTCAAGATCTTCCGTGATGGTAAGGCACCAGAGTTTTTTTATTCCCATTCTTCAACGCCCCATTGGATCGCTGATCAATGATATCCTTACAGGGTCAGTATAAGCAGTGCCAAATTTGTCACAACACCCCTAAGCAGTTTACAACTTACGCCCCCCTCTCCCCATTACGTATTTATTAAAAGGCGTATCATTTTAGTTTTGGAGGGTGACTTTGTATCCTGACGTATTTCACACCACATAACAAACCACTGCAGTTTACGTCTAGATTTTTTCCCTTCTAATGCATCTTCAATGCCATTCAAGTCCATATTCCTTGTTACATCTGATTATTGTACTAACACGTTTAGACTGTTTAGCGTGGGTTTAAAATGTGTTTTTAATCGTTTGATAAAGAAAAACTTCGTTCCGCGAAACTGTAGTATACATAAACAAAATAATTGTAAAATCACTTACTATTTTTTTTCTAATTATTAGTTTGCTAAACTGTAGCATTGAACAGTCGTAGTTATCATTAGCTTTTTAATATAAATTGAAGTGAACGCATTGTTCCATAAAATATTCATATAAATCGTTCTTGCACATATTTTTTGACCAATTTATGAATCTTTTGGCGCCCAGTTAGACTAAGAGTCCGTAGCAAACGTCCAGATTTGCCTATTAACAAACGCGGCTCTGGGTATAAAAATTCCCAAATCAGCGTAATCGAGCAATTTTTATAACGTTTGCTACGTTAGTTTCGTCATACAGGGCCTAGCTTTTCTTTTCCCCTCCGTCTCTAATACTTACACGTAATATTATATATGTTACATTTGGTAGATTTATTGCTTTAAAGTAATTTATTCCAATCAACCAGATTTTGTGTCATAAATTGAACCGAATATTCTCTCTCTAAGGCAGGGGTCACCAAACTTTTTGAGAAACGGGCCACTTGAAATTTAAAAAAACATGGGAGGCCGGATAAAAAATATTCTTATTGAAATCCTATTAGAATATTAGTTTACATTGCATGTGTAAACAAATAAAGTTTATATTGAAAGTCTTATACCAAATCACAATAGAAGAATCGTTATCGTGTATTCACAACCAAATAAAAAAAATGTATAAAATTAATATTTCTTATACATATCATTTATTAATAAAAGTCAGGGGCCGGATGAAAAAGTTTGGAGGACCGGATCCGGACCGCGGGCCGTAGTTTGGTGACCGCTGCTCTAAGGTATCAAGAATTCTTTCGTTTCGCTTTTTAAGTGTCCAGGTCTTCGATGCATAAGTTAGCACAGGTCTCATCAGTGTCTTATGAAGTTGGCTTTTATGATGTGTTCCTAGAAAGTAGGCGATACTTAAGTTAGGGGACAAAGCCAAAATAACATATGTTATTTATGTTGAGAGTAGGTATTCCTTTATTTATTTCTTTACCGGCAATAACTTTAAACAGATAATAATTGCCTAACACTATCTCTTAGTATCGCAGTAATAACTTACATCGAAATCGCGTGAATCGAAATGTGGTTTTCCTAATCCTGCATAAGTTTCTTAGCGACACAGGTGTTTGGAATGGGCATTGTGAAGGTTCGATTACCGATACGGCCCGTTCAAATTTACGACTGTATTTATGTACAATAACAGGGCTGTTTGACATTTACAACGCCGGTAATCGTGCACTGTGTGTGGTGGTGTAGCCAGCTGAGGGAAGCGGCAAGAAAATATAATTGAAAAAAAATATACAATGAAACGCAAAAATAAGAAAAAAATATTGAACATCTTTAGAAGTCTTGATTTTCTTGACTGGTGCGTGACTTCACGACGAAAATATATTGAAGAAAACTTTCTAAGGCTACAATTTTTAAGTTATGAATTCACCTGGAGGTATGGAGTACTGGAATTCAATAGGCCTTAGAGTATAAACTCTCTTTTTATTGTTATTCAACACTACTGACCTCGGTAGTCTAGTTTGTTTGGGTTTGATTATAGGTGGTCCCCAAATAAAAAAAGATCCTATGATAATAATTTTATCCCTCTTTTCCCTGTGATGTGTAACTAGTACACATTGCTTCTAAACACTTTAATATCTCTATAAATATAATAAATACTGGGTTCAGATTTTAGGTATTCCTCCGTAATACATTTACGCATTGAATGAAAAAAATAATATTAATAATAATAAGCACTTATCGGCCACATCAGAGATATTTTGTGAAAATCGGGAATAAATTCACCAATACAATCAAACGTGTCAGTGTGTGACGTATGTATATTCATTGTAAAATACCGCTATGGGTGAGGAAGCGACGCTTTTCACGTCTCACTCTTACTCTACTTCGATATTTGGGAACGCAAGAAATTGAAATCTCAGTTCGCTCACTTCTCTCGCTTCAGTAGCTCGCGGGTTTTCGTTTGAGGTGGTCGTTTCGCCCGTTTTGTGAACGTCGGCCGGTGGTTTTTTTCATGTTTTCAGCAATTAAATTTCAATTGTTATCACTTTTGACTTCAAATTTGATTAATTTAAGCGATTTGCTACGAATATTCTTATTTTTCCGATTTGAAATCGCTCATTTTTACATGTGTATTGAATGAAAAGTTAAAGGAAAATTTCTATTGCGCAGTTTAGAGAGTAGGCTTTACTCAAGGGTGCGTATATTCCTAGTATGATAAAAAAAGTTCAGCTAGTGACAATAATCAGAAGTGATAGACGTGTGATAAAACGTGCGTATTCAATTAGTTCTTAACTCGAAGGCTCGATGAACGGGGCCAAAGATATTGTTTTCCGGCCATGCTCTTCAATATTTCTGAATCACCAATTGAAATGTGTTGTAGGGTATCATACGAACAAATTAATTATTTGACACTTGTATGAACTAATTATTTGACACTTGTATTGAACTACTTTTTGTTAAGTTCAAATTCAATTTATGGGACATGGGATTAGAAATAAATACTTTTTTCATAAAAGTTTAAATATTAATAAAATATCGTCGTTGCTGGGCCTCGTAGTCGAGGATCTCTTTGCCATTTCAACGTATTTTTTAAATTTTCTCCTCTTTTAAGTGAGTAAGCCGATGGCACACCTGAAATGAGACGATCGTAGCACACCGGCATGTTTTATTATTTTTTTCTTCTATTTTTGAAAGAATATCTTTAACCGAAGTCATAGGCATTCTAACACTCCCGAATACTAGTAGGAAATAATGCCTGTGTCATTCGAGGGGAGTGGCCCAGCGCGGGTTTATTTTTTTTAAATTTTATTTTTATCAATTTTGCAAGGATTTCTCCTGTTACACAAAGAGGGTCTGTTTCTAGCGTTAGCTTATTCGTTAGGAAGTATATCAGCCAGGATTCTTCTCATACTGCTAGGCGGTGCCAAGACCGAACCGACCACCTTTTCCACGGAAGTCTAGGTCGTTACCGCGCGGTTATGAACCTCGACATAATATAGTATATATAAATAGTTGCATGTTGGGATATACTAAAAGAGACTGTAAACAAAACACCTGGATTCGCAATATAACAAAGGTAGAAGACGTTATAAAGGTGTGCAAAAGAATGAAGTGGCAATGGGCCGGACACGTAGCCAGAATGTCAGACTCCCGATGGACATCCGAAATAATCCAATGGTACCCAAGAGGCATAAAGAGGCCCAGAAGAAGACCGAAGGTACGCTGGATATATGAAATCAGGAAGCATGGCATCAACGAGCAAAAACCGAACTATTTGGAGTCAACTTGGGGAGACCTTCATCCAGCAGTGGATCGACCCTGGTTGACAATGATGATAATGATGATATAAATAGTAACCAATGGATAAATGTTGACTATGTCCTTTTCTATTCCGAAACCATTAATTCATTTCCAAGCTGTAAACATCTATTTAATTTAATTATACCATGTGTTTCCAGTAGGAGACAACGAAGATTCCTGCACCCTAGCATTCGCGTCAATCAGGTCTTTCCCAGAGCATTTTATCTCGGCGTAGGGACAAGTAAACATGTATTATGAGTCCGGTATAACCCCATAATCACCTACAATGGTATTTTAATTCAAGTAACAGCATCTCTGCATGTTGACCTTGTATCTCGAAACCCCTACTCAGAGTACGAGTATATCCGAGTTTCTCCAAGTAGACCAAATCAGCTGATTACCTGGTGTCATTTTTCCGATAGATTCTTCTGTTGTCAGATGTTTTTTCTTTCTTTTGTACTTTAGAGAAAACTCTTTGCCGAAATAATATATCTATAAATCTACTACCTAATTGATATTTTTCTGTAAAAATGATAACATTTCGTATTATGTCAGCATTCATTAAAATTTAAATAATTTGGTTTAACCCGATCGATAGATCTTTTGTCAAGATCTGATTAAAGAGGATTTTTCGTTTATAAAAATTCATTTATGTCTAATTTACCAATACGTATGTCTAAGTTAGTATACGAACAGATAAATTTGAATAATCCCATATAAATTAAAACTCGAAAAGGTCAGCAATAACTTGATGCGAAACAGTAGTGGCTTTCCATTAGAAATAGGAAATTGGGAAAGGCACTGTCGCTTCGAGGAGATGCTATTATTTTTTGGTTATCTATGAAAACTTAATAAAGATCAAACATTAAAAAACAATTCTCAACACATTGCTGAAGGAAATTGGTGATTTTTTTAATGTTTAAAAAATTTGTAACTAGAAATATGTTAAATAGGCCATACGTGAACACCAGGATAGAAACCATAATAAATACGGAATAAAATTTGTAACCTCCGGGTCGGAAGACACGCGTTTTACCAATTAGCTTACGAAGGTTTTCGTTTAACCCTTGGGTGGGCGCATTTAATCTGTGAGATGAGGTACCTAGTTTTTTTGTACCATTGGGCGAAGTTTACCGACAAAGAGGTGAGGCTTATATTAGCTTCCTGACTCCCTACCCCTCACACAAAGGTATCTTTGTTATTTATCCAGTGCACCGTTGGTATCAGTGACGGACGTTTTAATCTGCTGGATGAGTTGCGCCCGATTACGTTAGTATTTTTGATTTCTGAAATATTATTTTTTTCTCAATATTTCTTTTTATATGCCTGCAATAGTTCGTATATCTATGTTGTAGCCTCTAATTCAATGATATTGATCGTTATTTATTATATGAATACAAACATGCACGCATGGTATGTGAAAAATGTTATAAGAATGTTTTCGAAAATGTTCAGCGTGATCCTGATCAGGAATAACTTTCGAATCATATTTTGATTACTCCCTTTTATTTTTGTGGAGACGTTTTATGATCAGAAGTGAATTTGAATTTTACATTCTAAATAATGTTTGAAAAAGTGCTAGCATAACATAGTAGTGTTCTCTAATGTTAAGTTATTGATTTTATTTTCGTCACATGAACACCTACCTTATGAAGATGTGACAGTTGTTAATTCCAAATACTTTTTATTGTGCTAAATCTTTTTTACAAACCTATTGTGGGTATAAAATGACTGAAAAAAATAGTGATGTTACTGAATTGCATTAGTTGTGTTGATAAGCTGCCAACAAAAGACTGAGAATGTTGTAAACTAGTTATTTTCTATTTTAAGAAAAACAATATGAGAAAATTAAAAATGTTGTTTTTGAAAGGTGCTAAGAAATGAAAAACAAATGTTATATAATCATGTTTGAGTCAAAAGTTCAGTTTGATAAGCTTTCCCTTAAGCCTAAGCTGAAATTTAATTTTTAATCTCACAGATGAGTTGCGCCCGAACGTGTTAGGATTTGTATTGCGCCCGACGGAGGGTTAAGTATATGTTAGAATATAAACGAAAGTTGTGGAAGTTTTAGCTGACTGTTTTAGTATTTAGAACGAATATATTAGAAATTTGCGATTGAGAAATGATAAGAGATAGTCACAGGCCTTGTCTAGTGAAATGGTTACAAAATTTACCTTTTGTGTCTTTACAAATACTTGTATTCGATGGTTAGTAAAAAAAATAATTAAATAAAAATAATCGTCACAAATTATTTTACCATTTCAATTATGTGATGAAGATTAGCTTCATTAAATTAAAAATCCCATCTTTCGTTTCCAAGGAGGATTCTGTATCATTACAAGATGAAGAATGCGTCACCAGATATAAATACATCTATAGGATGTCCCAGAAAAATGTATACGCACTTTTACACCGTATCGTTTACTTGAACTTCCTGCATGAATTTGTCATACCATACATTCGTGAGGAGTGTAGAAATCAGGAAGAATTTTATTTCCAGCAAGGTGGTGTACAGTACACATCGGGCTTAAGAAAGAGGCTGTCGGCCATAATCGGCTAACTTCGACTTTGTGGAGCGTCGTCTCTGTCACACGATGACGGCCATGATGACTGACAAATCGCGAAGGAACACGTGTATGAATGACAGAGACGACGCTCTACAAAACCAAAGTTAGCTGATTATGGCTGACAGTATCTTTCTTAAGCTCGATGTGTACTACTTACCGCCGAGTACTGTACCTCTCAACTACTTTCTGATGTGAGGGCCTATCTTGATGAAAATTTAACAAACAAATTGATTTCACGTAGGCATATCATTGAATAACCTACGCGCTCCCCAGAACACACGCTAATAATTTTTTTTATGACGCGTCAAAGATAAAGTTTACGGGCACAACACCGGCAAAAGTAAATTAATAGACAGCAACAATTTAAAGGGAATGCGCCCAAATACTAAAACGAATGAATCGTGATGTTGGCGATTCATCAGCAGTCCATGTACCAGAATGGTCACCGATTTGAGCATTTGTGATAATTAAAAAAAACTACGTTTGTTTTCTTCAATTTGAAGTTTTAATCTTAGATATACTTAAATTGATACTGTATTTATTATAATTCAAAGTGTGTATACATTTTCTTACGACACCCTGCATTTCTCAATGAACATATTATAAATATGCTCACCATGTCGAACTTCTCACGGTGTGTAACTATAGAAGCCTCGAAACAAGAAGGCAAGAATCCATTGCGATATTCCTACTTAAAATCTTTCAAAGTTGCTTTAACTGTCACGCGATTATAGAAGCGCTAAGTCTATATGTACCTGATAAATATAGCAGTGCAATGAATCACCCTCTGTTTTACATACCAACTTACAGGACGAATATCATGGCTAAACACTCAGTCACGCGTGGTATAGAGATATTGAACCAACTGAATGACACTGTGGATATAGTCTCGGTACCGTCTAGCAGTATGAGAAGAATCCTGGCTAATATTCTTCCTAACGAATAAGCTAACGTTAGAAGCAGACCCTCTTTGTGTAACAGGAGAAATCCGTGCAATGTGGATAAAAAAAAAGAAAAAAAATTGTACTGGGATCTATGAAAATGGGCGTTGATTTTTGTCACATCTAAGTTTTGCTTGAAAATCAGCTTTGCTTCTCTTGAAATGCAGCAGCCTGTTTTGCTGCTCTTGAAAACGCTACAGTCGGTTATCACATTTTTAAACCCACCATTCGTTCTATTAACTCTATTACTCTTTTTTCAATATTGCACTTTGCATGGTCACCCTTTTAACTTTATTGAATTAGGCACCCCATTTTATGTCATGGAAACCAAAAAGGCATAATGTCTTTATGCAAAAAACGTTTTAATTCTAGGGATGATGGAAATTTGATCAGTTGCCACGTGTATCTTATGTCTCTGATTAGATAACTGAATGACACTGTTGATATAGTCTCGGTACCGCCTAGCAGTATGAGAAGAATCCTGGCTGATATTCTTCCTAACGTATAAGCTAACGCTAGAAGCAGACCCTCTTTATGTAACAGGAGAAATCCGTGTAAAGTGGATAAAAAATATATATGACAGTTAAACTTGATGTATATACTCGTATTATAGGATATATACTGTATTTCTTTAATTATAATGATAATATAGAAATAAATTTTAGTTGTTATAAACGTCACTTGAAATCAATATCTGAATGTTACAAATCTGTAATGAACCAATGATAAAAAATATTACATTTATTCAAAGTGTGTATACATTTTTGGGACACCTTGTACATCTATACAGGTGGTATCTTTCAGTGATTTTGATTATTGCTTTTTTAATCAATTGGAATATCTCTTAAATTATGAAGAATACTTATTTCGCCGGGTATTTAAACTGGTTTTCCGAATTACTCGTATATCGTAGGATCGTTACAACGAATCATCACGTATGTATACTCGTATCTATATGAGCACTTATTTTTTAAAATTAATTATATAATTGATATCTTAATTAATATCAAAATCAGAGGAAAACTTTTAAGTTTGATTTTTTTTTATATTTGCAGATTTTTTTTTAAAGAAGATTGTATTTAAAGGATTTCGTCTGAAATTAATTGGATTATGAAGAAAATTTAAAAGTTGTCAAGTAAATGCTGCAGAAATGTGTGCTTTGATAAAATATACATGATTAACAATGTATGTAAGAATACATAAAATGAAGGGATTAGGAATGAACATGAAGTTTTAAGTAAGATAAAGACTTTGAGATGGTTATGACATGTAGAACGAATGAATAAAGAAATACTAATAAAACAAATGCACCGTGCAAATGTCAGTGAGAGGTGTGGTAGAGAAAAATCAGGGAAACAATTGTTGGATCAAAGGGAATTCTATTACGAAAGAAATAAATACAATATAACAAGTGAAAGAAATCGTTGGAGCTATATGAGATGGTGTATAGATATAGAAGATGCAAAATATGTGCGGTGCAATAGGAAAGTCTAGCTTTCTGTTCTCTTTGCCTAGCCTGATAGTGAAACGGGTGATGGTATGTATGTGTCTTAAAACTGTAAGTACAAAGTACCCGGCGGTAAGTAATGCACATCGGGCTTAAGAAAGATACTGTCGGCCATAATCGGATAATTTCGGCTTTGTAGATCGTCGACTCTGTTGCTTGACAACGACTGACAAATCGCGACGGAACACGTGTATGAATGACAGAGACGACGCTCTACAAAGCCGAAGTTACCGGATTATGACCGACAGTCTCTTTCTTAAGCCCGATGTGTCTTACTTACCACCGGGTACTGTACCGTTTTGTTACCATGTTTCTTCTCTCCAATTTCGTAAGGATTCTCCGTTTGGATGAAAATACATAATATATACTATCGTACCATTATCCTGTTGGGATAGTCAGAGATCATAAAGCGCCAAACGTTCACATCATGACGTACTTTCTTCGTCTCCTTCAAATCTATATATCTTCTCATACAGATCCTTCTATTCGTTTTACTCCTAATCTTTCTTCTTTCAAAATTTCGTTCATTTGAACCAATCGTATTAGCCTTGAGCTTCCTCGACCTCAAGCCTTGTACTCACATTTGCCGAATTTATTTTTGAAAAAACTGATCAATTATTTTTGAAGTAGTTATTGGCGACTTGCAATATAAAACTAACCCAATAAATCTTCGCACTCCTTATGCTTGTTTAGCTATTATTTTTTCTTAAAACAATTGAGAGAGACAAAAATAAAACGACGCACAGTGAACATGTAAAGCTGCCTACTGGGAAAAGAAATCAATGTTTTTTTTAAAGCTCACTGACTCTAGTAATCAGCAAAATCCGAGCTTTCCTGCATTTTTTTACAATTGCTATTTCATTGGGTGTTCCGAGGAAGTAAGCAATGAACATTTGATTACATACGAGAACATCGAGAATACAAAAAATGTCCTAGAAGTGGAAACGCAGTTAGCTCACGGTATCAAAATTAAATAATATTACGTTTATCAAATAAGAATACCGATTTTATATTTTTATTTCATTTTCCTCAGTAAGATACAGGTAAACACCTAGTTTAATGGGGACATGACAAATGAAAAGAGCATGGCCACAAGCAAAGGTTCCTTTACCGCATCATTACTGGTGATGAAAAATGGTGTGAAAATGGTGATGAAAAATGTTTGAAGGGGATCTTTATGAATGATATGGTTCAAGCGGTCCTCATCGAAGTCCACTGATCGTCCGGAACGCTCCATGTCTTTGAGGTCGAAATTACCGTCTTTGAAACGCGAAAACCATCGACGAGCTGTCCTTTCATTCATAGCATCTTTACCGTACACTATCGCGATCAGCTTTGTTCCCTCGATTGAACGCGAACAGAAGGTGGTGTCGAAAATGCTCCCTTTCGTCTACTTGACATTCCATTTTGAAGGCTTGTAATAAAAAAATATATATGTAACGTAAAAACAAACACAATATCTTGTAGAGCAGAAAATTTTCATTTGAATGACGTATAACCTTTACCATTTTGTTTTACTCTTGTTGCTCATTTTTAAATTGAAAAAAAACAGACACAACTCATGTTAATACCCAATATATAGTATTCATAAATATTGGCTTGCTACCTGCGGGACACTATATGGAGAAACAAACACATGCTAACCGAAAGTAAGGTCAGGATATATAGTATAAAACATGCATCCGCCCCATCATGACATATGGGATAGAAGTGAAAGCCGATACCAACAGGACAAACAACCTTCTCAGAGTGGCAGAAATGAGAACCCTACGCTCCATCGCAGGCAGAACTCTTAGAGATCAGATCAGAAATGAGACGATAAGGTATGTCTGTGGTGTTGAAGACATTGTGAGGTGGGGAAGAAACAGAACGCGCTTCTCGAGGGATCATGTGGACCGCATGGAGGATATAAGACTGGCAAGAATCGCCAAGGCTGTAGCCACACCAAAGTGCTTCGCTAGGTGATACGTGACTAATGACTAATGACTAATATATTTCATGCATGGCCACACCAGTGCTTCGCACAAATTCATTCGACAGTTGGGAGCGGTTGAGTCAACAAACGATGCCACACTCAAAACTAACCAATTTCATTACAACTTACCTTATCTTTGTTTACTTCCTGTGCAACTTCATTCCAAAGTGATTTTATTGCAGGTGCATTTTTGTATAATTTCCTCGATGGGTTCCACAAAGGCTCCCTTTTATACACAGTTGTTATTAAAACTTCCACCATTTTGTAAAATCACGGTGACAATAAAATTAATCAACACGTCGTGCTGGTTAATTTAATTACAATTTTATTTCTTTAATTACCTTCGTCTTGTAGATTGCAAGATATTGCCAACTAGTATTATCATGCAGTAAAGTGTGAATAAATAAATGGGTTAGTAAAATTGACGGTTTGAAAAAAATATTTAAAATAGAAAGGTCTTGTTGGTAAGAAGCTTGCTTTTAAACCCAAGGGGTTGCGTTGGTCTGGTTTTTACTTAAGGCATCTTTCAGGTTATTTGGAAGTGATTGCCACATAGCAATACGTTCACCAGACTGTACAGTATACAATGAATGTTTGGCATAATAAAATAAAATGTCTTTTAATTGGTTGACATCATAAGAACCACTAATTAAGTTTCGTATCTAATTTTTGGAGATTTTATATGTATTCTCGATCTCGGAGGTTAATTGTAATGTTAATATCGAAAAATATAAACAACATTAATTTATTTAAATAGTCATTTTGATATCTTTGTTAACTAATGTGTGATTCATCGAGCCAAAATAGCACGACCTAGAAACCAATCGCAAAATGTCATTTCCTTGTTAAGAAACCTAGTTGAGGAATTCTGCTATTTGGGTGGTATGATGATGATGGAAGAGTTGAGAGGAACACCGAAGGACGTGTATCGATAGGAAACTAATTCAATGGGGTACTAAAACACATTTACTCAGACCGTGAGTATCAAAATCTGCTTAGATGATAATCCACAATAGTATTTTGGTGTGTGGTAGTGAAATATGAACTGAATAAATGCTGTGAAAATGTGTGCTTTAAGAATAATACATGGAGTGACAATGTATGCCAGAACATGGAATCAAGTGACAAGGGTGAACTTAAAGCTAACGTATTCTGTAAGATGAACAAGAGCACGCTAAATGGTTTGAATATGTAGAACAAATTAATAAAATAAATCTATACACGCACAGGCGTTGTCCATTTGCAGGAGGGCTGACGATCATCTATGATCCCGAGGGATAAGTACCTTGTCATTTTTGAGGAAAATTCAGATTTTGACTAAATATTACAGCACTCTCAGATGGTTTAGTCATGTCGAACGAATGAATAAAGAATTATTAACCTAGCAAATATATAGCGCAAATATGAGTGGAAAGCGTAGTAGAGAAATACTTGTCGGAACAAGGTAATGATATTTTGAAAAATAGAAACTTAGAAAGTCAAATAAATCGTAGGAATTGTCGAGATAGGAAAGTGAAGCGCTCTGTCCTTAATGCTTATCCCAACAGGGAAATGCTGTGATAGTATGTACACATGTATCACATTTTTTTTTAATAAAAGAAAGAACTAAGCAATCTGAATGAAATTAAAGTGTGATACAAACTGGTTCAGAAGACATCAGATATTGAAACCGAGTAACAAAATTGCTCAGCAGGTTTGTGAACTACAATGCCACAAATAAAAGTGTACACCTGTCAATATAATAAAACTGTTCTTACTGTAAATTGATCCCAGTAGCACAAGTTTTCATGTCTTTTCCCAGCAATAACATTCTCGATACATCATTTTTTGTATTTTATGTACATATTGGGTAGAAGGGTTACCCGACAATTATTGCCAGGCGTTAAGTGATAATAATTCTCACTCATGTATTGGAAATAACATAATTCCATAAATTACACTTCTAGTATACTATGAAAAACAAAAAACGTATTAAACTTATGAATATATAGTACAGGGGAATCATTTAAAGAAGTCAATAGTTTAATACACGATTTCATTTATAAATTGCTATTCTTATTTTAAGTAATTTCAAGTTTTTCTCTCAAAAAGTACGTGATGGAACATTTTCAAGTTCATATTCCTTATCAGCACACAAAAATTGACCTAAAATAACTGTTTTCACTCTTGTTAACTAGTGTAATTAGTCAGATGACGTTAAGCAAAAAAAATATATATTAAAATTATCGCTCGGGTGCTACTGTAGCTACCAGACGTAATATGTTTGGTTTCATCTATTTGGTTCGATTTAAAAAAAAGTGATTTCTTAGATATTTGCCAATTTGGGTATTCCTGAAGCTATGCAAAATATTACATTATAATAAAGGATATTTCTTGATTAATTTTAATTTAAGAATATATATGACCGAAGTCATAGGTATCCTTATACCCTCGAACACTAGGCGGAAGAAGTGCCTGTGGCGTTCGAGGGGAGTAGCACAGTGCGGGGTTCGAACCGACGACCTTCCGCACGGAAGTCCAGTGTGTTGCCGCGCCGCCATGCACCTCATGGAAGTATCTTTATAGTTCCTCTTTCCTTGGTGAGTTTTCTGTGGTTTTCTTAATATATGTAGATGTGGAGAAGTTGGCCACAGTAACCACCTTCCTTCCAACTTGTATATATTTACTTTTGTATATAATTTATTGTTAAGGCATTAATACTGTGAAAGTTTAAATACGTTTTAATATGTTTAGTCATACACTGTTTATTTCACTTTATATAACGGTATAACCTTACCGGATTCAAGGTTTTCACCTCATCATCAGGGAAGTACCAACAAATCTTGTTTGTGCTCCCTGGTGGTGAGGTGAAACCTTTGAAACCAATAGGGTTATACCGTTATATAAAGTGGAATAAACAGTGTTAGACTAAACAAATAAGAATATTTATTTTTGAATATTTTTAATATGTCAATTATACCAGGTTAGAGCGCCCTCTAGGATAGTCTGTCCTTTTTATTCTTGAAGTCTTTTAAAGCGTGCGGCAAAAATAATTCAATACAGACATAAAATGGAAGCAAATTTGCCTAAAGTGTTTGGATAGATATAAATATTAATTGTACTAAACAATGACACAGGATTATAAATGCAATATAGTTTATTAAGAAAACCCCGAAACATCTTATACAGCTGTTCTTGAAATAAGTCCAGCTTCAAACACACAAATAAAATTTTATTGCTATAGATTGTGATTTATTACGAACCGCCCTAGGATCCGATAAGATTTGAATGTAATTTGTTATGTAAAATGAAACAAACGGGTTTTTGCCGAAACGGGGGAAATTTGACATATTTTTGACGTGTTAATAAATTTGTACTTTTTACATAACTCGATCGGTTTTTCTTCTTATAAATATCATGCGACAAAAAAATGAAACCGTAAATCAATCAAAAAATCTGCGGTAGTTTGTACAATACTTCTTTAGATGTTTTTTTATTGTGTTTTTAAATATTTTAATCATTATCCGATAGCGTAGCGCAAAATGGTTTTGGTTGATACAATTTTGGAGGGAAATCTGTTTATATTAAAAACATTTCGAGAGGTACTTAAATACATATGTGCATACCGCCACGACGATTCCCTGCTGAGTTAGACAGAGGGTATAGAGCGCCAGACTTTCCTATCTCGATAAAGATATTTCGACTATTCCACATCCATAAATATTCTCATACAGCGCCTACGATTTATCTTACTTTTCCTTCTTTCAAAATAAAATTCATTTGATCCAACCATACTTTACTTGGTGTATGAGTTGCATGGTTGCACGGTAACGCAGTGGACTTCCGTGCGGAAGGTCGTCGGTTCAAACACCGATCTGTGCTACTCCCTTTGAACAACAGTCATTTTTTTCGCAAAATATTCGAGGATATAAGGAATCATGTGACTTTGGTTATATCTATGTATTCTATAAAAAATATATATGTCAGTGTGACCGACGAGTTTGCTGGTGTGTAACGGATCACTCATACAAAAAAAATCCACCTTCGCTTTTCAACTGAATTGGAATGGTGAGTGGACCCTTGATTACGAAGATTAGCAACGACGATTTTACTTGTTAGTTTTGTTCGAGAGTATCACAAAATATATGCAGTGCAGTCGAAGGCGTGATAGAGGAAATCCAAGGAAAATGTGGTTGGATCAAGTGAATGATATTTTGAAAGAAATAAATGCAAAAAATCAGAAAAAATGTAGAGAAGGTTCATTGATGTGGAGGTGAAATATATGTATGGCAATAGGAAAGTTTAGCACTGTCTCCTCTTTGCCTACCTAGATAGGTAAACGGGCTGATGAACGGGCCAAATTCAATAAAGGTAAAGGTAGGAAAACCATTTAGACAGTCGATCGGAGCGTGATTGTTATTGCAACAGGATTTTGAGTACTTGGGCTTTCAGGATGAATGACGTGTGGAAAAGATTTGTGTGGGCTCGTGAGTGGATTTCTTCTTGTTGTTTTTGTATTTGTGTTTCTGTATATTTTTGTTTTTATTTTTATTCTGATGATTGTGTGCGGTATATTGTGGGATGAATATTTTTGTTCTTTCTGGAGTGATGATGTGTGAGGAGTTTAATTTCGCATGATGTTTCCAGTTGTAATTGAGTGTCACTGTTTGTCAGGTTGACGAGAGCGTGCAACGTGGTTTTGTTTTTGTGTAATCAAAAATTGGATTTGTGTAATTAAGTATTGATTTATTTTTTCATGCTAAATATCCTCAGTGAGATACAGGCAAAAGCCTAATTTACTGGGGGTACGACAAATGAAAGGCAACAAACCCAGATCCATTAAAATTTTATGTCCAAATTAAATTATCTGTTATTTTTCGCAAATTATGTATATTTCTTGTCATGTGTAATAATAAATAAATAAAAATTTAAACAAATATGTAAAACGTAGTTCAACAACGCTATTCAATAAATTTGTGTAAAAAGTTGTTTTAAAGTTTGTTTAAAACTGTTATTCTTATAAATCTTTCATCATTCATTCTATCTACGTGGACAAACCATATCTATCCTCCTTTCATTGTTTTGAGCACTGCATCTTCTTTTGTTTCGAAATGAGAAAAAAAAGTCAAACCTTTTTTCCATGCACATTCCTAGGTACGAGTAACATGTATGGATATATCCAAACTTCAAAATATAGCATTCTCAAAGCACTCTTAACAGGTTAACCCACCTAAACTTTAAAAAGTTAAGAAAACAATAAGTCCAGTGTTTTATTTAATTAAAATCACCATACTTCTTTAATTTTGTTAAGTGCTTTAAAGAGGAAAAAATGATATAAATTTATTAAAAAAATTCTCACTTTTTTGACATTTGGACCAGGTGGACAAATTTTATCTCGTGGGAACTAATTAGAAATTTATATTCCGTTTTCATTCGATTTAACGATGCGAAAATTTATATTTAAAAAAAATACTAAAAAGGACTTTTATAATTATTGATAGTTTCAGGTTTTCTAAGAAAGTTGACGTCATTTCGAATCCTGCCCTGTCCGGTTTTTGAACGCGTGAGAATTTCACATTCAAATGTCACACAAAGACAGCATTTTTTTATTGACAAATACGAGTACATATTTTCATCGCTGTTATGATACAAAAAAAAGCCAAATGTATATCAATCTGGTTAAAAAGCAAGAAGTGTGCAAGTGTTGTTTTCTGTCCACGCGCAGTAGTATTTCGAAAGCGTTCGACGGTGAAATTTGAGTAACCAACCTTTTCCAGTAGTTTTTTACCCGAAGGCACGATTACTAGGGCAGAAGACAATATTGTGTCGCGGTCACGCTTTTCAGCATCAACAATTCGTTTTTTTAGAGATGACATACGAACAAATTGACGACTGAATAATTAATTATTCAAGATTTTTTTACAATATTCAAAGTAAAATTGATTATTTATAAAGCGCTATAATTATGTAATAAAATACAACAGTATAAATTTATTTCTACGGTTCCATTTTTTCTAATCTACGATATTTCCGTAATCTCTAAAAAAATCATCTACTGAAGAATCGTCCATTGCGAGCTCGGGGTTGCGCGTTCGAATACTGCTGGTATTGAATTTTATAAAAAAGGATTCCAGTATGGTTTTCACTTTAGACCTCTTAAACAACTTTCTGGTTGGCTGGAAAATATTGCCACGTGACTGTTAACCCAACAGTTATACAATACAATACAATGACAATTGTTTTACAAGACAATACAATGATACTTGAGGCCCAGTTGGTAAGACCTTTCAACTCGGAGTTTGCTGGTTCGATTTGCCAAGTCGTCAAATTTTCAAGAGCATGCAAACAATAAAATACAAATAGTTTTCTTATAAAATATTATTTTTGTATTAATTTACACTTCTACTGTAAATATTACAACCTTGAATAGTTATTGTCTTGTTCCAATCTCTTCTAACCAACTAGAAAGGTGTTAAAGAGATCTTAAGTACAAACCCAACTGGAAACCTTTTTGAAAAAAAGGTTTAAACGGATATCAAACCTCAAGCTGAAAGACAAGCGTCTTTTTCACATCACCCATATATTTTCTCATACAATTCTTTCGAAATCTGATTCATTTGGTTCAATGATAGTTTCCGGAGACATCTTCTTTGTGATATGATGTCATAAATTGTCAGTAAATCACGTCACATACAATTTATTGGTTTTTAACACTTGTTTTTAAATGGAATTTTAAGAAATTAATTTTAGAAATATTATAGCGTCAGTTATACGTAAGTGTCAATTTAACTGTTATACACTATAAAGCTGTATGAAATCATATTTACTTCTTTAGAATTGGCACTTACTCTACGCGTTCATAGTTATTTCATTGTATATTAGAATAAAAAACGTTACTTCTATTTTTCAATTGACCATTACAGGATCTTTAAACTATAACGACGTTCTCAAACTTTGGTAAAAAAAATAGCCAGGATTGTAGTCATACATTATTCACAGTTAAGCCGTTAACTCTGTTAAGACTTTAATATATTGTAATTGATTTAAAAAAAACACTTTTATTAGAGTTCTAGCAAAATATAGAGACCTCCGGGTATAGGATTAAGTAAAATATATTTTTAATGTACCTAATTAAAAAAATAAAATATCTCTATTATTAAAAAAAAAACTTTTGTTTAATAATTCACTGCGTCATAAAATAACTATGTAGGTAAGGAATGTATAATCATAGTGGTTTATGTTGAAAATTCTTGTCATATTAATGTCATTTAATTGTTTGTAACTGCCTATCTTTCGTGATTGCTCTATTTTTTTGTATTCACCATAATTTTCCATTACATGATTAACCCTAACAGTTTATTAATTAATTACAGGAATTCAGTTTATTATTATTTTTTTCGTTATATATGCGTTTAATTTAACTAATAGAAACTTCGGTTACTTTTGAAACTTCACAATGCAATTTTTTTTACAGGGTGAAATTGCCTAAAATGTTCAAACATATTCTCTATTATGACTTTCGACTGTTTTTTTTAAATGAAAACCACATCCAACTTTTGAACACACATTTTTTTAAATTTGAAAACAAAACTATTAAATACTTTCAGAATACGAGAGCAAAGATGGGCGAGTGACCAATGACATACTAGAATGAGCCAATACACTGTTGTATTGTATGTACTATATACACAATTTTGAATGTATGTGTAAAGGTCTTTATATTTTGCTAGAACTCGACCATTTAAGATAACGGTATGACCCTACCGGTTTCAAGATTTTTAACTGATTATCAGAGACGCTCAAACAACCAGTCTTGTTTGAATTCCCCTAATATTAAGTTAAAACTATTATCTTTAATGGAAACAATTGTTAAGTATTTACATAGAGCGCTTAAAGTGACTTGTTTTCAAAACAGCGCCCTAAAAAAAATTCATTTTGTATTTTATTATGTTTTCGTTGTATATAGTACCACCTTGCGGTTTTAATACCATATATAATCTTTTGAAATATACATACGTACATACCATATCGATATTTCCCTCTGGAGGTAGGCAAATAAGATAGAGCGCCAGATTTCCATGACCATTTTCTAAATAATGAGAATCGAACCCTTCAATTCACGAGTTAGAAGACGACCTACCAACTAAGCAACGGAAATTGACAAAATCAGATATCTGTTTCCAGTCACTTCAATTTCACCCTCCTATTGGTGGGAGTGTATCTCGATGAAATGGTGTTATGAAATGAACCCAAACTGTTTGATAGGTTCCCTCTCAAATGAATTTTCTTTTCTATAGCCTTTCTTATAACATGAAAAAAAATTTTTTGTTAATTTTTTAAGTACCACGTTTCATCTAAGGTTGCCTTTTTCAATAGTTCACTCATCGTTCATACTAAAGTTGCTAAAGATTTTTTTTTACTATCCACAATATACGGATTTCTCCTGTTACACTCTTATCATTAGAGCAAATAGACGATACATGTGATCCAGTTGGTAAAAAGTCTATCTGCAAACCTAAAAATTGCGGGTTTGATTCCCTTTGGTACCCATTATTTTTTCAAAAAAGGTTCCAATTCCGGTTGGAACCCATTTTTTTAAAGTTTCATATGTGGTCTTCACTTAAAGCCTTTTTAAAGCACTTTTGTTGGTTGTAAGAGATTTCCACGTGGCAAGAAACCTGTCAGATTGTACTATATACATTAAATGTGTAATATAATACAAATAGTGTTAACAATCTACTAACATGGAATGACGGTTATGTGAGGAAAAATATAATGTGAAGTCGTTACGTCAGAAAAATAAACAAAAATTGAAAAAAATATATATTTCTATCTTTTATGTACCATTAATATTTATTATTATTTTAAATACTCTGTTTGAATGAATCATTCATATATTTTAGAAAACTTTCAAATGATTCACCACATATTGTAAAATAAAGATTTTATCGTATATAAAATTAAACTGTCCATTGCTTTTCGGTTCAAGTTCTATAAGATAATTCTTATTATAATCTACCCGTAACGCAATAAAGAGTTATGTATGAAATGTAATTAAAATTGAATGAAATTGTCACTTATTTTCATTTATACTATTATAACGACCCCCGTTGCCTAATTGGTAAGATGCTAGATTTTCAACCATGGTTTTCAGATTCGATTCCTGATGGTTACTAAAAAAATACTAGATCGCTCCGTCTTTGGCATGCATTAAGAAGCGACTGACAAACTCTAAATTTCAAGTCAGTAATATAACGTCTGTGAGGTCCAAGATGTGGTCAGATGGGGACGACAGCGTCGACGATACTGGTACCAACATGTACAGAGAATGAATTCTACAAGAATTCCATACATAGCTCTGCATGGGGTGCCGGATAGACGGCGTCCACCAGGGAGACCCCCGAAACGATGGAGAGATAGCTGAAGCTCAGCATCACAGGAGAACAATCCTCCAGTAACATACTCTTGAGTCTATAGAAAGTCTAAGAAGAAGAAGAATATAACGTGTTTCATTCCTGATTTTTCTTCATTCCTCGCTATTCCTTCCTTTTCCTTTGATCGATGATATCTTACTTTTACTTCGTATATATTTCTTTTTATGATTATGTGCGGTATATTGTAGGATGAAAGTGTGAGGGGTATATGTCCTCAGTGAGATACAGGCAAAATCCTAGTTTACTGGGGACACGAAAAATGAAAGGCAACAAACCCAGATCCATTAAAATTGTGTGTCCAAATTAAATTACCTGTGATTTTTTCGCTAATTGTGTATATTTCTTGTCATGTGTAAAATAATATATTACTTATAAATTTTGTGAAGGGATATAATCACTTGAATATTGTTTACGGCCATGTAACTTCCTTTATTTAATTTTATCTGACGGTTTGAAGAGTTTGCCACCTGAAAATAAGCCCAACAGATTGTTTTTACAATAAAGTGTTAAATAAATGAATAAAAAAAAAAAATCTTGTTTGTGCTCCCCTGATGATGAGGTGAAAGCCTTGAAACCGGTACGGTTTATTTATTTATTTAACACTGTTATTGCAATACAATCTGGTGGGCTTATTGCCAGGCGGGAATCTCTTCCAACAGGGTTATACCGTTACAAAAAGTGGAATAAACAGTGTTTGATAAAAACAAATTACGATGGGTTTAAACAATTAAGATGACTGGAAGAAATTGCTATATATCAATAACCCGGATGTACGCCAGATTTACCATATTTAACCATGTACACAAAAGAATAAAAATATAATAAATAAAGAACAAAAAAAATATTTAAGCGAGTTTTCCACCAATGTTGACGGGTATTTCTAAGTTTAGAATCTGCTTAAACAGAGGTGCTACGTGAGAAATATCAACAGCCTTCTAATTAATTTCACGAATATATAATATTAAAAATTTTCGTACGTGTTAATATGGAAGCGTTACGTATCGAAATGTGTGACTGTCCTGACCCGCCATTTGCATATTAAGCTAAATATTATATATACGAGTATTATAGAATATAATAAAATAATGCACGTAAAAAATGTCGTTTCTGTGACTCATTGCTCTGTGATGTGTATTTATAATTGAGTAACATTAAATTTTATTATTATTCATTTGTACAATCAACAGAGTTTAACCATAATGATGACCTATGTAGCGACAGAGTTTAACCATAATGATGACCTATGTAGCGACAGAGTTTAACCATAATGATGACCTATGTAGCGACAGAGTTTAACCATAATAATGACCTATGTAGTGACAGAGTTTAACCATAATGATAACCTATGTAGCGACAGAGTTTAAGCATAATGATGACCTAGATGACTTATGGTAAGATAGCTGTTAACAAACTCGGGATGTGTTTTTAAATCTGATTTTAACTTCAGGTCTCCAAAATATCTCACTGGCTGGTTGGAAAAGATTGCCCTATGCCAATGAATCCGCCAGATTGTGTTTACAATGATAGCGTAATTAATATATATATTACATGTTCTTCTTAGGAATAATTTACAATCTGTTAATAATTGTTGATTCGAATCTGGAGTTAGTGCGCCTTTAACCATTCCCTTCCTGTGCTAATAAAAATTCGCGCGTCCCGGTGCTATGTGTTCAATACACATGTAAAAATGAGCGATTTAAAATCGGAAAAATAAGAATATTCATAGCTAATCGCTTAAATTAATTAAATTTGAAATCAAAAGTGATAATAATTGAAATTTAATTCCCGAAAACATGAAAAAAAAAAACATCGGATGACGTTCACAAAACGGACGGGGCGAAGCGATCGAACTGAGATGCAAATTTTTGCGTTCCCATATATCGAAGAAGAGTGAGAGTGAGACGTGAATGGCGTCGCTTTCTCACCCATGTCGGGTTTTTTAGAATGAATATACCTACGTCACACACTGGCACACGTTTGATTGTATTGGTGAATTTATTCCCTAATAAGTGATAAGTGCTTGATAAGTGCTAATTATTATTTTTTCATTCAATGCGTAAATGTATAACGGAGGAATACCTAAAATCTGAAACCCAGTATTTATTATATTTATTGAGATATTAAAGTTTTTAGAAGCAATGTGTACTAGTTACACATCACCGGACAGGGAGGGTTATGGAGAGTCTGTTCTCTAAACAGGGCTGTATAAATTGATATATTCTTAATATTATTATTGATGCAGTCCAAGTTCACATACTTTTTTGCCATCTGGTTTCCATGTCTTCATATGATGATATCAATAATTTTTTTTTTATTAAATAATCAAGTTAATACCGTAAATAATTCGCATTTGTTTAAAAAAAAATTCTCATGACATAAAAATAAACTATGTTATGTTAAACGTTTAGCAAAAAGTGTTTTTAAAACTTTTACATTTAACCAACAAATATACATATCGATTTTATGATTTATCAAACTTTTTATCAATTCGAAATTACCTTCTATGTTCCATCAGGAACATATACTCGTATATACAAACTATCACGCCGTCTTCCTGTCAGAGAGGAGAACGTCAGACTTTCCTATCTCGACACACATCCTTCTTCGTTACTTCTACATATATCATTAAAACTTCTACGATTTACTCGTATCTAACATTTTATGTTTTTTTTCTTTCGAGATATCATTCACTTGATTTAACCATGCTTTCTTTGGTCTTCGTCTATCACGCCTTCCATTCTATTTTCATCGTGTTAAAAAATATTCATAAATTCATTATAAATGCTCCAATCATCTCAGAGTGCTCTTCTTTCTCTTCCTGATAGCTTCTTTCAATACTCTATTCATATCTTCAATATTCTATTCATATTTGGTATCTTCTTTCAACATTGTATTCATATCTGATATCTTCTTTCAATATTCTATTCATATCTGGTATCTTCTTTCAACATTGTATTCATATCTGATATCTTCTTTCAATATTCTATTCATATCTGGTATCTTCTTTCAACATTGTATTCATATCTGATATCTTCTTTCAATATTCTATTCATATCTGGTATTTTCTTTCAACATTCTATTCATATCTGATATCTTCTTTCAATATTCTATTCATATCTGATATCTTCTTTCAATATTCTATTCATATCTGATAGTTTCTTTCAATATTCTGTTATAAATTGTATCTCGACGTATTTTTTTCAGTACTCGAATTTCTTCAGTATTTATTCGGCTGCATTCAATCTTTTTCTTCCTCCGTGTTCCACTTCCATACATCAAATATGATAATTAAACACTGTTATAAACTACAATCACAGCAGATATTGATACTGTCTAGTCCTTTTTAATGCATTTTTAACTTACATATTCCACCAGGAATACGAAGGCTAGTGCAAACGTTTATTTTAATGGCGCTGGGGGATATACTAAACATTCTTTAGGCCTGAAAGAAATCTCAAGCACGGCTTATCCTGAAGCCTTATTTACGAATATATGCCTCTTACAGACTGACGAGAAAAATGGAAGTGGTATGCTTTTTGCCTCGAATTTCCATGAACACTTCGTTCCCAGTAGCTTAAAGCAATGAGAACATGGGGATTTCCTCAAACATCGGACCACAAAACAAATATTTTTGTTTGACTTTCTTGGAAAATAATTCAAATTATAATCACTTTATATTTTTCTTACGAAATTTTACACAACCCACTTCAAAGTACTTTTTAACTATGTTTATTTTGCTAATAAACAATATTTTATTCTTGGAATCAAAGAATTTATTTTTAAAATGAGTTCGTTTTTTTTTTATTTCCGTGCTTTGTATATCGCTTTTCACTGGAAATGTTTTCTTTTCCTTTAAGGTTTATAGATGGGAATGAATTTGACATTTCATTTTTAGCATGCTTCAGCTGTTTTTAACTGTTCGTTTTATATTTTGTCTCAGATTTCTTTTAATTTATCTTACTAAACGGTTAATGAAACCACAGGTATGAAAATTGCGAATTAATAAAAATCATTTCCATGTTTTAAATTTTAACTTGATGACACAACAACTAAGTAGTGTATTATATTACGCTTTCGTTGTATACAGTATAATCTAGTGGACTTTTTGGCAATCTCTTCTAACCAACCAGAAACATGTTGAACAGAACTTACGTGAAAATCTGACTGGAACAGTATATAAAAAAATGAGTGCCAATGAGAATTGAACCACGGAGATCGCCACTCAAGTACCAAAAAATTAAAGTCTTTATATTTTCAACAGTTATTAAATAAAATCTTGTATAAAAATATCTTTTTAATAATTTTTTAATATTATTTGGCGTAGAAAAGGTAAATAATATAGTGAAAGATAGGTCCAAAAGTTTATCAGAAGTAATTGATTCATACCACTTTTAAACGATACTTATATCAACGTACTTCTTTGAACTGTAAGAAATTTCTCAATCTTCTTTGTTGAGTGACAAAATAGAAAATGGTTAATTCAAATTATTTTCAATTTTAATAGATATTAGATCATTTTAATTCGACTCGATTTCATGGACCATCTTTCTTAGTCAAACCGTTAACAAAAAAAAAGTTAATTCGAATGTTTGTGGTAACGGGCAAAATATTATATAATAATTACCTATCGGAAAGTTATATAATTTTGTCAAATCGTTTTCATTTTATGCATGAATTTATTTTTCGACTAATGTTATACAACGTTGGAATATTTTGTTCGTATTTTTTTATGTGTTCACTCTGTTGTACATAAGTAAGATTTTTTTAACCAATCATAGTGAAACATTATGTTAATTTATTTTCGAGTTATTTTTTTGTCATATTGTATCTCCGACTTTAGCTCAAAAGTGAGACCCTTTAATTATAATAATTATAATAAAAATACAACTTATATAGCGCCGTTTAGACAGCAAACTCTCATCGAGGGTGCTCTCTAACTAAATATTTGAACTCAATATTATTGACATTTTTTTAACCAATCATAGTGAAACATTATGTTAATTTATTTTCGAGTTATTTTTTTTGTCATATTGTATCTCCGACCTTAACTCAAAAGTGTGACCCTTTAATTATAACAATTATAATAAAAATACAACTTATATAGCGCCGTTTAGATAGCAAACTCTCATCAAGGGCGCTCTCTAACTAAAGATTTGAACTCAATATTTTTGACAGATTTTAATTTTTTTTTAATTATTTATTTGTCTCTGCCCTCAGCTCCGAAGTGCAATCCTTCAATAACAATTATTTTATTTAAATGACAACTTATATAACGCGGTTTAGAGACCGAATTATCCTCAAGAGCGGTCTAATTCACGATTTGAACCCACTGTTATTGACAGATTAAAACTATTGTGTTATAAAAAAAATATATATAAATTCTTTGTTTATAACTAAGGCATTAACGTTGTGGAGGTTTAAAGACACTGTAATTTATTTTTATCAAACATTGTTTATTGCACTTTTTTGTAACGGTATAACCCTACCGGTTTCAAGGCTTTCACCTCATCTTCAGGGGAGCACAAACAAGACTAAATTCTGTTCGAACTGGTACCGACACGCTTCAACGATTGGGGCTGAGGGGTGAGGGAGGCATGAAATGATTTCGGCCAAGAGCGGAGAGATTTTTGGGATATAACTGTTCATAAGATGTTCGGATCGATGTACTGACTTAGAAATTTCTAGGGTCTCTAATCTGTCCAATTTATTCCCGTTACTACTGATATGTAAGAATTTGGCATCATCGATAGAAAAAGTATGATTCTCACGGTGACAATGATTAGCCATTTCAGAATAAATTAGAGGATTTGTTAAGGCGGATTTGTGTTCACGAAATCTCCTTTCAAAAGATCTTCCTGTCTTTCCTAAGCCTTGAAACCGGTAGGGTTATACTGTTACAAAAAAGTGGAATAAACAATGTTTGATAAAAATAAATTACAATAAATGAATTCATATACACACATAAGTTGAGTGTAAAGATAGAAATGCCCACGAACTATTACACGGGTATAAAAAATATTTCGTAGATCTTACGATATACGATAGTAACACATTCTTTAAGTGTAGTGTAGTGTCCTTATAACACCATCAATTTTGATAAAACTCACCAAAAAGGTTTTTTTTAAGTACTTCTTAAAATTTGAAACCTATATAGAAAAATATCTTAAAACCATTTTCATTTCTTGTCTCTGTCTCTCTTCGCCAACTTTCACATGTTTTTTTTAAATTTGTTTATTTTACACATGACAAGAAATATACACAATTAGCTAAAAAACAACAGGTAATTTAATTTGGACACACAATTTTAATGGATCTGGGTTTGTTGCCTTTCATTTGTCGTGTCCCCAGTAAACTAGGCTTTTGCATGTATCTCACTGAGGGCATATAGCATGAAAAAATAAATCGATACTTCTTTCCGATTTTTGATTATATAAAACCCCGTTGCACATTCTCATCAACCTGACAAACAGTGACACTCAATTACATATGTATACATCACGCGAAATCAAACTCCTCTCACTTCATCACTCCAGAAAGACCAAAACATTCATTCCACAGTTGATAATATATATGTTATATACGAGTTGTGTATTGTGAATTATGAATCGACCTGATTCTATTTTTTTTCTTTCTGTATTGCCGATTGCTTATGTTTCCTATTATCACACATACGAGTACATACACACCGTCACGTCGTATATCTTGTAGAGTAGGCCGAGGTTAAACGTCACCAAGCTTTACTATCCACGTACAACACTTTTTACTCTCCACATTCATACATCTCGTAATGCACAATCTTCTTTCATTCATTCTTCTCGCTTTTCTTTCAAAACCTGTTACGTTTTTCTCGATCTACCTCACCCACGCAGATCTTTAATTTCCAATTTAGTCATTCTTTTATGATTCATTCATTCTCTCCACATATCCAAAACATCTTAAACCTTCTACTTCATGTTGATTAATACATACATGTTATCCTTTAATTCATTTCTGACGTCTTCTTTCATACATTGACACTCAACAAATTTAATACACACATATCCACAGTCTTATAATACTACTAATTGACACTCCACAAATGTAATACACACATATCCACAGTCTTATAATACTACTAATTGACACTCCACAAATGTAATACACACATATCCACAGTCTTATAATGATAATACACACATATCCACATCTTACTTTTATAATTCTGCTAAGTTCAAGTTTCACTTAGGTGCGCAAGTAGAACTTTATAATTGTTTAACTATTAAATATTATACTTAATTTTTGAATTGTATTGTTCCGTTAAATTCCTGAATAAAATTACCTAAACATATATTAAAAAAAGCCTTCTGAGAACTATCCAGTCTTATTAAAAAAATATGTATTACTTCCTTTTAAATAATTACATCTGTTTATTTAACCAGTTTTGAGCGTGTTGTTGTTAAATAACGACATGTAAATAATGTTAAAACGACAAATCTATTTTCTTTCGTTTCCCAGCACAAACTCAAGGCTAGTTGTCCTTTGTTAATATTCAGTTGTCCGTTAATTCAAGTTTTAACTGTGTCTTAATTAATAAAAAAAAACACGTGCTTAAAAGTGTTGGTTTTTCGTACAAATTAAATTTATAAACGAATATTTTTCGAAAATCATAAAGGGTGAAGTAATTTTCATGTTGTATTATTATGCAAACAGTTGTATTGATCAAACATACATTTGTAAATAATTAACAGTTGTATTGATCAAACATACATTTGTAAATAATTTTTGATTTACAAAAAACTGATTTGTATTACATATTATTTACTTTTTAAATATTGACATTAACTGTTATAAAAAAATACCGTTGATTTTCCACATTTTTTTCGTACTTTAAATATAATCAATAAATTTAATTTAAAAATTGTTTTGTCCCAATACGAATTGAGAATTTTTTATTCAAGCCCATTATATTATAATGGGGTCTTCCAAATTGAGCGGTTTTTTTAATTCTCGGATAAAACACAGATGGCGTCGCGAACTTGCCTGGGTCTTGTGACATTTGAGAAGTGTGATGTATGGCATTTATAAAAATGGAGTCGTATATAATACAACAACGCGTTCAATTTGTTGAATTGTGTTATGTTTTGTAATCTCCGGAAACGGTGATGTTAATTGGCTACCAAGATCATGTGATCTGACCACCGATCAATTCCTGAGCTGAAGGACGAAATTATTCGCGGTAGTGGTGAGTTAGAACCGCAATTGTGCCAAAATGTCATCTAAAATTTTGACAAAAGAGTGGACATCTGTGGAGCTGCAAGAGGTGGACATTTGGCGGATATTGTTTTTTGTGTGTTTAAATGTCATATATTATACTTCAATGACTAATAAAAAGTTTTTTTTGAAATCAAAGCAAATTGTGTGTTTTATTAAGAATTAAAAAAAAAATTAAAAACCGCTCGATTTGAAAGACCCTTTACAACTGTTTCAAGTAAGATATTAGAATTTTCTTAATCAGTTTATAACTAAAAATAAAAATCTATTGCGGATACTTGACTGATATGATATACTCACTTGGTGACCGCTACAGCGATGTCGTAGATGGGCAGCCTCCTTTCCTTGAAGAGGTACTTGCCCATATCAGTGAGAGCAGCAGCAGAGTCGATGGCGTCGCGCCCCACACGGTTCCTCTCCAAGTATGGTGTCGCGTTGCGGCCCTGGAGAAAACATAATTACACACCATAAATTCAATGTTTACTTTATCAAAATTGTTATAATTTATTAAATATAAATCGCTTTGTTATATTTTGCACACATATGCTTGAAACTGGTCTAATGTTCACCATCCCTAGAGTTCAAACATCTTTTGCCCAAAGGCAATATGCCTATTTAGCTCCCATGACATACAATGGAGTGCCGAATTCAATGAAGACAAAGGGAATAAAACAATTTAGACAGTCGATCGGAGCGTGGTTATTATTGCGACAGGAGTTTGAGTACTTGGGCTTGCAAGAGGAACGACATATGGAAAAGGTTTATGTGAACTCTTGAGTGTGGTGTTTTTTGTTGTTTTATATTTATATTTTTATATCTGTATTTTTTTTATGATTATATGCGGTATATTGTGGAATGAATGTTTTTGGTCTGTCTGGAGTGATGAAGTGTGAGGAGTTTGATTTCATGTGATGTATACATATGCAATTGAGTGCCACTGTTTGTCAGGTTGATGAGAATGTGCAACAAGGTTTTACATAATAAAAAATCGGAAAGAAGCATCGTTTTTTTCCATGCAATATGTCCTCAGTGAGATACAGGCAGAAGCCTAGTTTACTGGGGACACGACAAATGAAAGCAACAAACCCAGATCCATTTAAATTGTACGTCCAAATTAAATAATCTGTTGTTTTGTCGCAAATTATGTATATTTCTTGTCATGTGTAAAATAAATAAATAAAAAATAAATATATATTCGTCAGTCGTTGCTGGGCCTCGTAGCTTAGAATCCTTTCGTCATTCCAACGACAGTTTAGTTGGAAAGCGAAGCTGTGCCGTGGATTTTTTTGATCTTTTTAGTCCATTTTTAAGTTAGTGAGTCATTGTACACCAGCAAACTCACCGGCCACACTGCTGTACTGGATACGATGGCACACTTGAAGTGAGACGATCGGAGTACACCGGCATGTTTTTTATTCCGTATTTTGAAAAAATATCTATGACTGAAATCATAGGTATCTTTACACCCCCGAACACTCCTGTGTCATTTGAGGGGAGTAGCACAGCGTGGGGTTCGAACCGGCGACCTTCCGCACGGAAGACCAGCGCGATATCGTGCAGCTTAACATGGATATATACATACCCTCACGCCATATTCAAAATATTATTAACTTGATTCAACCATGCTTTCCTTTGTCTTCTACTACGTTATGTCTTGTTACGTTTCTTTTTCCTGCAACATAATTCGTGTCCGACGACCTCAATGGATTAGTTTGTAAGACGCTTGTCTTTCAACTCGAGGGTTTCGGGTTCGATTTTTGTTGAAACCCAGTTTATTTCAAAAAAGGCTCCAGAGTAGTCAACACCTATGTGTAGTTTAAACACCTTTCTGGTTGGTTGGAAGAGATTATTCACATCTCCTGATTTGAGAGATAGACGATTTAACAATCTGGTTACTGAGGTCATTTGTTTATTTGATATATAAAATTAATTCAAGTATATTTGGTAGTTTTTGCATATATGTATATGTCCATTTGTAGCTACTAAACATATACACGTATATTCGAACCAGATAGTATAAAAATCTGTTAAGGTGATAGTCTAAAACAATATTATAGTACCAACTCTTTTATATGGAACGTGGAAAAAGGTTGATATGAACCGAATTAATACTATAGGAATGCGTGCACTAAGAAGAATACATGGTGTGGCAATGTGTGGAAGAATACGGAATGAAGGGATGAGTGTGAATTTAAGACTGATGTGTTGAGTAAGATGAAGAAGAGCAATTTGAGATTTTGAGAAACATTTGAAGAAAATTTGAGAAACGAATGAATGAAGAAATATCAATCTACTAACAAATATGTAGTGCAAATGAGAGGGCAAGACGTTGTAGATTAAGAACATGGAAAGTACGATTGGATTAAGTGAATTATATTTTGATAGAAAAAAAACGTAAAAAGTCAGAGAAATCGTTAGACTCGTATGAGAAGACGTACGCATATGGAAGAGTCGAAGAATGTGTGTCGAAACAGAACAGTCTGGATCTCTGTCTTCTTTGCCAACTTCTACAGGGAAAAAAGTGATGTGTGGCATATGTGTGTAGTTAAAATGACTTATGTAGCTTTTTTTCTTCGAATTAAATTAACAATGATTAATGGGATCATAGAAATTCCTTTTTATAAATTATCACTATTGATTTCTTATTATGAAAATTACATAAGATATCTATAATAAAAGTTTGTATAAATGCAGTGACGCGTCGCCTGGTAGTGAGACTCTCATTGTTACAGACCTAAGATTTCAGTCTGCGTGGGAATATAGAAAGTGTTCTGCGATACCATAATTGTTCGTGAGACAGACATACCATATCAATTGAACTGTACCGAGGCACAGCTGATATTCCGTGGCACCAGGTTTACATAAGTCTAGGAAAACCGTGTGAAATGAACTGTTACATTCGTTACATTGCTGACAGAATTGTATTGGAGTCATTTTATTCTTAGTTTTTTTATATTCTATTTGATACATTTTACACTTAAATTGATTCGTGCAATTCAGCGCAAGATACACGAGAACGTAATGCATGACACGCTTAATATATAAATGCCCTGCAATATTGAGAGCAAATAGCAACAGATCGAGCTAAATGGTGTAGAACTGTTTACTTTTTTGCTTATTTATATTTTTAAATTAACAATGAAATATATAACACAAAGCACACTGCCTTACTAGCTAAATGTTGTATAACTGTCTATTTTTTTGCCTATTTATATATTTTAATTTACAATGAAATATATAACACAAAGCACTCATCTGTCTTACTAGTTAAATGGTGTAGAAGTGTCTATTTTTTGCCTATTTATATTTTTTAATTTACAATGAAATATATAACACAAATCATTCATCTGTCTTACTAGTAAAATGGTGTAGAACTGTCTATTTTTGCCTATTTATATTTTTTATTAACAATGAAATATACATATAATACAAAGCACTCCTCTGCCTTACTAGCGAAATGGTGTAGAAGTGTCTATTTTTTGCCTATTTATATTTTTTAATTTACAATGAAATATATAACGCAAAGCACTCATCTGTCTTACTAGTTAAATGGTGTAGAAATGTCTATTTTTGCCTATTTATATTTTTTATTAACAATGAAATATACATATAATACAGAGCACTCCTCTGCCTTACTAGCGAAATGGTGTAGAAGTGTCTATTTTTTGCCTATTTATATTTTTTAATTTACAATGAAATATATAACGCAAAGCACTCATCTGTCTTACTAGTTAAATGGTGTAGAAATGTCTATTTTTGCCTATTTATATTTTTTATTAACAATGAAATATACATATAATACAGAGCACTCCTCTGCCTTACTAGCGAAATGGTGTAGAAGTGTCTATTTTTTGCCTATTTATATTTTTTAATTTACAATGAAATATATAACGCAAAGCACTCATCTGTCTTACTAGTTAAATGGTGTAGAAATGTCTATTTTTGACTATTTATATTTTTTATTAACAATGAAATATACATATAATACAAAGCACTCCTCTGCCTTACTAGCGAAATGGTGTAGAAGTGTCTAATTTTTGTAAATTTATATTTTTTAATTTACAATGAAATATATAACGCAAAGCACTCATCTGTCTTACTAATTAAATGGTGTAGAACGTATGTACTTACTAGTAAAATGGTGTAGAAAGTATGGTATAGAAATGTCTATTTTTGCCTATTTATATTTTTTACTAACAATGAAATATACATATAATACAAAGCACTCCTCTGCCTTACTAGCGAAATGGTGTAGAAGTGTCTATTTTTTGTCTATTTATATTTTTTAATTAACAATGAAATATATAACGCAAACTCATCTGTCTTACTAGTTAAATGGTGTAGAACTGTCTATTTTTGCCTATTTATATTTTTTATTAACCATGAAATCTACATATAATACAAAGAACTCCTCTGCCTTACTAGCGAAATGGTGTAGAAGTGTCTATTTTTTGTCTATTTACATTTTTTAATTTACAAAGAAATATATAACGCAAATCACTCATCTGTCTTACTAGTTAAATGGTGTAGAACTGTCTATTTTTGCCTATTTATATATTTTTATTTACAATGAAATATTGTATATAACACAAAGCACTCCTCTGCGTTCCTTTCTAAATGGTGTAGAACTGTCTATTTTTTTGCTCATTTATAATTTTTAATGAATAATGACATGATACAAAGCTTTATTTTGCCTTATGATATATACAAGTATGTTATAATATAAAGCACTCCTCTGCCTTACAAGTTAAACGGAGTGGAACTGTCTATTTTTTTGCCTATTAATACTTTTTTATTCACAATGAAATATATAATACAAAGCACTCTTCTGCCTAACTAGCTAAATGGTGTAGAACTGTTTATTTTTTGGCTTATTTATATTAATGGTGTAGAACTGTATTTTTGCCTATTTATATTTTTTATTAACAATGAAATATACATATAATACAAAGCACTCTTCTGCCTTACTAGCTTAATGGTGTAGAACTGTTTATTTTTTTGCTTATTTATATTAATGGTGTAGAACTGTATTTTTGCCTATTTATATTTTTTATTAACAATGAAATATACATATAATACAAAGCACTCCTCTGCCTTACTAGCGAAATGGTGTAGAAGTGTCTATTTTTTGCCTATTTATATTTTTTAATTTACAATGAAATATATAACGCAAATCACTCATCTGTCTTACTAGTTAAATGGTGTAGAAATGTCTTATTTTTTTGCTCATTTATATTTTTTAATGAATATTGACATGATACAAAGCATTATTTTGCCTTATGATATATACGAGTATGTTATAATATAAAGCACTCCTCTGCCTTACAAGTTAAATGGAGTGGAACTGTCTATTTTTTTGCCTATTTATATTTTTTTATTCACAATGAAATATATAATACAAAGCACTCTTCTGCCTTACTAGCTAAATGGTGTAGAACTGTTTATTTTTTTGCCTATTTATATTTTTTTTAATTAACAATGACATATAATACAAAGCACTCCTCTGCCTTATGACATATATACTCGTAATACAAAGCACTCCTTTGCCCTATGTGTATGTCCGTCCCAGAACAGTATTCAACAAAACATTACAAAAATAATTAAAGAAACATAACATAATTATATAAAACAGTCATACGCATAAAAAAATTCACCATTAGCATTTAAATTAGAAACATTCACAAATTTCAATAATAGTCCTCTACTAAATATCATATGTTTCCCGTTCGAAATCCACATTTCTGCCTACCTATTCCCTTGCCTTTATTAGCCATTACTCCACTCATCGTAATATATAGATCGCGTTGAGAATCACTGGAGTAGGTAAGTAACTCAAAGTTTTCCACAGTACATGTTGGAAATACTACCGCATGTGAACAGGCAACAACACTCGCATGCGGTACACGCGGAGAACTACCTACTCTAATGGCCACAGCTTCACCTTTCTATCCTTACACTCAACCTATATTTATTTGTTTATTAATATTTTCAATCTGTCAATAATAGTGGGTTCGAATCCTGAGATAGAGTGCCCTTGAGGAGTGACTGATCTCGAAGCGGTAGTATACAAATATTTATTATGATTGTTATAATAAGATTTTTTTGTACACAAAGAATTAGACTACGTTCATGTTACTAGGTTAGTCAAAAAGTTTTGAAAGCGGAAATGAAAATACATTTTTTTTGGGGGGAAATCACTTTTATTGCTCAGTATAGTCTCCCATAAGATCAATACACTTGGTCCAACGATCTTCCAACTTTGTTGTCCCATCACGGAAGTGACTTTCTGGAAGGCCTGCAAAATACTCCTCTACGACGGCTATAACCTCTTCGTTTGATGAAAAATGCTTTCCACGAAGGAATTTTTTGAGGTGTGAGAACAGCCAGAAGTCAGAGGGAGCTAAATCTGGCGAATAGAGTGGATGCTGCAACAATTCGTACCCCAATTCACTGATTTTCGCGATGGTTTTTTGAGCTGTGTGAGCAGGTGCATTGTCTTGATGAAAAATTATTTTTCTCTTCTGCAAACCGGGTCTTTTTTCACAATTTTTTTCATCCAACTGGTCCAAAAGGTCACAATAATAATCAGAGTTGATTGTTTTACCAGTTTGGAGATAATCTATCAATAAAATTCCTTTTGCATCCCAAAAAACTGACGCTAACACCTTCTTGGCCGATTTCTGGACACGAACTCGCTTCGGAGCCAAAGTGCCTGGTTCACACCACTCCGTAGCCTCTTGTTTTGATTCAGGATCATGGTGGTAGACCCAAGTCTCATCCATAGTGATGAATCGACGCCGAAAATCCTTTTTATCCTTTCGAAATTGCTCCAGATGTTGCTCAGAAAGTCGCATTCGAACGTGTTTTTGTTGCATTGTTAGCAAATGCGGCACCCATTGTGCACACAGTTTTTTGAAACCCAAAACTTCAGCCAAAATATGCCATGTTGTTCCACGTGAGATGCCTATGGTGTCAGCTATCACATCCACAGTCGATCGATGATCTTCCAAAACCATATCCTGTATTTTCGCTATGATTTCTGGTGTTGATGCACTTTTTGGACGTCCTGAGCGTGGATCGTCTTCAACGCTTGTACGGCCACGCTTAAATTCCAAAACCCATCGGTGAACGGTTGGAAATGAAGGAGAAGACTCCTTTAATACTTTCACTATCTTTACATGGATCTCAGTAGCCGATAAACCTTCCAAAACAAAGAATTTAATCACTGCACGATATTCGGATTTTTCCATTGTTAAAAAATACACTGACACGTCAACTTCAAATGGCTTGTAAACAAAGAATGAATTGACAGATCGAAATGAAATTTTGAGTACGTTCTTATGAAAGATGAAATATTAAAATGGCGTAGAAATTTTAGTTTTTCTACTGCTCCGTAGATGTCGCTTTCAAAACTTATTGACTAACCTATTATGTTTAAAATGGAATAAAATATACGTTTTTTTTTTCATTTTCCATGATGATGTTTTCTCCTCATGTTTTCTCAATATTTTGTTTGGCGTGTTCTCTGGACCCAATGATAAAATTCAATTGAGTGAAATTGTAATAAAAACCTTAACTGAATTCGTTTCTGCTTCACGGAATTCCAATAGAAGTCAATGGTTTGAATCAAAACAGAAATAAAATTAGCTAATGTTACTAGTTCTTAACATGACAGCCCAGCGAAACGTGGGCATGTGGCGAAACCTTCCCGACTGCACACAGAAGCTGATTGGTACTCGTCATACAAGAATGTCTGTGTTAACGGAATTTCGAAATAATCAGAAGAAGAATAATCACTTCAAAAAAAATTATTCTCCAATCGAGTCTCTCATTCATTAATTACTTTCCGTGTGCGGAACATCTATTATAAAATTTACTACGAGTTCACTGTACTAGACAACATATACTTATTTTATTTTGTTTATTCATTTTCATCAACGGTACAATGAACTTTACAACAATATTTAAGTATACAACGGTATAGTTCATTCATTACAATGAAAAACAGTCCTAAAATAAAAATATAAATAATTTATAACAATTACAAAATACAAAGTTTTCTCAAAAAAAAAAACTCATTAATTCATTTGTTGTGTCGCGTATTAATTATTATTTATTTATTTATTCCAGTTTGCCTGATTCACAAAATTCACAGATTCGTAAAATAAATACAAAGTGACAGGCATGTTTCACTTTATGTAAACATTATCAATTATGTTTTTGCGTATTTCACCTTTAGTTCGCTTTCTAAACAACTGATATGTTGAGTAAAATGAACCCATTCTAAAAGACTGATGAGTTGAATCTCTTCCTACCCTGACAGGAAAACGACGTGAAGGTGTACATGTATTTTATCTTTTGTTTGTTTTTCTTAATTAAATACATTGTATTTATTATCAAAGTTTTATTAAAAGGGAGAACATATAATTCAATTTACGCAACTAGATTGAAGGATTTGTTTTCAAAAAGTTTCTCTTCCGCTAAGCGAGGATTGAGTGTGATTGTTATACTGGCGTATTCTGTTTGTGACGGTTTCTCATTTCCGTAAAAACAATGACATATTATTGGCAAAATGCATGATTTTCTTCCGCATATTATGTAGAATAATTAGAAAATTGAAAAAAAAAACAACCGCAAAAATACAACCTTCCTGATACACATTTGTTTGCCAATCTTTCATGCGCACCACAACTCAACGTTGTAATGTTAAAAAGTGTTCCTTTGAAATTTTCTATGCCATAACAAATACGAAATTGTCGAGAATTTCCACTAAGATTTACAATCGTAGTTAAAGGAAGGTTCCCCTTTGATTGAACTATTTACATAATTTACACTTAATACAGGTTTAAACCAATTACATCAAATAATAAAAAAAATGATTGATTGTTTTAATTAAACATACAGGTGGCCCTCGACTTTCGCACAATTCGCTATTTTGCACAATTTTACAATAAATTTTTTTAATGATTTTTGTCGATAATGCAAAAATTGTTCGCTTCAATGCAGTCGCTCCCACTTTTTTGGAAGAACTATAATATATGGAACGCAATAAACAATATTGAAGACTCGTGGGCTGAAATAAAAGAGTCAACAATGAAAGGTTCTTGGAAACAATTATGCCCACAAATGATGAGTGATTTTATAAATTCTGTAGAAACTCCGGAAACTATCACAGATGAAATAGTTAGCCTAATGAATGAACTAAACTTGGACGTCAACAACGAAGATGTTAATGAGTTGATTGAATCTCACTCAGTACCTCTGTCAAATGAATACTTAATTGAGCAACAAGAAATAAATGAAATACACAATGAAAGTGAGGAAGAAGAAGCTGATAAAATCGTCAAGATGTTACAATAAAAAATACGAATGAATCCTACATGCATCTTGACAATTTTTTGTCTATCATAGAAGAATGTGATCCCAATTGAGAACGTATATCTCGATTACGTAAGGCGATTGAGAAAGACACAGCATGCTATGGAACTCTTTATCAAGAAAAGTAAAAAAGGGTGGTATTCAACTAACTCTTGACAAGTTTATAAAGAAAACACCTGAAAGCACTTAAACACGCCTCGTTAACTTAACTATGTATATTGATAAATAAATATTTTAAAATATAATTTTTGATGTTTTTTTACATCCCTCTACTTTCGAACATTCAACATTCGCATACATTTTCAAGAACCAATTATGTGCGAAAGTCGAGAGTCGCCTATATTGACAACAGGAATAATGTTGCTCATGCTTTCCTCTCAAGTAACTCAGTTACGAGTATGTCTACATAATTTATTGAGGAGTGGACATGTCGTAGAGCAGGGATGGCCAACAGGTCGATCGCAAATTGTTTTAAATATTATTTATTAAAAGCAAAAGCTAATTAGTCTAGTGGAAATGAAAAATATAGCAAAAATATAAAACAAACTATAACCTTTGTATGCAATGCAACCTGTATTGCTATATAACAGGGATGACCAACAGGTCGATCGCGAAGCAATTTTAAATTGATCGTGGCCATCTTCGTTACTTTTTTGCGATGTTGTCAAATCCCATTACGTGCATGCGTTTCAATTAGCTATAATTGTAATTTATTTTATCAAACACTGTTTATTCCACTTTTTTGTAACGGTATAGCCCTACCGGTTTCAAGGTGCACACCTCATCTTCAGGGGAGCACAAACAAAAGCTCTTGTTTGTGTTCCCATGAAGATGAGGTGAAAGTCTTGAAACCGGTAGGGTTTATTTGATTTATTTAACACTTTTATTGCAAATACAATCTGGCGGGCTTATGGCCAGGCGGAAATCTCTTCCAACCAACCAGACAAAAGTAAATGAAGCAAGTTACGTGGTCGTATAAATCATTCAAATGACTATCCATCCCCACGAAATCCATAAACATGTACGTGAGCACATGCCCACGAACCCCACAAAGACGGACAGACACCCGAACATTATTTTTCATATAAAGTGAGATATCATCAATCAAAAGGAAAGGAAGGGATGGTGGAGAGGAAAGGAAAAGAAAAATCAGGAATGAAACACGTTATTTTACTGACTAGAAATTAAGAGTTTTTTCAGTCGCTTCTTAAAGCATGCCAAGGACGGAGCGAGTCTTATATTGGTTTGTAACTGATTCCAGAGTCTCACTGCATGGACAGTCAAGGACGACGTAAAGAAAGAGGAGCGGTAAACTGGAAAGGGCAATAAACAATCTCTGGTTATATCGTTACAAAAAAGTGGAATAAACAGTGTTTGATAAAATAAATTACAATGTCTTTAAACCTCCACAACGTTAATGCCTTAACTATAAACAATATATAGCTATAATTGTTTTAATGTGTAGATATGTTTACTCCAAATAAATGTATGTACGAGTATAGTTTTTTACATGTATGTAACATAAATGTAATCTTTTCCTTAATATTTTTTAGCGAAGTTAATTCCGCTCATATACATATATACAATATGTATAATATTACTAAACTTTTATTTATTAGTCATCTATTAAAATTTTTATACAACTTTTATCTATTAGATCTAAATTTGACTTTTGATCTTCTCCCTGGCTTGTTCCCAACTCACTGTCTGCGAAGACTGTTGGGTCAGATCTCCTCGTCCTCAGGTTGTATGCTCTTCTGTCCTGGACTACGTCCCCCAGGCCATGCCTCTGCATCAGGTTATTTTTTTGCACCACCCATGAATTCTTTGGTCTTTCTCTGGTTGTTATTCGAGGAAGATTCATGGAGATTGCCTGGTTCACAATGTGATCGGGTGCTCTGCGTCCAACGTGCCCATACCATCTCAATCGCCTCTCCTCCATCTTACTGTTGATGTCTGTAACACCTAGGCTTCCATGAATGCGTGAGCTTTTTATTTTGTCTCTTAGGGACACACCAGCTGACCATCTTAGCATGCGCATTTCAGCAGTTTCTAGTTGCCTAGAGTAAGAGTTATACATCGTCCAGCATTCGGAGCCATAGAAGAGTGCGGTGAATGTAAATTTGACTCTTGATGTCTTAAATAAACACAACCTTTTCAAGTACGTCTCATGAACTTATGTTAAGTTATTCCATGTAAATATAAACGAAAAAATCCACCTTGAAATAAGTCTCACCATGTACTGTCAATGCACTAAGTACTCGGAGTCGTAAAAAATGCAACAAGAGCAGCGAAACCGAAACCGAACCCAAGGCACTCGGAAGAGCGCAATGCCAAGCGGGCCCGAATCTAAAGGCCATCATATTGTGATGATGGAATTAATTCCACCTGCGTTAATGCGAAACGATAATGATTTAATGTGAGCGGTACAGGTTTGTATTCAGTGGCGTATCAAAGAAGGTACCATAATGACTAAACTTATAAGACGGAAAATAAATCAACCCTTAAAACACGATTCCTTGGTTAATGTTAACCCTTCCTGTCCTGTGATGTGTAACTAGTGCACATTGCTTCTAAAAACTTTAATATCTCTATGAATATAATAAATACTGGTTTCAGATTTTAGGTATTCCTCCTTAATACATTCACGCATTGAATGAAAAAATAATATTAATACTCGTAATAATTAGCACTTATTGGCCACATCAGAGATAGTCGTATTTTGTGAAAATCGGGAATAAATTCACCAATACAATCAAACGTGTGCCAGTGTGTGACGTAGGTATATTCATTCTAAAAACCGCTATGAATGAGAAAGTGACGCTATTGACGTCTCACTCTCACTCTACTTCGGTATATGGGAACGCAAGAAATAGAATCTCAGTTCGCAGTTGTTTCTTCCTTCGAGGTATAACATACACAGTGTTAGTGTTCCGAGTTCCGTCTCAGTAGCTAGTGGGCTTTCATACGAGGTGGTTTCTGCGTCCGTTTTGTGAACGTCGGCGAATGTTTTTTCATGTTTTCAGCAATTAAATTTCAATTATTATCACTTTTGACTTCAAATTTAATCAATTTAAACGATTGGCTATGAGTATAGTATTCTTATTTTTCCAATTTTAAATCGCTCATTTTTAGCACAGGAAGGGAAAGGTTAATAGTAATAATTTACTATGGCTCCAGTATAGCCCAAATATTGAGGATGCGAGGTTGAGGTAAAAATGCGATTGAAAAAGATATGGAAAAACAGAACCATCGCTATTAAGAATGCGCCTGGTTAAGTATCTCATCTTCGCAATATTTCTCGCATGATGCTTAGAACTATGTTGCGAGTTAGACGACATATCCTAGCGAACCAACGTATCGCATACTATCGCAGTGGTTACACTGCACGCTTCGCGTCACTTTGCATGACGATTAGTCACCGAGCGAATCTCCGAGCGAACAGACGTGTTGGTTAATTTACAAGATGACAGAAGTTTTAATGACAGCTGTGTATAAAAGGGAACCATTGCGGAACCCATCGAACAAATTATACAAAAATGTACCTGTAATAAAATCATTTTGGAATGAAGTTGCACAGAAAGTAAATAAATATGGTAAGTTGTAATGAAATTGGTTAGTTTTGAGAGTGGCATCATGTGTTGACTCAACCGCTCCCGACTGTCAAATGAATTTGTGCGTAGCACTTTGGTGTGTTTATATCACATATCGGAATATTTATAAAGATTTCATTGTAATTGTATTTTCTGCGGTTTTCTTACCAAATATGTTTTTTTAAAATCTATACAGATGCTCTATAAACTAAATGTAATGACCGCAGCCACTACCTTTCTATCCTCACACTCAATTTATATATTTGTTTTGTTATATTTTATGTCATTAATAATGGGTTCAAGTCCCGAGTTGGAACGCTCTTGAGGAGAGTATATTCTCTAAATTGCGTTTTACACAATTTTTTTAAAAAATTAATATTATCTCAGAACAGGTAAAATCTGGGTTTGTCTATCGATCTATATAATAGGATTGTATACGACACGATATGATAGTTTGCGCACATTACTACATGAATGTTTGCGTACCATACTATCGATTTCTCATTTTTCATTTTTCACGATCTAGACTCTAGATAGTTCTGGACGACCATCGATAAAAACAACATCGTCTAGACCAAGGGTCTCCAAACTACGGCCCGTGGGCCAACACCGGCCCGCGAAAACCACTAATTTGGCCCGCGGTAGCGGGCCGGATATGTCCGGTATAGTTAATTTTGATTACATTGTAAATCATACAAAATAATAATTAATGTTTTTATTTATTTATAACGACTATAGTCACAAAACACACTAGTCGCAATATATTTCGCTTTTCGCGCATCGGCTATCTCCGCCGCAATGAAATGTCCTTGACACTTGCCCGTAAGTACCAACCGAAGTTGCGAAAGGTGCGGCGTCCACCCCCGCCCCTGCGCCATAGATATCTCACTCACCAGCTAGTCCCAATACGAAAACCTGCGCGTAATTAAAAACTACAGTGTGTTGATTTGATGTGCTAGCTAGGTCTTGGCCCTTGGTACTTATTGGAGGAGTCAGTGTAGCCCTTAGGCTAAAAAGTTTGGAGACCCCTAGTCTAGACTGTAGATCAGTCTGTATTTAAAACATCCGTAGAATAAACAGGTTTGGATGTTTACATTTTAACCAAACGCATCATTTGCATTCGCCGAATGAATCGATAAGTTTTTTGATACAAAACATTGATTATTTGCTTTTTTAAACTCACCATTTCGGAGTGGGAGAAGAACATGTTTCAATCGCTAATCCTTTATGCTACTAATACGAACGTACCAATGAAGAACCTGTTGGCAGTTTAGGGAAGGTTTTACACCCTTATCTCGGAACTATTTTTGGCCGCCACTGCCTTTAACCGAGGTGATAGATTCCGTGACCCAAGGTTGGGAGTACGAGTACAACATGACCGGTGGAGGATGCCACGAGAATTTATGATAATATTCAGTGTTTTCATGTTATATTTGCGAAAGGAGAAATCACATTTATATACGATTTAAAATATCGTCCCTGATAAGGTGATATCTCTTATTTTGAATAATGGAGTTGAATATTCATAACGTTAAAATTTAACGCAATGCATATCCTTTCGACACAAGGATAAATTTGTACTTTTTTTTATTACGTTCAACAGTTATACATGCATAAATACCATTAAGACGTCTCCCTGCCCGGGTAGGCTGAGATGAGAGAGTGCGGGACTTTCCTATCTTTCGCTTCTTATATAAATCTTTCGCTTCTTATACACCTTCTCATACAGTTCCTTCGATTTCTCTGACTAAACATTTCCTTCGTTCAAAATATCATACACTTGATCCAATCATACTTTTCTTTGTTTTCCTCTACCACGTGTTTCACTCACATTTGCTCTATTTATTTGTTTTTTTTTTCATTCATCCATTCCACGTCACCAAACCATCTCAGCGTGCTCTTTCTCAAAATATCAGTCTGAAATTTACATTGATCCTTAATTACTTAACTCCGTACTCTGTCACAAATTGTCAATACATATATTATTCTAAGTGCCTGCATTTCTATACGTAACATATATTTATTATTGCTCTATCGTATAATTACCCTTCAACATAATATATCAAGAGAATAATGGGGAAAGAAACTGCCGAAAGTTAGCAACAATATTTATTTATTTATTTAACACTTTTATTGCAAATACAATCTGGCGGCCTTATTGCCAGACCTCTTTCTCTCTTCCAACCATCAAGACAAAAGTAAATGAAGCAAGTTACGTGGTCGCAAAAAAAAACATTCAAATGACTATCCATCCCCACGAAATCCATAAACACATACGTGAGCATAAAAACCCCATAAAGACGGATAATCACCCGAACATTCCTTTTCATATAAAGTAAGATATCATCAATCAAAAGGAAAAGAACGGGATGGTGGAGAGGAAAGGAAAAGAAAAATCAGGAATGAAACACGTTATTTTACTGACTAGAAATTAAGAGTTTTTTCAGCCGCTTCTTAAAGCATGCCAAGGACGGAGCGAGTCTTATATTGGTTTGTAACTGATTCCAGAGTCTCATTGCATGGACAGTTAAGGACGACGTAAAGAAAGAGGAGCGGTGAACTGGAAAGGCCAATAAACAATCTCTGTTTGAGCGTAGCGCTAATCCGTGATTGGAAAGACGCTGAAAATTCTCGGCGAAATAAGAGGGTGTGGAGGGACAGTTAAGGATATTATACAATAGAGACAGTATGTGAATTTGGCGTCTATTTCTAACATTCAACCAGTTCAATGCCTTCTTGTATGAAGTTATATGATCGTACTTACGTAGGTTGAAAATGAATCTTAGACACACATTTTGAAGACGCAGAATATCAATACACACTGACATTAAATCTCTGAATAAAGAGATCTTGCTCCGATCCCCTGCCTGAATTTTTCGCCCGTTTAAATTCTAATTGAATTTAGTATTTCATTGTATGTCTTGAAGGTCAGATAAGCAAAAAAAATATGACTTCTACCTCTAGTAAGGGTGAACATATTTTTCTATATTGGGCCAGTTGGGATGCGTGGTATGTCTTTGTTGAGTTTGAATTGATGATAGTGCCAAATAATAGATCGGATAATATTATGATATGAATTGATTATTTAACGTATACATCTGTTAAGATGATAGTCTCCTGCATTATTGTAGTACCAAGTTGGAATAGTTTTTATTACCGACGGGGAAAAACTGAAAGAAACCGAAGAAAGGGATGAATGTGAACTTAAGACTGTTGAGTTAGATGAAGAAGAGCTCTCTGAGATGGTTTGAACATATATAACGAATGAACGAAGAATAAATAGAATAAAACAAATATACAGTGGAAGGAGTGATAGACGAAGACAAAGGAAAGTATGATTGGATCAATTGTATGATATTTTGAAATAAGAAAATGTAAAAAGTCGGAGAAATCGCAGGAGCTGTATGAGAAGGAGTGTGAATGTAGAAGATGTATGGACGAAAAATGTGTATCGCGATAGGAATACTCGCGCTCTCTCCTCTCTGCCTACCCTGACAGGGTAATGGAGTGATGGTATGTTCGTTGTTTTACATAGGCTACGAGTATAATTATAAACATCTTTGAAGTGCTAGCTGCAATTCTTAACGACATATAGTATTTGAAATGTTGGCTGCAATCCTTAACAACATCTTTGGAATGTTGGCTGCAATCTTTAATTACATCTTTGAAGTGTTGACTATAATCCTTAATGACATCTTTGAAATGTTGGCTGCAATCCTTAATCATATCCTTGAAATGTTGGCTGCAATCCTTAATGACGTCCTTGAAGTGTTGGCTGCAACCTTTAAGGACTTCTTTGAAGTGTTGGCTGCAATCGTTAATGACATACGAGTATTTGTAGTGTTGGCTGCAATCCTTAACCACATCCTTGAAGCCACTTTTGCGACCATTAATTAGTAATATCTCCATAGACGTTTTCATATCAATATTCTACGATTACCCCAAGCACTGGGCACTGTACATGACTCACTGTAGATATTTAGATGTCCATGGCATTGGTATGCGGATTATGCTGCAGCACGGAGGATATTTTTGGGGACAGCATATTTTAATGTAGTTCAAGGAGTCTGTGATGAATAATTTATCATTTATATGACGTGCAGGATAACTGACTTTAATAATTTATTCATAACCAATAAGAAATCATGGAATATGTATACCTCACATTCTTGATAAGTTCATTTATAATTTTTAATGCAAACTGCTACACAACTATAAATATAGTTTAGTATAAATGTAAATTGGTAGAAACATACTTTAGTTATATATTAAATGCCACTGCAATTACTTCAAATCAACCATAAAAATGTTTAAATGCATTGTTCAGTTGATTTGATGTGATTTAAGATGTTGGTTTGGTGATATATTTATATCTTGGTATTTCGAGTGCATTGATATTTTCCCATAATCTTTAATGAGCGCTATTTCGCATGTATCACTGGGATCTATGAAAAGGGCGTTGATTTTTGCCACATCCAAGTTTTGCTTGCAAATCAGCTTTGCTTCTCTTGAAATACAGCAGCATCCAGTTTTGCTGCTCTTGAAACACAGTAACATCCAATTTTGCTGCTCTTGAAACGCTACAGTCGGTTAGCACATTGTTTAACCCACCATTCACTCTATTCGCTCTAGTACCCTTCTTTCAATATTGCACTTTGCGTGCTCGCCCTTTTACCTTTATTGAATTCGGCACCCCATTTTATATCATTGAAGCCAAAAAGGCATACTGTCTTTATACGAAAGATATTTTAATTCTAGGGATGATGTAAATTTGATCAGTTGCCACGTGTGTCTTGTGTCTCTGCTTAGATTGCATTTTAATATTTTTCTTGACGAAAGTGTCAGATAAAGTATTTGAAATGTAATTTAGCTACGTTCAGGATTCGATACTCCCTGAAAAGTTTCGCTCTTGGATACCGGGCAGGAAGTTTATTAATTATTTTTGGAAAACCTTAACACATCGATCAATAAGTCCTGGGACTAACAACTAAAACAATATTTGTTGGCCAAAATTCTTCTTTATTCATCAACATAGTCTCCTTCAAGAGCGATACATTCATTCCAACGCTTTTCTAACTTTTCTATGCCAGCCGTGTAGAACGATTTATCTTTGGTATCAAAATAGGCGTTAGTTTCGGCAATCACTTCATTGGAGCCAAATCTCTTTCCCAATCATCTTTTTGAGGTCTGCGAACAGCCAATAGTCGCTGGGGGCTAAATCTGGAGAATACGGTGGGTGCGGAAGAAATTCGAAGTTCAACTCATGCAATTTGGCCATCGTTACCATCGACTTGTGACACGGTGCATTGTCCTGATGAAAGAGAACTTTTTTCTTCTTCATATGGCGTTTTTTTGCAATTTCTGCCTTCAAACGCTCCAATAACGCTATGTAATATTCGCTATTGATGGTTTTACCCTTTTCAAGGTGATCGATGAAAATTATACCATGCGCATCCCAAAATATGGAGGCCATAACCTTCCTGGCCGACATAACATAAGTACGTACTTCTGTGTTAAGGTGCAATAAAATTTATCTTTCTTGCAATATATATATTCGTTTCAATATACTATATTATATATATATATATATATATATATATATATATATATATATATATATATATATATAATATATATATATATATATATAATATATATATAATATATATATATATATATATATATATATATATATATATATATATATATATATATATATATATATATATATATATATATATATATATATATATATATATATATATATATATATATATATATATATATATATATATATATATATATATATATATATATATATATATATATATATATATATATATATTTATATATATA
>OX463862.1:24557248-24800588 GCA_949825065.1 Odontocerum albicorne | reverse complement strand
AATTTAAAGCTTGTTTAATGTTATTTCCTAAACTGAAAAACATATTTTTGTTTTAGTTGTCTAAAGATCCAGATATGGCGAATGATGCAGTGTTAAAGTACCTTCGTCTGACCAACCGTCCATATTCTGTAAACGACATAATGATGAATCTTCACAAAGAATTCGGCAAGGCAGTGATACAGAGAGCTTTGGATGCACTGGTCTTACAAGGAATAGTCTTGGAGAAGGTCTATGGAAAGCAGAAGGTGTATGCTACTAAGCAGGAAGAGGTCAGCGTCGACAATGGTCAAGAGATCAAAGGCAAGATTCCATTTACCTCTTCATTTTTTTCACAATTATTGTCCAAATTTCGAGACATCTTTTTGGCATCATTGATGAGCCAAAGAATGTTGTGTAGTAATTCTGTATTAATAGTAATAAAAGGACACAATAAAATAGCGCTATTAAAGGAGCAGACTCTACTAAAGGGTGCTTCAAACCTGTGACTTGAATCCATTGTTATTTGCAGATTAAAAATATAACAAAAACTGTGGCTATTCAATGCTATTATTATTCTGCATATGTCCAGAAAAACTTTTTTGCCAAGAAAACCGTAGAAAACTTCCTACCTCAATTAAATTAATTAATTTATTTATTTTATTTATTATTTATTTATTTATTATTACACATGACAAGAAATATACATAATTTGCGAAAAAACAACAGGTAATTATTTGGACATACAATTTTAATGGATCTGGGTTTGTTGCCTTTCATTTGTCGTATCCCCAGTAAACTAGGCTTTTGCCTGTATCTCACTGAAGATATTTAGCATGAAAAAATAAATCGATACTTCTTTCCGATTTTTGATTACACAAAAACAAAACCCCGTTGCACGTTGTCATCAACCTGACAAACAGTGACACTCAACTACAACTGGAAATATCTTGCGAAATTCAACTCGTTTCATATCATCACTCTAGAAAGACCAAAAATATTCATCCCACAATATACCGCACACAATCAAAAGAATAAAAATTAAAATTAAAACAAAAAAAAATACACAGAAACACAAATACAAAAACAACAAGAAGAAACCACACTCACGAGCTCACATAAATCGTTTCCACTCGTCATTCATCCTGAAAGCCCAAGTACTCAAAATCCTGTCGCAATAACAACCACGCTCCGATCGACTGTCTAAATGGTTTTTCTACCTTTACCTTTATTGAAGTCGGCACGCCATTGTATTTAATGGGAGCCAAATAAGCATATTGCCTTTGGGCAAAAGAGGTTTTAACTCTAGGGATGGTGAACATTTTATTAGTTGCCATGCGTGTCATGTGAGTCTGCATCTTCCCTTCCTCTCGATGGTAGTGCCAGAGAATGGATTTGAGATGTAAATTGGCTATGTTCAGGACCTAAATGCTAATAAAAGATCAGTGTATATAATACCTTTCAGAGAGCAAGCTCACCTCAAGGGTGGTTTAACTCGAGACCCGAACCCACTATTATCAATATATTAAAAATACTGTTATTGGTAGATTAAAAATATTAAAAAATAAATATATGGTATACATATAAGTTGAGTGTGAAAATAAGAAGGCAGTGGCTGCGGCTATAAGATAAGGTACTTTCTCGTATCTGCATATATGGTATGTAGAAAAACATTTTTGGTGACAAAAAATGAACTTATGAAGAAAAGACAAACTTTACACTAACCTTTGTAGATTTTCCAATATTAACACATTCGGTTTAAGTGGAGTATCGTATATGTATATAATGTTTATATAAAACCTAAAAAAAATCTTAAGACCTTTCAAAAAGAGCTGTCTTCAAAAGGTTAAAAAAATGCTATATAGTTTTCACTTGAGATCTCTTTTATATATTTCCGGTTGGTTGAAATAGATTTGCACATGACAATAATCCCGCTAGGTTGTACTGAATACAACGAGAGTGTTATACAAATAGATTGAAAATTTACACACATAATCAATTTAATATCATTTATACATTTGATTATCGATAATTTATATTTTATTATAGAGCTGGAAGAAGAAATTGTTCGTATGACCCAGAAACTAGTCAACCTCCAAAGCGAACTGAAGGAGGTGGAAAGTGAATTGAAGATATTGCAGACTACTATGACCACGGAAGAGACCTTGAAACAGACACAAATGAAAGAAAATGAAATTGAAAAGATGAAAGAGAAACTGGAGCGGTTGCAGTTGAACGCGAATCCTGTGTCACCGAAGAAGTTAGAAAAAATAAAGACGGAGAGAGAAAAGGCACTGAAAGAATACAGGTAAGGTTATACTTAAATTGCAAATAACCCCCAAAACGTTCGCACCCTATTCATACTTAATCTGTAAAAATATGACAAGTCAGAGCTTCGTAATAAACTTCAATTACTCGTAAAATCAGGCAGCAAAGGAACCTTTCACATTTTGTCGAAATTTTTTTACCTGCTTATCAATTCCAATTGTCCTTATCAATTCCAATTGTCGTATCTTTGCCTGCTTTTAAATTTCAATTGTCCTTATCAATCCCAATTGTCGTATCTTTGCCTGCTTTTCAATTCCAATTGTCCATATCAATTCCAACTGTCGTATCTTTGCCAGCTTTTCAATTCCAATTGTCCTTATCAATTCCAATTGTCCTTATCAATTCCAATTGTCGTATCTTTGCGATAAAATTAATTTTCTTTCAGAACACGGACGTTCTCTTCGATCAGGCAGAATTTCATACTTAATCTGCAAAAATATGACAAGTCAGAGCTTCGTAACAAACTTCAATTACTTTAAAATCAGACAGCAAAGGTACATTTCACATTTTGTCGATATTTTTTTGCCTGCTTTTCAATTCCAATTGTCCTTATCAATTCCAATTGTCGTATCTTTGCGATAAAATTAATTTTCTTTCAGAACACGGACGTTCTCTTCGATCAGGCAGAATTTCATACTTAATCTGCAAAAATATGACAAGTCAGAGCTTCGTAACAAACTTCAATTACTTTAAAATCAGACAGCAAAGGTACCTTTCACATTTTGTCGATATTTTTTTGCCTGCTTTTCAATTCCAATTGTCCTTATCAATTCCAATTGTCGTATCTTTGCGATAAAATTAATTTTCTTTCAGAACACGGACGTTCTCTTCGATCAGGCAGAATTTCATACTTAATCTGCAAAAATATGACAAGTCGGAGCTTCGTAACAAACTTCAATTACTTTAAAATCAGACAGCAAAGGTACCTTTCACATTTTGTCGATATTTTTTTGCCTGCTTTTCAATTCCAATTGTCCTTATCAATTCCAATTGTCGTATCTTTGCCTGCTTTTAAATTTCAATTGTCCTTATCAATCCCAATTGTCGTATCTTTGCCTGCTTTTCAATTCCAATTGTCCATATCAATTCCAACTGTCGTATCTTTGCCAGCTTTTCAATTCCAATTGTCCTTATCAATTCCAATTGTCGTATCTTTGCGATAAAATTAATTTTCTTTCAGAACACGGACGTTCTCTTCGATCAGGCAGAATTTCATACTTAATCTGCAAAAATATGACAAGTCGGAGCTTCGTAACAAACTTCAATTACTTTAAAATCAGGCAGCAAAGCAACCTTTCACATTTTGTCGACATTTTTTGGCCTGCTTATCAATTCCAATTGTCCTTATCAATTCCAATTGTCGTATCTTTGCGATAAATTAATTTTCTTTCAGAACACAGACGTTCTCTTCGATCAGACAGTGAGAGATTCCTTTGCATAGCAACACATCACACCACATTTCATATATTACATCATAATTTACGGTTCACTCGGCGGAACTGTAGAACGAGCTTCCGAGATTTATCAGATGTGCACCATCCTTATTTACGTTTAAAGGGAAATCAAAAAAATATTATATCACTCATAATATCCTTTCATCCTAATTTTCCTTCCTTATCCTTGAACAAATTCCTTCTACCATTATTCATCGAGATAAGTACACTACCTGGCGGAAAGTAATACACATCGGGCTTAAGAAAGAGACTGTCGGCCATAATCGGCTAGCTTCGGCTTTGTCGAGCGTCGGCTTTGTCGTACAGAAAACGTCTCTTTACAGATATATCTGATATGTATGTTCTTTCATTTGAATTTTTAACCATATATATATTTTAATAAATACTGAATTTATGATTATTCAAAGTGTGTATATATTTATTTGTGACACTGTATTCATTACATTTTTTCTTGCGTCCCAGGTACAGAAAACGCCTCTTCACAGATATATCTGATGCAGTCTTGGATGGATATCAGAAGCCCAAGAAAGTTTTCTTCGAAGAGATCGGAATCGAAACAGACGAAGAAGTACAGTTTACGGTTCAGTAAAATTTCTTGACTAATATTTATAATGTTAACAACTAGAGTGGGTTTCACGAGAGTTTGCACTGCTGGTCTAGGGTGACCATATTTTGATTTATTTTGTAATATATTATTATATGTTTTTAAATATTGTCTATCTAATACTTTATATTCCAATAAAATACTTACCACAAAAATAATATAATATTAGATTATGGTATGTACCTAATGAAAATTATGAAATCAATGGTCAATATAAAATCTAATTATTTATTCAATAGGCAAAGAAAACACAATTAACACTAATAAATTCTAAGACCAATTAAAAATTACTTATAACTATATATTTATTTAACACTTTAAGAACATTTAAGAGACGATGTATGTATTGTAAAAATAAATAAATGACCCTAACACTGATTCAAAAAAATAATAATTATTATATTCTTCCTCACTAAGTGTTTACATAGATATGCGATGCAAAAGTGGATAACTTACCACTTCTTTAGTTTGTCCACACAGTGCTCTTCCTTTTCCTAACTTCGTAACTTCAGACATTATGGTCACCGTATTTTTCGTCAAATAAACGGATCACATCAACCAATCACGGCAAAGTTGAATGTCAGTTGAATACTAACGGATCACATCAACCAATCACGGTAAAGATACTTACTAATACATTGGTACATTTTGTATATTACGCACTAAGCTTCTCAATGTATTGAAAAGTGCAAACTCTAATGAAACCCACTCTACTAAAGATGTCAATTTGAACTTTAAATTTAAATAAAAGTACGCCCTCATTTAATTCGGAATTTATAAATCTTTAGATTTACCCGCAATTGAAAATAAGAATTCGTCAAATATTATATATTCTTTTAAACAAAATATTACTTAAACTTTTTATAAGATTAATTTACTCGTATAAACGACAAGAATAATCATATTTAAATGTTAAGGAAGCTAATTTATGAAAAGTTTCGGCTTTAGGTTTGTTGAACTTCATATTAGGATATTTAACAAAAAATACTTTGTTATTCTATTAATTATATTAATCCCCGCTAAACGTGTTTCTACCTCCTATACTGAGCCTCTCTTTAAGGTGGTTCATAGAGTAACATGACAACAGTCTGTCCTAAGCACTGCTCTTATAATAAACCGGGATTCTTACGATTGAAGAAATCCTTTGGAATAGGGTAGAAACGTGTATATCGGGGATTTATATTATTAATAGAAGAACAAAGCAATTTCTTGTTAAATATTCTATTATTGAATATTTTTATATAAAAAAAATTAAAGTCGTAATCGGTTAAAAAAAGTTTGATCAGTAATTGTAGCACTCTGTGGTTTATCCTTTTTTTATTTTTAGTAATCTATAAAAAAAATTGCCAAAGGCTTTATATAAATTTATATCTTAAGAACTAATTCAATATATTATACGAGTAAAAAGGGTGATTTTTATGTTCCAGGCCGATTTTGTTGGCCGTTCCATACAAAATCGGCCTGGAACATAAAAATCACCCATTATAAACAATCTTTATTTTAATTACCTACGTATAATTTTTATTTAAAGTAATCTTAATATTATTTTTTTTAGAAATAGTTAACATCTTAATGCTAACTTAAAACTAGATAACAATTCTTACAACTAATATATTTATTTTGTTCCATATTTAAAGGCTCCTTTTTATTGAATGTGACTATGGTGGGATTTTTTATACACATGACTGCTCTAACATATATATGTACTATACTATATATGAGTTTCTTTTTTTTTGTTTTGTTTTTGTTCAACATACCTGTTTTAGGACGAAAATGCGCCTAGTTTGGTAGGGCATCGCTTTGTTTATTTCATTGAAAACATTAAAAATTATAAATAAATTTAAAAAAATACAGTTGGTTTATTGATAACGTATTGAGTTGAAATCAAATTAATTGCAGCCTATTTCGAGAACTGACAAACACTTTTAAACAAAGTATTCTCATAAAAGGGAAAGTATGAATAAGCAATATTTTTTTCAATATGACTACGTTGTCGTTTAAGATTATCTTGTTAAAACACTCCAAAATTTCCTGTGACTCACTTCGTTTAACCTTTCCCTTCCTGTGTTAAAAAAATCAGTGCGTTCCGCTGCTGTGTATTCAATACACATCAATACACATGTAAAAATGAGGGATTTAAAATCGGAAAAATAAAAATGTTCATTGCCAATCGCTTAAATTAATTAAATTTGAAGTCAAAAGTAATAATAATTGAAATTTAATTGCTGAAAACAAGAAAAAAACATCGGCCGACGTTCACAAAACGGGCGAAGAGACCACCTCAAATTGCTGCCCGAGAGTTACTGAGACCTGAGACGGGACTCGGTCTCGGACTGTTATACCTCAAAGGAAGAAATACAATTGCGAACTGAGATTATATTTCTTGCGTTCCCATATACCGAAGAAGAGTGAGAGTGAGACGTGAATAGCATCGCTTCCTAGCCCAAAGCGATTTTTTAGAATGAATATACCTAAGTCACACACTGGCACACGTTTGATTGTATTAGTGAATTTATTCCCGATTTTCACAAAATATCTCTGATGTGGCCGATAAGTGCTAATTATTATTAATATTATTTTTTTCATTCAATGCGTAAATGTATTACGGAGGAATACCTTAAATCTGAAGCCAGTATTTATTATATTTATAGAGATATTAAAGTGTTTAGAAGCAATGTGTAGTAATTACACATCACAGGGAAGGAAGGGTTAAAGGCAATGGAAATAAAGTACATTTAAAAGAGAAACTATCAAAAGGTCTGGATTTATCTCATAACATCTTTCCAATTGAGATACATCGTTATTAATTGAGGGTAATCTCGGCCGCAAGAAGTCCAGAAAAATTTATACACAAATACATTGAATATGCTGATAGGATTCACGATATTTCCTCTCTGTGGTGAAGTATGTAAGCGCATATGTAGATAGATATATTTAATAATTGCAAACTCACCCTCGATATGATGATGCCAGCAATGGAAATCCTGATCTTGGGCCCCTTTAGCAGCTTGTACCTGAGGTCCACTCCGTTCCAGAAAGACACGAAGTAATTCTTTATTGTGGAGCTGTCTTTGCCGTGGAGCCTGGAAGAAATGGAAACATATAGCTGTAGCAACCGACTAACCAACAAAAATTTGCTTAATGTGACCTTAAATATTTATTGAATTTGAACCATTCGCAAGTAACAACAGCTGATAAAAGTTATAACTGGATTAAAGCAATAAAACATCGTTTTTCAACCTGTGGGTCGCAATCCCTAGGAGGGTTGCGAAAATAAAAATAACTTACATGTGTAAAAAGGAAATAACACATCTGAGAAAAACGAGACATTTATTTTTTAAAAAATACAGTCCAAATCGTTATTATACGATTACATTGTTTAACACGTTCCGTGCCGCAGTACATTTTGAGAAAATAAGTACCTCCGCCACTAAACAAATTATAGTTTATATTATGTATACATATATAGGTTTCATAAATAATGATTTATTTTTAAAAATAAACTGATTTTAGGTGATATTGTGAACGTAGGTCACCGGTGACCTACGCGTCGTCGTACGGTAATACATGTATATACAACATAAACTTTTGTAGTCGAAACAAATTGTAGCATGCCTAATTAATTACTTATTATATTTTTTATTTATTTATGTAATATGCTATAGTGTTACGCCATAACATAATAATCTCTTATGATTATTGAGACAATAGCTCCAAAAAAAAGGGTCATAATGTTGCATAGACAATGCACCCTCATAAATTTCCAGAGTGTGACAAATGGATGGTCCCATTAATTATGTTATCCCTGGAATCTCTTCTATACCCCCTAGCCTAATTGTAGAGGCTAGTTTATCCTTGAAAAAAATAAACCGTAATAGCTTGCTCATGTACACCTGGAGGTTTATTAAAAATAATTGCATTTTCAAACAAAATTTTGGAAGTTTTTATGTGCATTATATTCAGGGGCGCCGTATAGGTCACATTCAATGTTAAAATTCCTAGTAAATGTGACCGCTGGCGCACTGGGACTGTTTATAAAAAAAAAACACGTAGGTCACCGGTGACCTATGTGGCGCGGAACGTGTTAAGAAGCGCTTAAACATAGCTTTAGGAAGCACTTAACATATTTGAGATTTTTTCAAAATTAATAATGTTATGTACTCGTATATAAACGCTGTCACATTTATTATTTTATTTGGAATTGTAGTGCACATAGGTAAAATTGGTGGGTTTATTGTCTTACGGCAATCGTTTCCAACCAATAAAACAGGGGTTCTACAGTTTATATGGTCATTGCTGGTTGATTGTTACCAAAGATTTTAAGTTACACACTAACAGTTCGACGACCTCCGTGGCCTGGTGGTAAGACGCTTGTCTGCCGATCCGGAGATTGCGGGTTCGATCCCCGCTGGAACACAGATTTAAAAAAAATAGGATTCCAGTCTGGTTTTCACTTAGGGCCTATTAAAGTATATTTTTGGTCGGCTGGAAGAGATTAGCTTTTCGCTAGGCAGCTTTACAAAGACGATCGGTAGGTTTATTCTGCTGCAGCTTTTCGCTAGGCAGCATTACAAAGACGATCGGTAGGTTTAATCTGCTGCAGCCATTCGCTAGGCAGCTTCACAAAGACGATCGGTAGGTTTATTCTCCTGCAGCTTTTCGCTAGGCAGCTTTACAAAGACGATCGGTAGGTTTAATCTGCTGCAGCTTTTCGCTAGGCAGCTTTACAAAGACGATCGGTAGGTTTAGTCTGCTGCAGCCTTTCGCTTGGCAGCTTTACAAAGACGACCGGTAGGTTTATTCTGCTGCAGCTTTTTGCTAGGCAGCTTTACAAAGACGATCGGTAGGTTTATTCTGCTGCAGCTTTTCGCTAGGCAGCTTTACAAAGGCGATCGGTAGGTTTAATCTGCTGCAGCCTTTCGCTAGGCAGCTTTACAAAGACGATCGGTAGGTTTATTCTGCTGCAGCTTTTCGCTAGGCAGCTTTACAAAGACGATCGGTAGGTTTAGTCTGCTGCAGCCTTTCGCTTGGCAGCTTTACAAAGACGATCGGTAGGTTTATTCTGCTGCAGCTTTTCGCTAGGCAGCTTTACAAAGACGATCGGTAGGTTTATTCTGCTGCAGCTTTTCGCTAGGCAGCTTTACAAAGACGATCGGTAGGTTTATTCTGCTGCAGCTTTTCGCTAGGCAGCTTTACAAAGACGATCGGTAGCTTTAATCTGCCGTAGCTTTTTGCTAGGCAGTTTTATAACATACAGCAATATTTTTTCGTTGTTAAATATCACCATAAAAATGTATGATAAGCAGCAAACAAGATACAGAAAAAAACATAAACTCAGATGTAAAATGGTCTAAAAGTAAAGTCAGATGACATAAAGTAGTTAACAGGATCCTTTAAGCGCTGCATTTAACATGGCCCAGGATCGGGAGGAATGAAGATAGGTGGTACGCCAAGTTTGAAACATAGCAGAGAACCACGACTATCAGCATTGAGCACAAGATGAAGATTAAGCATGTATATTATAGATCGTTCAGCCAGAAGAGTCATTTTGCAATAGTGTGAGTAACAGTGCGTTTACAAAAACTTGTCCGTTTATTGTTTTAATGAAGTGAAAAAGCAATTAAATTTTTATATTCAAACATTGAAATGAACACACACGTTTTGTAAATTAAAAATGCTGTCAGCTTAAATGGTAATAATCATAAAAATAAAATGAAAGGCAGTTTATTTCACATAATAATTGTTTAGGTTTGCCAGATTTTAGGTTACATTAAATAACAAAAATGAAATTTTTCGAGATTAAAAATAAATACAAGTATTATAAAGTTGTACAGTATTATAAAGTTCGTTAGGTTTAATTAGATTATAGGACATAAAAATACAATTAATGTAAGATTATTTAACATATTAATGTATCATAATTACAATGCCAAATAATAAAGTTTTAAAATAATAGTGGATGGTGATACTAAATTCTAGAAAACTTTAAGTTATAACAAAGTACATTCTCTAAGCTTTCGAAAGTTTGGAATTATACATTACATTAGACAAAAATCGCACTCCTAATTTCGACATGTTAGTGTTTTTCTAATCACCGAGTATTTCAACAACAATACAAACGTGCGCTCTGCGCGAACCAATCGTGTGGCATTCTAAAACCAATACCACTACATAAGTTGTGTAATACAGAGAGTGTTACTCACACTATTGCAAAATGACTCTTCTGGCTGAATTGAATGATCTATACTTACGTGTATCCATCATAATCGACGATGACAAGGATCTCGGGATAAATGACTCTGGGTGCTGTCCTCTTCTGTCTACTGTGTCCCTCCTCATCAGTAGATCTCTTCGTGCGAAACCTCTTGTTTAGTCGGTCAGGCTCCATGAAGGCTGGAACAATTCAGAAAATGATACATTATAACATGTGGTAACAATACCTTGCGATTGTTTTTTGTATTTATTTTAAATTACTCGTAGATACAAATGTGATACATAAAAAACTTACTAAAGGAAGACGAACAACAATATACTCTCTTAGTTATTTCAATTTGTGATTTCATTGACATTCTTGCTTTAGGTGGAGTGTAGTTTATGTGATTAATGCTCATATATAATCATAACTTTTGATAAGACCTCTTTAAAAGGACTATCTTCAAGTCCTTCATAAAGCTTGTGGCACTGCGATGATAATTGAGTTTGGCCGAGGCCACACCAAAATGTTTCGTTAGGTGCTGAGCTAGATTTTACGTGACTCATTTACTAGGTGACTTCATGCTTGGCCACACCAAAGTGCTATGCACAAATTCATTTGACAGTTGGGAGCGGTTGAGTCAACACACAATGCCACTCTCAAAACTAACCAATTTCATTACAACTTACCATATTTATTTACTTTCTGTGCAACTTCATTCCAAAGTGATTTATTTTACAGGTGCATTTTTCTACAATATAATTTGCTCGATGGGTTCTACAAAGGCTCCATTTTATACACAGATGTCGTTAAAACTTCCGCCATCTTGTAAATTAACCAACATGTCTGTTCGCTAGGAGATTCACTCGATGACTAATCGTCATGCAACGTGGCGCGAAGCGTACAGTGTGGCCACTGCGATAGTATGCGGTACGTTGGTTCGCTAGGATATGTCGCCTAACTCGCAACATTGCTCTAAGCATCAAGCGAGGCTCCTTCCTGTGTTGCCGATGCCTAAGTAATTTCCGAAGCGAACTCCACTCAGCCTTACATCGTTTCATCTTTGGACCGATTGGCTACTCTGATCTAGTGGCGTCAAACGATAGTTTTTTTTTTGCATTTGTCATCTTCTCCAGGCCTTAAATCATTTTCCTTCCCCCGTGATGTCGGACCTTAAGTCCGTCGTCACTAATATTCTTTTAACATTCAGGTGGTCATCAGAGTAGGAGTCTCTTTGGGCAGTTCTTTGTTCGTCACTACGTGACTTCACGCTCATAAAAAATTAGGATTTCGATCTTCCAGTGTAGATTGCGCTGGATGGGGTCTTATTTTGTCCCGCATAACAACGTGGGGGATGGTGAGATCGAGCTTAACTGCTTCCTAAAGCTTCACACGCCTCTAATATATTTAACACTTTGATACAGAAAATGATCAATCCAATTGAACTATTAATATATTGGCAATCTCTCTCAACCATCCAGAAAGACGTAATGAACACTTTGAAAAAATATGATTACCAACGAAAATTGTAGAAATCTCAGGGTCGGAAAACTAATTAGACTACAGAGCTCGTTTAAAACTCTGTTATGGTCTAAACATATATGTTTATAGTTCGTACAACCAACGAGATATTCAAATTCTTACAAATTTAAATAAAACTGCCTCTTTTATGATATCACATTAATCTCGTTTCTTTCAAGTTTCTTCTAAGCACGCTTTATCCATAGTGATTGCGAATCCATGTGCTAATTTGTCGCCGGTGCTATGTCGAGAATCAAGAATAGTGGAGATATCTGTCTCCAAGCACAGCTGTGCATACTAATTAGTTGAATTAACCGATGTCGCCCACCAGCCACAATATTACGAGCATTCTATAGTCTGGCACACGCGGCCTGGTCACTAAATAGATGGATTATAGGCAAACCGTCTACAAATACTTAAAACTATTTGAAGATAAAGTCTACAAAAGTATGCTATTGAATTGAAGATTTTTTAATGATTATTTTCGACTGTATTCACTAGACATGTGATAAATACTTGTTATAAATTCTGTCAAGAGAGCACGATTGTTGTAGAAATGAAAACATTAAGAAATGAACGACAGTAAGAAATGAAGATACAAGGAAATAATGTCGATTTAAAGAAAGTGCAGTGCTTAAGATGAAAAAAGAGCATGAGATGGTTTGGTCGATTAGAAATAATAGATTATGAAAGATTTGCAAAAACAATATATGAGAGTGTATAGAATGTATGAAAAAATTGGAATAACCTAGAAAAACGGGACACGACCAAATGAATCGAATTCTTGAAGAAAAGAGAGAGAAAAACCTTTATAATAGGAGAGTATGTACGACGAACTATATGGACTTGGTAGAAGTGAAAGCTGCAGATAGGAGAACTGGAATTGTTTGGTGACGTAGAAAATATTTATGATGAAAGTATATTATTTATAGTTAAGGCATTAACATTGTGGAGGTTTAAAGACATTGTGATTTGTTTTATCAAACACTGTTTATTCCACTTTTTGTAACGGTATAACCATAATGAAATAGACGACATATACCGATAGAGGAAACACACTGATCGAGTACAAATTCTGATAGTAGGAAGATACTAATAGAGGACAGATACTGATAGAGGAAACACACTGATCGAGTACAAATTCTGATAGAAGGAAGATACTAATAGAGGACAGATACTGATAGAGGAAACACACTGATCGAGTACAAATTCTGATAGAAGGAAGATACTAATAGAGGACAGATACTGATAGAGAAAACACACTGATCGAGTACCAATTCTGATAGAAGGAAGATACTAATAGAGGACAGATACTGATAGAGGAAACACACTGATCGAGTACAAATTCTGATTGAAGGAAGATACTAATATAGGACAGATACTGATAGAGGAAACACACTGATCGAGTACACATTCTGATAAAAGGAAGATTCTAATAGAAGACAGATACTGATAGAGGAAACACATTGATCGAGTACACATTCTGATAAAAGGAAGATTCTAATAGAGGACAGATACTGATAGAGGAAACACACTGATCGAGTACACATTCTGATAGAAGGTAGATTCTAATAGAGGACAGATACTGATAGAGGAAACACACTGATCGAGTACACATTCTGATAAAAGGAAGATTCTAATAGAGGACAGATACTGATAGAGGAAACACACTGATCGAGTACACATTCCGATAAAAAGAAGATTCTAATAGAGGACAGATACTGATAGAGGAAACACACTGATCGAGTACACATTCTGATAAAAGGAAGATTCTAATAGAGGACAGATACTGATAGAGGAAACACACTGATCGAGTACACATTCTGATAGAAGGTAGATTCTAATAGAGGACAGATACTGATAGAGGAAACACACTGATCGAGTACACATTCTGATAAAAGGAAGATTCTAATAGAGGACAGATACTGATAGAGGAAACACACTGATCGAGTACACATTCTGATAGAAGGTAGATTCTAATAGAGGACAGATACTGATAGAGGAAACACACTGATCGAGTACACATTCTGATAAAAGGAAGATTCTAATAGAGGACAGATACTGATAGAGGAAACACACTGATCGAGTACACATTCTGATAAAAGGAAGATTCTAATAGAGGACAGATACTGATAGAGGAAACACATTGATCGAGTACACATTCTGATAAAAGGAAGATTCTAATAGAGGACAGATACTGATAGAGGAAACACACTGATCGAGTACAAATTCTGATAGAGGGGAGATACTAATAGAGGACAGATACTGATATATGATAGACACTGATATACGACAGATACTGATAGAGGACAGACGCTGATCGAGTACAGATACTGATAAAGGACATACACTGATCGAGTATAGATACAGATAGAGGATAAATACTGATAGAGAAAATATACTTATCGTGTACAGATACTGATAGAGGACAAACACTGATAGAAGAACGATACGGGCAGACAGTAAGATGACATACTACCTTGATCAAAAAGTTTTAGGACTTTATTTATAAAATCGAAAATACAAGTTTATTCATCAAAATCGATATGGGGGACCATATCGATTCAAAGTACTCTCCATCGACTGCAACGCGCTTACTCCAGCGCTTGATCTAATCCTCGAAACACCGCTGGTACTGAATTTTCGGTATGTCCATCAGAGCCGTCTTCGATTTTTTCATGATATCCTCTCGGGTGCTGTAACGCGTTCCGCGAAGCGTTTTTTAAGACGGTTGAACAGGAAAAAGTCGCAGGGAGCCAGATCAGGTGAATTCAAAGGCTGCTGGATAGTAATCGTGTTGTTTTTGGTCAAACACTCATGGAAATCATGTCTTTCGCGATTTCAACGCGGTCCTTTTTTTTGCATGAAATTGAGGTCTTTCGGAACCAGTTTTGCAGCGACACGCCTGAGGCCCAAATCACTAACCAAAATATCTTGAGCGGATCCATAAGCGATGTTCAAGTCCTCTGCCAGCTCTCTTATGGTCAATTTTCGGCCAACGTTCCTTTGATTTTATCGATGTTTTCATCAGTTTTCAATTTCCACTGCGTTCGTCATCCTCGACCGACTCACGACCACTTCTGAAGCGTTCGTGTCACCGAAAAACACTTCTCCAACATTTCCAAGGTCTGCGGGCCGTTAAATCCATTTTCCACACAAAATTTAATGCAAACTCGTTGATGCACAGTTGATGCCATTTTCAAACTTGTAAAGAATCGAAAACACGCACAAAGGTAGATGTACTCAGTACAGCGTAACTTTTACAAATGTCAAGCTATGACGCTGAAATTTAGAGGGAAGTGTCAATGATAGATGTGGTAACCTAACAAAAAAAATGAATTCCAATCGGGTGACTGACAGCGCCACACGGTAGTCGGTCCTAAAACTGTTTGATCAAGGTAGTATAAATAGGAATGGGGACGCGATCATGGAGTGGATTGTCAACAACTGAAAGTGATGATCACCACTGCACAATGGATGTTTAACTATTGTAAATATTGATCTAATGAACGATAAAGTAAAGACTCGTGTACGAAGGTTAACAATGAAGACGTTAGTATATGCGTTTTAGATTTTCAGCGGCACGGTTGTCTGATGATATCACTATGTTTTCCTTTCAAATCTGTCAAGAGTCTGAGATAGCATCTCTGCTCGTGACTTGGGCTCACATAAAAAGGATAACAGCTCTACACTACTTCCCAGCCATGTTCAGCGTATTTAAAACAAAACCATTAATTATGTTATATCTTATTAAGTTGAGTTGTAAATGGAACTTCGTAATTTTAATATTTATTATTTATGGAAATAAAAAAAAAACACTTGTTGGTAACTGCTATAAAAGGGTAAAGTTAAATATTTGAGAATGTTGGTAACTGCTATAAGAGAGTAAAGTTAAAGATTTGAGAATGTTGGTAACTGCTATAAAAAGGTAAAGTTAAAGGTTTGAGAATGTTGGTAACTGCTATAAAAGGGTAAAGTTGAAGGTTTGAGAATGTTGGTAACTGCTATAAGAGAGTAAAGTTGAAGGTTTGAGAATGTTGGTAACTGCTATAAAAGGGTAAAGTTAAAGGTTTGAGAATGTTGGGAACTGCTATAAAAGGATAAAGTTAAATAATAAATATTAAAGGTTTGAGAATGTTGGTAACTGCTATAAAAGGGTAAAGTTAAAGGTTTGAGAATGTTGGTAACTGCTATAAAAGGGTAAATTTAAAGGTTCGAGAATGTTGGTAACTGCTATAAAAAGGTAAAGTTAAAGGTTTGAGAATGTTGGTAACTGCTATAAAAGGGTAACGTTAAAGGTTTGAGAATGTTGGTAACTGCTATAAAAAAAAAGATTTTTAAAGCAAGTTTATGTATTTTTTTTCAAGCTATGGCCAAACGCTGTGTCAAAATGTAGGAAAAATTACGTGGTTGGATAAAAAATTCTATTTAAATTGTCTAGCCCACTAACCGAATAAAAACAAGTCGACCTCCATAGCTTAGTTGATAAGACAACTGTCTCCCAGCCCGGAGGTTGCGGGTTCAAATTCCGCTGGAATCCATTTAAAAAAAAAAGGATTTTCGTCTGGTTTTCACTTAAGGCCTCTTTAACATATTTCTGGTTGGTTGGAAGAGATTGCGACATGGTAATTAGCCCACCAGGTTGTACTGTATATAACGAAAGTATAATACAATACAAGTATAACCGGTAAACGGTTATTTTGAATTTCTTTAAATACCAGTTAACCGGTTTGGAAGCCCTTAGTGCAGCACTCAATGAGGAACTACCAGATTTATCTCTTTAATTTGGTCTATCTGTCTTGCCGTTGCGCTGCTCACCATCCTTCCTCAACACTTCCTGTTACCAACAATGTTTTCAGACTGTCTTAAACTCTTAAAGCGACATGTCTTCAAGTATTATCTTTCTCTAATTCATTGAAAGCTTGTCTTTGTTCTTTAAATTCGTGAGGGAGAATACATTAACGTGATTTTCAGTCCATGAGATGGGAAGCATTTGACACCCACATCACATCTAAAAAAAACATTCAGCATATTACTTCCTTTTTTCCTTAGCACCCATGTATCTACTCTGTTGAGAAACACATCCCTTACCGAATGAAATAAAGTCTTCAAAAGCAAAGACAAGATGGTCACTCCCAACAGTATTCTGGTGCTAACTTTAATGTATGGAAGGGAAACGTGGATGGGGAAAAAGGCTGAAAGAAGCCGAGTAAGTGCTGTCAAAATACATGGACTAAGAAAAGTACACGATATGACAGAATACGGAATGAATTGAAAAGGGATGAATGTGAACTTAAAGGCAATATATTAACTAAGAGAAAGAAGATCTATCTAAGGTGATTTGGACATGTGAAACGAATGAACGAAGAAATAATAACAAAACAAATATATAGTCCTAAGTAAGATACAGGCAAAATCCTAGTTCACTGGGGATACGATAAATGAAAGACAGTAAACCCAGATCCACGTAATTTGTGTGTCCACGTTATATTTTTCTTAAAAAAAGTATTAAAAAAAACTGGCCATGCATTGATAAATAAATAATACAAATGCGAGTGGAATACGTGGGAGAGGAAGACCAAGAAAAGTATGGTTGGATCAGGTGTAAAATATTTTGAAAGGAAGAAATGTAAAACAGTCGAAGGACTTGTATAATAAGGTTTATGGATCTATAAAAGGGGAAGATGTATGTTGCGATAGGAAAGTCTGGCGCTTTCCTCTCTGCCTACCCAAAAAGATGTAAGTAAAGAACAATAGATGAAACAATGTTTATCGAGGTACTACTGTATTGACCCTCACGTTTTGAACTGAGTGACTTGGTGCCCAAGAATTTATGATGTCGGCTGGCTAATGTGACAAATGGGAGGGCGTTACATTGTAACTTTATAATAAATGATTAATTATGTTGTTTTGCTTTGCAACTTTGTGATGTTATTCGATAATAACAATAGTGTTTGTAGGAGTTGTGTGAGAAAGTGTATGGATATAGAATATGTGTGTCCAGATATAAAAGTCTGGCACTCTGTTCTCTGTGCCTATCTTGACAGAGAAATTACATGGTGGAATGCATGTATGCCTCTTTCACATCTTTCTGGTTAGTTTGAAGAGGTAGCTACTTGAAAATAAGTCTGCCAGAATGTATAATATAATATCTTCGACCTCTCTTCAACCCCCAGTTTTCATTTTGACGATCAATGATTTTTTAAATATTTATATAAGTGAACAACCCTTAACTTGGTGACTTCCTCTAATTTATCGAAGGTGTCGGTTTTAATTTAGTTGCCCTCCATTTTAAATATTTAACAATAAATCACTATATAATTTCACTAATTACATTAATCCCCGCTACACGTGTTTCTCCCTCATATCCCAAGTCTCTCTTCGGGTGGAATGAATCCTTGTCAAAATATATTTCAAAAGTTTGACATTTGGAGGAGCAATTAAGCCATTAATGATGAATTATTGTAAAAGAAAAAAACCTTTTTAAAGCGTGTTTCATTTCGTTCTGAAAAGATGTTCAAGAATGATTGTAAAAGTCAGTAATCATTAACAAAGTCAGCACTCAGACATGAAGATGGACTCGCTATTTCATTAGAGATAGCCATCTTTGTTGTTCTGTATTGAAGAAATATTTGCTGTATTAAGATTGCAAAACATTGTAAATAATAATTCACAGGAAAATTCAAAATCTTGATACCAAAGCTTTGAGACTGCAGATTTATTATATTTATAGAGATATTGAAGTTTTTAGAAGTAATGTGTACTAGTTACACATCAAAAGACAGGAAGGGTTAAACGATAAACATAGTTAAGATCCACGCTAAAACAAAACAGACTAAACACTTTAGCCATATTGTCAATAGAATCAGACATAACAGGGAAAATGGACTTCAATGAAATTGCAAAGGCATTTGCAGAGAATAAACTATGACGTAAACTGTAATAATTTGTTGTGTGGCGTGGTATATGATATATTATCATCTAAGGTCATCGAAGGAGGGTAGAGGGTGGTGGACCCCAGTTGCCAACTGCCTAGGGAAGCCGTCTTTATAAATGCGGTACTCCTGTTGATATAAATTTTACACCGAATACGTGAAATTGCCGAACTCATAAACTCAACTGTAACATGTTTTTGCTTAGTATTTTTTTTAAATTAGAGAGAAATATTGTAACAAAACTTTACTTCTCTTTGAGAAAGCGATTCAAGAAGAAACGTTAGTCACGAAAAGCGACCAATTAGCAACGTCTCTAAGCTTGACGCTAATCGATGGTGCCAGGGCATGGGATGCTGTCATGGGGAGTCAACGATCTTGCACCATCAACCCATCGACTGCCCGATGGCAATACCTTAAATCGAATATCACGATCCAAGCTTCACAGGCATAAATTTAGGAGTTAGTCATTTTTTTGCAGCAATAACGTAGTCCAATATGTAAATATCTAACACGTGTTCCAACTTATCTAAAGATTTTAATTTGAAGGTGGTCATTGCACCGCTTAAAAGTTTCCTTATACGGACGTATGTTACTTGGATGTTACAGAAGAACAGCTGGACAAATTAAAGCGTCTTCAAAATGTGTGTCTAAGATTCATTTTCAACCTACGTAAGTACGATCATATAACTTCATACCAGAAGGCATTGAACTGGTTGATTGTTAGAAATATACGCTAAATTCACATACTGTCTCTATTGTATAACATCATTAACTGTCCCGCCGCACCCTCTTATCTCGCCGAAAATTTCAGCGTCTTTCCAATCATGGATTAGCGCTACGCTCAAACAGAGATTGTTTATTGGCTTTTCCAGTTCACCGCTCCTCTTTCTTTACGTCGTCCTTTACTGCCCATGCAGTGAGACTCTGGAATCAGTTACAAACCAATATACGACTCGCTCCGTCCTTGGCATGCTTTAAGAAGAGACTGAAAAAACTCTTAATTTCTAGTCAGTAAAATTACGTGTTTCATTCCTGATTTATCTTTTCCTTTCCTCTCCACCATCCCTTCCTTTCCTTTTGATTGATGATATCTCACTTTATATGCAAAATATGTTCGGGTGATTGTCCGTCTTTGTGGGGTTCGTGAGCATGTGCTCACGTATGTGTTTATGGATTTCGTGGGGATGGATAGTCATTTGAATGATTTATGCGACCATGTAACTTGCTTCATTTACTTTTGTCTGGTTGGTTGGAAGAGATTGCCGCCTGGCAATAATCCCGCCAGATTGTATTGCAATAAAAGTGTTAAATAAAATAAATAAATAAATATATTATAGAAACGGCTCCGTGGTCTAGTAGGTAAGACATCTGTGTTCCGATCTGCGATTGCGGGCTAGATTACCGATGGCACTTAATTTTTATAAGGTGTTTCAGTCTGGTTCTCTCTTATGGTCTCTGTAAGATCTATTTGTCTGTTTCGAAGAGATTGCCATATGACAATAAATCCACCAAATTGTACTGTACACAAGGAAATTGTAATCAAGTACAATATGCCTTGTGTAATCTGGGATAGGTAGAGAGGATAGCTCGGTATGTATAAGGACTGAGAAAGCAAACCAAAATGACCAAGGTTCGAAGTTGTTGTATTTTGGTCACATAATGAGATACATAAAATAAAATAAAAAACGGCAAACGAGGAAGATAAAGTTTCCATATCTCTTAGTTTAAGAACCTGCGGGAGTGGTTCGTGTGCAGTCTTACTGAGGTGTTCTGAGTTGCAGTGAAACATGTTAAGGATTGCCGTAAAGATGGCTAACCTCCGATAGGAGGCGCCACGGTGTGAAGAAGAGATAATAGATTTCTACATCTTCTTATCCACGTCAACATGCCTTGTTTCCTCCACATTCATCCACATCGTCGTAGAAGCTCGTCTGTTCCTCATACTTCCAACATTTATCTCAGTTAAAGTTTCTCTCACTACCTCTTTCCTTCCATTATTTTCTTGGTCCATCTCCTTCTTGTTCTGTATTATTTTTGAATATATATATTTCTTTCTTTAGTCTTTTAGAAATATTCTCTAAATGTGGCCAAACATCACAGGATTACTTTATTCGGTCTTTAGGGACGGTTGTCCCGAATGGAAAGACGATGAGGATGGTCGTTGTTTTTATAAAACTCGTTTGAAATCGGAATATGTAAAGAGGTATTTTGGAATGTGTGTAGAAAGGCGCGGAAGATATGTCGCTGTCTCGTTCTCGCTAAACAATATTTATTGTTATACGTCCCGTATTTATATGATTTGTAGAAAGGCGCAAAAGATAGTTCGCTGTCTCGTTCTCGGTAAATAATAACAAGCGGCTCGCGCTGTGATCACAGGGACTGAGGATCGCTACAGGTCTATCTTTAACACACGTCTCTTATAAATATTTAGATTTTTCCGAAAATCCTTTACTCTTTCATACGTTTTAACACTAGATATTATAACGAGAGATTAAAAAAAATTTATGACGCAGAAAAAATATCTTTTTGTCCTAATATCCATGTAGTTCTTATATTTATAGACTTTGGGAGTGTTTGTATAAATCAAAATAGTCTTTTTAAGTTAATGTAGTGTTTTTGTAGCTCAAAGTGATGACGTTTCGAGAATGTTGCAGACCTAATATTCAGAGCTTTTGCATAAGTTGAGAGGAGCGTCGAGTGCTTTTTCGTGAAATTTTGTATTGTATTGCACTTTTGTTAAGTACAGTAAAACCGTATGATAATATAAACGTTGTAATTTATTTTTATCAAACACTGTTTATTCCACTTTTTTGTTATGGTATTACCCTACCGGTTTCAAGGTGCACACCTCATCTTCAGGGGAGCACAAACAAGACTGAAGACGAGGTGAAGATGAGGGGAAAGCCTTGAAACCGGTAGGGTTATAACCGTTACAAAAAGTGGAATAAACAGTGTTTGATAAAAATAAATTACAATGTCTTTAAACCTCCACAACGTTAATGCCTTAACTATAAACAACATAATATAAACGTTCTTTTCTTTTCTTCCTAAGAAATTATCAACACAATCAGTCACCACCTTGTCGTGTAGCGCATGATTGAGCATTGTTAATCCCATGAGAGCCTCTGACGACTCTTCTCCACCCATCCCTGCACTCCGCGGCTCGAAGGGCAGTTGTTAAGGGTAGTCCAGTTGCGTCTCTCACTTGGTCAGTCGAACGCAAATGATTCTTTCTCTGGTGCGTCATCGTTCCACGCCTCCAGTAATCAGAAACCTCTCCAAACTATCTCTTTAGCTACGAACAATGTGCCAAAAGAATTGGAGAACTCGTCAAAAGCATGTTGTGGACAATCTGTCAGTGATTCTCAGTTCTTTGAGAATGGAGGCGTTAGTTCACCTTACTGTCCGTGGAATTCTTAAAATTCTTCTCCAGCATCACATTTCAAATACATTTATTCTACGTCTTTCGCTTGCTCACATACTCCAAGTCTCCGCGCCAGACATGAATACAACGAAAACGAGACGAGAGGCTTAACTAAGGGCATTTTTGTCATGATGGTGATAGTTCCTCCCTTCCAAATCCTTTCTAGCTTTGACACCGTACACAATCAATCATGACGCGAGTAATATTCTACGAAAGTCATTACATATAGATGTTAGAAGTGAGATCGTGACAGGTTTGATGGACGATAGCCGCTAGCTAGCAGCCAACAGGTATGTAAATTGCAGGGATCCTTATTAAGGTGTCTGATGACAAATAGAACTTGGCGTTTCCTGCACGTGAGAGCAACAACAAGACGCTGCCACCTTCCCAATTGAGAGAATCACCATAATTGGCATAGACAAATAACTATCCATCCTTACTGACTAGGCAGAGAGTTCCAAGGTGTATTTTAATGTTTGTTTAAATATTTCACGTAACACTGTGAAGAAAACCATATTGAAAATTAAAAAAATAAATGAATAACTAAAAAAAGAATAAATGAATTACCAAAAACTAATTTCTGCTTGGTCTTCCCATACAATTAAATGTTTCTAAGACCAATATTCAACGAAACCTCCATCTGAAAATTAATTTTAATTAACGGATCATAGAATCAGTGCTGAATTTTAATTTCTTGGATAGCATTGTGAATGACAAAGCTAATTTGGATTACGAGATTCAGAATAGACTAAGCGTAGTTTCCTGGGCGTTTTTGGCTCTTCGTAAGCAAGTGTTTGATAATAACGACCCAGCACTGGAAACCACCACTGAAATAGTTATACCACCTTTGATGTAAGGATGAGAATCATGGGTTCCCTACAGACGACATATTAGGGCACTCAAAAATGGTAGAAAACAGCAACAAATAGAGCCAAATGGTGTGAAACGCTTGCTAGTTATCAGGGGCTCAATAGAGAAAGAAGACGCATACAAGCTGATATAGTACTCAAGCTACTTGCCCTTTATGCAACAGGAAATGACTATCATTAATTGGCTAAGTCGTCATCTCTGGTGTCATCAACGTAAGGTACCCTAATTCGTCCTTGGCATGCTTTAAAAAGCGACTGAAAAACTCTTAATTTCTAGTTAGTAAAATAACGTGTTTTATTCCTGATTTTTCTTTTCCGTTCCTCTCCACCATCCCTTCCTTTTCTTTTGATTGATGATATCTCACTTTATATGAAAAATAATGTTCGAGTGATTGTCCGTCTTTGTGGGGTTCGTGGACATGTTCTTACGTATATGTTTATGGATTTCGCGGGGATGGATAGTCATTTGAATGATTTATGCGACCACGTAACTTGCTTCATTTAATTTTGTCTGGTTGGTTGGAAGAGATTGCCGCCTAGCAATAAGCCCGCCAGATTGTATTTGCAATAAAAGGGTTTAATAAATAAATAAAAATAAATACCCTAATCACTCACTTTATATTGTGTCTTCTATTATCTCGTCACCAAATATATTAGGTACTTTTAAATATAAAAACAAATTTAAAACAGAATGATTTTATACTTAAATTCTGCGGTAATTTGAATTAAAGTGACAGATCTGTTCTGCTTTATGAAAGATTTAACACACTGTACTTAATACATTGTTTACCAAGCTTAACATTTTACGATCTATGCCTTAAAATTGACATGAAAACTTAAAAGGAGTCGACCATTCGAACTAGCTTTAAACGCTTTCTTCAAATATACACGCACTCTATTTCTCTTATAGTTGTTCTTACATGGATGGGGTGGGGTATCTGCATTGTATCTTTTAAATCTGTGTCTGAGAGATGTTGCGTCTGCATTGTATCTTTTGAATCTGTGTCTGAGAGATGTTGCGTCGGAGATGAGCAGAACTTTGATGATGATCTAATCTTATCGATTTAATTGATCGTTCTTAATTTACCAAATAAGGCGAGGAATTTTGACAAGGATTTTGCCGTTGTTGGTTCCATGTAATTAAATTAAACGGCCTGTCTGAAGTGTGAACGGTGTGTCTGAGTGCTAGAAATATAGCGGCATTTAGGAATTACTTAAAGAGAACTTTACGTTTGTGTTACTATCGCGTATCGGAAGATCTACAAAATATTATTTGTAGTTTAGTTCATATTTCGTAAGTCGTAGTTTTCTTACCAAATATGTTGTTTCTAAATTCGGGGAGTCCCCCAATCTTATCACTATGACTACCTTCCTATCCTTACAGTCGATTTGATTTACTTTTTGTTTGTTTTCAATAATAGTGGATTTAAGTTTCCAATTAAGAGCGCCCTTGACGAGAGTATGCTCTCCAAACGGCACTATATAAATTGTTCTTGAATTATTATTTTAATTATTAGAGGTCGAATGTCCCAGCTAAAGAAAAATCCTCTTACAATCCCAATCCGGTAACCCGATTGGGAATAATAGATTTTTGTTAAATCCGTAACATGTTCCGAGTTACGAGTGGAAAACGTGGCACTGTAACTTGAATATTCCTGATGCATCAGCACTGTCTTGATGATGGATTAATGTATGCTAATGTCCTCTGCATTTATCTTCCTGCGTCGCATTTTGTCCTTTTGATCCGAGTGACGCATCGATACACCCCGTTTGTTTTTATGGAAATTTCTTTTCTTGTTTGCGACAAGCACCATTTACTGAATTATGTAGATTTATTTAATTCTAAGTATGGTTATTCAAGTCATTCTTGCTTCTTCCGATGATTTATTAGATTCACCTCTTTTTAATTATCTTCTTATATACATCGGTCTGTAAATATGAAACCGGAGAAATGATTTTCTTTTGTACCTGCCGAGCAGCATTTCGCAAGTGGTTTTTCGGTTTTCCTGCTGTCGGTTTTCATTCAGCTCACGTGGAACCCATTTTCTCGTATGGAGACGGCTTCTCGTGTCACATTTAATTGATCCGCTAGTTGTTGTTGCTTTTGAGCGTCATCCTCAACCAACAATGCTTGCAATTCGGCGTCTTCAAACTTTCTCGATGGTCTTCCACGTTCTTCGTTTATCATGTCAAAATCGCTACTTTTGATTTTTTAAACCACTCAAAGCACTGTGATTTACCAAGAGCATACTCACCGTAAGTTTCGACAAGCATTTGATGCGATTCTGCAGCAGTTTTCTCCAAATGGTAACAGAAAATCAATGCTGTCCGCTAATCGTAGTTTTCAGGCACAAAAACTGACATCTTAAACTCTATGAAAACATATGTAGTTGTATTAAACTTGTATTGTTGCGAGTTAAAAGTCTTTGACAAATGTAAACACAAGAAAAAGGCGCCAATGACGCGGTTTGACAGTCACTACATTGACAATTAGAGTCATCTATGAGCAAATTCCGGTTTCATATTTACAGACCGATATATACAAACATAATACAATTAAGATGTTTTCTTATCGAGGTAAGCAAAAAGGAGACAGCACCAGACTTTTCTATCGCGACACATACTTCTCGAATCTTCTTTATTCATTATCCAACGGTGGACAGTATTTTGAAAGAAGGAAACGTATTGTATATTATATATTGTGTTGTAATACACTTTCGTTGTATACAGTATAACCTGACGGGCTTATTGCTATGTGGGATATCTTCCAACCAATCAGAAAGATGTTAAACATGCCATAAGTGAAAATCAAAATCTGGAATCCTTTTTAAAAAAATATGGGTTTCAACGGGAATCATTCAGGTTGAGAGACAAGCATATTTTCAACTTAGCCACGGAGGTCGCCGAAAGTTATATGAAAAGGTGTATGAATGTAGAAGAGACGAACGATGTGTGTGTCGGTACAGAGAACTAGCACTCTGTCCTCTTGCCTACCCCGACAGGGAAAAGAGGTGATGGTTTGTATATAGGATTGAAGAAATAGTTTCAATTAATGTGATTCTCAGTCGTTTCAACAAATTATCGAAAAGATCGAATAGTTCTCTTGATGTATTGAAATTGTCACAAGATTAATTTTTAAACGGTTTGAATCTTTTGAAAATAATTTAGACCTCAAAGAAAATAGAGATACTTGAGAAACTGGCATTTCTTTAACTCTTCCCCGAGAAAGATTAGAGATAATATCAACAAGATATGTTTTGTCACTTTCCTAATGACAAGAGATAAAATCAGTTAGTCCGTATACAGGGTCAGTGATGAAGGCTACATCCTTGGAAACAGACGATAATACAAAGACAGATGACCGGAAGACTCTTGGCATCACTCGTTACAATCTAAGATCAGACAGAGATCTCCCGATACAGGTAACGCTGTCTTTGCGGCACGTACAGACATTACAAGTGATTTGTGACACCTCGCGGATATACGATTGATTGGTGTATTCTACCCTGAGCTTCTTCAGTCTTGCACTTTGTGGGTTGCGCTAGACGTACGAAACACAGAAATCCGAAAGATGTGCGAAGTTGAAGATATTGTCAGATGGGGACGACAGAGAAGAAGGTTCTGGAACGAACATGTATCCAGAATGGCGGTACCAAGAGCCGTAAGAATGGCCAGGGACAGTGGACCCCAAGCAAGCAGACCTCCAGGACGACCTCCCAAAAGATGGAAAGACAGCTGGCAGTCGACGTCACAAGTGGGAAACAATGATGCAGTACCACTTAGCCACGGAGGTCGCCGAAAGTTATATGAAAAGGTGTATGGATGTAGAAGAGACGAAGGATGTGTGTGTCGGTACAGGAAACTCTAGCACTCTGTCCTCTTGCCTACCCCAACAGGGAAAAGGAGTGATGGTTTGTAAATAGGATTGAAGAAATAGTTTCAAATAATGTAATTCTCAGTAGTTTCAGCAAATTATCGAAAATATCGCAAGTTCTCTTGACGTCAGGCCAACAGGCATAAAATAAGAAGAAGAAGAAATTATTATGGCATCATACACGGGTGTTATAAAAGTGAGATTCACAGTACCAGTGTAGTGCCAGGCAATAACTTGACCTGGAGTCAGCCAGCCCACATCATACACTGTTGTAACAATAGTTATCAGCACTTTCACAGTACCGGCTGAGTGCCAAGTTGTGATCTGACCTGGATGTTATGGCATCGCTGAGTTTCTGATAGAACCGTTTGGATTGATGATGATGGCGACAAAGTGTGTCAATGATAATCAAATGATTGACACTAGATTAAAAAATATAATCCACAAGAACGAAAAAAATATAATTAGAAATAATTCTCCAACTGTTTTGTCACCCAAGAAGAAGTGGGTAAATAATTTGTCACTTTCGCTTTCAAGTCACGGTCTCGAACCGGACCAGCCACTGGTATATTTGTTGACCTTCAGTGGGGCCAAATAGTTTGGGCACCCACGAGATCGTCTCCTGACCATGTAAGAATATCCACTTGGGTGTTCTTAGCAAAGCATGGACCCATCTAGACTTAGATTTTTGTTGACCTACAGAGATGTCAGACTATTTGACTTGCTGTGGTATCGAATCCTGTTAATTTAATCGAATGCTACTACTATACTTGAGAAATTGTAACATGGTCCATGTGACAGTTTACAAATTTGCCCCAATACAACCTTGTAACGACGTTCAGTAATTTTAATTATTGTATCAACTTTAATATAAGCCTCGATTCTAATAAATAACAAGTTATTAAGGTAAATACATTACATAAAACTAACAATAATGACAAATTAATACATCTTGTTACAAATTAGCAAAAATATGTCAGTTTGTTAAAATCAAATAATATTTGGTGACGTTCGTCGAAAGTCACTACGTTAGTCTGCATTGGCTACGGATGGGGTATTCGATAATTTGATTTATGATTTTTTTATACCTAAAATTAAATGTTCGTAATTAGTATTAATTCATAGTGAATCTTGGCCTATTTAAAGATAGATACAAATCATACAATACATTAGAAAGTCAGTATAACGAAAAGTAGGAATTAAAACGTTTTTTCAATTTATAAAAAAACGATTCGATTTGTAAAAAAAACGATTTTACCCCATCCTTTTGAGACATGACATTTCAAACGTCACAGGGATCATCCTAAATTTTTTCTAGTATATTAATAATTTCATTCCGGCCGGAGTGACGAATTGTGCAACGCAACACTGACATTAACAAAAAAGGTTGCTGCCTTGGATGATCGTTTATTAAGACAGTTCAAAGTCACTCATTAAGTATAATAATGAAACCCACAACATAATTTAATTAATAACTTTGATGTACACTAAGCGTTGATGCAGAAGCACTAAGTTTATATGTAACTAATAAATATGCCCGTGCAAGGAATCCCCCTCTGTCTACATACCAAATTATAGGATGAATATCATGGCTAAACACTCAGTCACGCGTGGTATAGAGATATTGAACTAACTGAATGACACGGTTGATATATTCTCGGTACCGCCTAGCAGTATGAGAAGAGTCCTGGCTGATATTCTTCCTAACGAATAAGCTAACGCTAGAAGCAGACCCTCTTTGTGTAACAGGAGAAATCAATTGTAGAAAAATTCATTTAATTTTTATTCGTGTATGCGTGCTGTATAATTTAAATTTATTTAAAAATTACCTGTAATTATATGGGATCTTTCAAATTGAGCGGTTTTTCTGATAATTTTTTTAACTCTTGAATAAAACACACAATTTTCTTTGATTTCAAAGAACTTTTAATTGGTCATTGAAGTATAATGTATGCCATTTAAACACAATAAACAATATCCGCAAAATGTCTACCTCTTGCAGCTTCACAGCTGTCCACTCTTTTGCCAAAATTTACGATGACATTTTGGCATAATTGCGGTACTAACTCACCAATAACGCGAATCATTTCGTCCTTCAGCTCAGGAATTTATTGGGGGTCATTTTTGTAGACCACCTGGATTTTCACGTAACCCCAGATAAAATAGTCCAACGGTGTCAGATCACATGATCTTTGTGGCCAATTAACATCACCGTTTCCGGAGATTACAATACATAAAATAATTCAACAATTTGAACGCGTTGTTGTATTATATACGACTCCATTTTTATAAATGCCATACATTACACTTCTCAAATGTCATACATTACACTTCTCAAATGTTATAAGACCCAGGCAAGTTCGCGACGTCATCTGTGTTTTATCCAAGAATTAAGAAAAACGCTCAATTTGAAAGACCCGATACATTGTTTATAAACTAAAATAACTTGAAATTGATCACGTTTAGACGTGACAAACATAAATCTCTCTCACTTGAATGCAGAAGAATTTTCCTGCTATGAATAATGTGTGTAATCAGTATGCATTTCTTAGAACCGCTGAGGATGAAACCTGAATGGGTAACCAACCCGTAGGCGTGACTTACGATGGATTGCAGCATTAAGAAAATTGCCTTCTGAGTATCGCGGCATTCCTGATCCTCGAAATATGGGAGAAAGGATAACAATGAAGGGATGCAGGTAGAATAATCTCGGTGAAGGTACATTTATAATGGAATGCCATTCTGATGAACGTAATAAGTTAAAGTCGTTATACAGTTCGAGTTCACCCCCAACCATACTGTTATGCGGGACTACATAAATGAAAATTTCAATAAGATCAATTCACATCACGACTGTGCACAGTTACAACAGGACCTAGACTCCCTAGTCTCCTGGAGTGAGCAAAATCATCTTCTGTTCAACATTAATAAATGTGTCTGTGTATCTTATAGTCGTTCGTTTTCACCAATCCACCATCAGTATACTATACAGGGAGTGGCATTAAACAGAGTTTCTGAATTCAAGGATTTGGGCGTAACCTTTGATGTCGGACTCACGTTCGTTAACCATGTCTCACGTTTGATATCGGACTGTTAAAAACTACTCGATTTTATAATGAGAATATCAAGAGAATTTAACAGCACCGATATCCTCCGAAACTTATATAATTATCTAATTAGAACCAAATTAGAATATGCATATACGGTTTGGGCTCCTCATTAGCTCAACTATAAAAACAATATAGAACAAATATAAAAACAAAGGGCGATTACCCAAAATATGCTCACTATGTCGAACTTCTCACGATGTGTAACTATAGAAGCCTCGAAACAAGAAGGCAAGAATCCATTGCGATATTCCTACTTAAGGGTTTTCAAGGCTGCTTTAACTGTCCTGCGATTCTAGAAGCACTAAGTTTATATGTACCTAATAAATATAGCCGTGCAAGGAATCACCCTATGTTCTACATACCAACTTACAGGACGAATATCATGGCTGAACACTCAGTCACGCGTGGTATAGAGGTATTGAACCAACTGAATGACACTGTTGATATATTCTCGGCACCGCCTAGCAGTATGAGAAGAATCCTGGCTGATATTCTTCCTAACGAATATGTTAACGCTAGAAGCAGACCCTCTTTGTGTAACAGGAGAAATCCGTGCAAAGTTGATAAAAAAAAGAAGTCCTGTTGGGTCTTTCATTTGGTCAGTCCAACGTACTGAGGATCTTCATTTATTTGCGTCGTCGTTGAGAGACTAGCGTCTTACCAACTAGGCTAAGTAAGTTGTCTGCTGGAAAGCTGCACACGTCACTCATGACGTATCAATCAACAATTCTCGGGACTAACCAACAGATGGCGCCTCTAATAACAAATTCATACCATTCTCAGTTAGTACCAACCTTTAGAAATTACGTGTCAAACTTTCATGACATTCCGACATTGTGTCATTGAGTTACAGTGGTTTTAGTGACGCTACTTTTGCTATTTTGAAAACAATGGAAAATACCAAAAACTCAGCAGTTGGCCGGGAAGGTTATGGCCTCCTTATTTTAGCATGCGCATGGTATAATATTCATCGATCACCTTGAAAAAGGAAAAGCCATCAATAGCGAATATTACATAGCGTTATTTGAGTGTTTGAAGGCAGAAATTGCAAAAAACGGCCCCATATGAAGAAGAAAAAAGTTCTCTTTCATCAGGACAATGCACCGTGTCACAAGTCGATGGGGACGATGGCCAAATTGCATTAGTTGAACTTCGAATTACTTCCGCACCCACCGTATTCTCCAGATTTGGCCTCCAGTGATTATTGGCTGTTCGCAGACCTCAAAAAGATGCTCCAGGGAAAGAGATTTGGCTCCAATGAAGAAGGGATTGCCGAAACTAACGCCTATTTTGAAATCGTTCTACACGGCTGGCATAGAAAAGTTAGGAAAGCGTTAGAATGAATGTGTCACTCTTGAAGGAAACTATGTTGATGAATAAAGAAGACTTTTGGCAAACAAATGTTGTTTTAGTAGTTAGTCCGGGGAGTTATTGATCGATGTGTTACCTCTAACACTCATCGACGCAGACCATTCCACGAGACGAGACCAGCGACGACAAACCCCCTGGCACAACACTCCAAATGATGTTTTGAAAGTAGGAAAGGAAAATAATAAAACGTACTGTATGAGAAGTATGAAAAATAAAACGTTCTGTCATCTCTGTCTATCCTAACAGGGAAACAAAGTGTTGGAATATATGTATTTAATTTATATAATACTATAAAACGATATTAAACAAGTCGCGATGATAAAAAAATGAAAAAGCGTTTCGAATAAATACCTAATTTGTCCTGTAAATCGTGTGCGGCCACGCAAAAAAGAAGAAAATTGCATAATAAACTCATAAAACACCACAATGCAGATTGTGCATACGATATTCTCTAGTGCATTGAACGCGGCATATATTTATCATTATCTTTTGATTGCCAAGCACGTGTTGTTGCAAGAGTTATTTCATGCACTGTAGCTTTTGACTAATGATATGACAAAATTCATGTTTGATGTGACTTAGTATCGATTGGATGACAAATTATGGATTTGGTTATAAAACTACCCAAAACCGAGGGAAGAGCGCTGTTCAATATAAAACAAATAACATACATACAATAACACCATTTTCCTATCGGGGTAGGCAGAGAAGACAGAGTGTCTGACTTTCATATCTCGACACACATCCTTCGTATCTTTTCTATTGTATAGTACATACGTAAATATCGTACGATATCTTTGAATATCTAAGGGTCTTTTAAATTGAGTCGTTTTTTTAATTCAATTTTTTTTAAATTCTTGAATAAAACACACAATATGCTTTGATTTCAAAAAACTTTTTACTGGTCATTGAATGTATGATATTTAAACACAAAAAAAAACAATGTCCACATCTTGCAGCTCCACAGATGTCCACTCTTTTGTCAAAATTTTCGATGACAATTTCGTCATATTTACAAGAACCGGAGAGTACCAAAATCTGCTAAGATGGTAGTTTACAAGAGTACTTTAGTACCAACTTCGCCTTACAGATCTCATGGTTCAAGTTCCAAGTTGGAGCGTTCTTGAGAAGAGCTCTAAACGGTGCTATGTAAATTTTCCTTTAATTATCATTATTAATGCAGCTTTCAATATTTGGTTTAACAATCAAACAAAATAGAAATCAACTGCCATAAGCAGACATTGTTTTCAGATAAAATACCAAGAGAATATATTCAATAAGACGAAGAACCAAAGAAACAGCTAAATGAACCAATCTTTTTCAATAATTTGGCATAATGTGGTTTCAAAACCATTTTATTATAGTTCAACGATCTGATTAACTATTGCCAAAGAACACATTAAATAAAAAATAAACGAAAAGAAAAAGAAACTCACCATAATCACTGAATTCTTCATGTTTATGTGATTCCGTCGCATCTCTTTTGTAAATGATGTGCTTAGCCCCAGACAGAGCTTCAATCAGCGCTTTCCTCAAATCGGCAATCGTAGGATCACTTCCTCCTTCTTCATCAGCGTATTCCACTACACTCCTATCCGTAGCACCATTTAGTCTTTTGCTTTCTTCTTTAGCTTTCTCGTCATCATAAATTATGTCATCGTCAACAGCGTCCATCTTATTTATACTTCCTGTTGAATTGTTTCTTTCTACTAAAAACGTTACTTCTTCTACTGATTCTGTACTTGTAATATCTTCTTTCCCTTCTTCACTGTGGTTTGTAGTTTTACTAGATAAGTTTTTCTTACTAATCTTTGATCTTTTGATCGGTAGTCCTGTGTCTATTGAGACCATGTCGTCTAGATTTGGGTCCATGAACATTTCATCGTCCTGTTCAGGTGGGATTGTACTTCTTGGTTGAGGAAGCTTTGGTGGGTTGGGTGAGAGTGTTGCTGGCAAAGGTTTGATGACCAGGTCATGGCCAATCGATCCTTCCTGTAAAAAAACCAAAAAGAATAAAAATCATTAACAGTTACTGTAATTCCCTATAACAAATATTGATAGGTTTAATCGAATGTTTAAATTTCACCCAAATGGATACACAAAAGTGAGACAGGGCAAATTGTCAGAAGTAATTATGATAGGTGAACCAAGAAACTGCTGTAGAGGCGACTAAAAACAGGGAATAGAAGTGTAGGAAGACCCCTAGCAAGACGGTCGAATTGAATCACAGATGTTTTATATGAGAAGGTGTATGGATGTGGAAGAGGCGAGGGATGTATCTCAAGGTAGAAAAATCAGGCGCTCTGTCCTCTCTGCCTATTCCAACAGCGTGATGCTATATGTACACGTATGTATTAGAGGTGTATGGCTGTCCGGTAACGTACTGGACTTTCGTGCAAAAGGCGTCGGTTCGAACCCCACGCTGTGCTACTGCCCTCGAATGACACTGGCATTTTTCACCTAATATTCGGGGGTATAAGAAAATCCATGACTTTGGTCCAATCTTTTCTTTCAAAAACATGCCGGTGTGCTTCAATAGTCTCACTTTGGTGTGCCGTCGTATTCAGTACACCGGTGTGGCTGGTGAGTTTGCTTGTGTACAACGACTCACTCATTAAAGAAAATACAAACTCCACGACATAACATCGCATTCCAATTTAATTGACGTTGGAATGATAAAGGGATCCTCGACTACGAGGCCAAGCAACGATCGATCGATGTATATACTTAAAGGATTTCTTAAGTTATCATAGCTAAACACTCAGTCTCGCGTGGTATACTCGTATTGATATTGAACCAACTGAATGACACTGTGAATATATTTTCGGCACCACCTAGGAGTATCAGAGGAATCCTGACTAATATTTTTCCTTACGAATAAGCTAACTAAAGGGTCTTTCAAATTTAGCATTCTTTTAAATTTTTGGATAAAACACAGATGGCGTCGCGAACTTGCCTGGGTCTTGTGACATTTGAGAAGTGTAATGTATGACATTTATAAAAATGGAGTCGTACACAATACAACAACGCATTCAGATTGAGAATTATTTTATGTATCGTAATATCCGGAAACGATGATGTTTATTGACCACCAAGATCATGTGATCTGACACCGTTGGGCTATTTTCTCTGGTGTTACGTGAAAAACCAGGTCTGCAAGAATGACTTCTTATCAATTCCTGAGCTGAAAAACGAAATTATTCGTGGTATTGGTGAGTTAGAACCGCAATTGTGTCAAAATGTTATCGAAAATTTTGACAAAAGAGTTGACATCTGTGGAGCTGCAAGAGGTGGACATTTGGCGGATATAGTTTTTTGTGTTTAAATGTCATACATTAATAGGTTAGTCAAAAAGTTTTGAAAGCGACATCTATGGAGCAGTAGAAAACCAAAATTTCTACGCCATTTTAATATTTCATCTTTCATAAGAACATACTCAAAATTTCATTTCGATCTGTCAATTCAGTCTTTGTTTGCAAGCCATTTGAAGTTGACGTGTCAGTGTATTTTTTAACAATGGAAAAATCCGAATATCGTGCAGTGATTAAATTCTTTGTTTTGGAAGGTTTATCGGCTACTGAGATCCATACAAAGATGGTGAAAGTATTAAAGGAGTCTTCTCCTTCATTTCCAACCGTTCACCGATGGGTTTTGGAGTTTAAGCGTGGCCGTACAAGCGTTGAAGACGATCCACGCTCAGGACGTCCAAAAAGTGCATCAACACCAGAAATCATAGCGAAAATACAGGATATGGTTTCGAAAGATCATCGATCGACTGTGGATGTGATAGCTGACACCATAGGCATCTCACATGGAACAACATGGCATATTTTGGCTGAAGTTTTGGGTTTCAAAAAACTGTGTGCACAATGGGTGCCGCATTTGCTAACAATGCAACAAAAACACGTTCGAATGCGACTTTCTGAGCAACATTTGGAGCAATTTCGAAAGGATAAAAAGGATTTTCTGCGTCGATTCATCACTATGAATGAGACTTGGGTCTACCACCATGATCCTGAATCAAAACAAGAGGCTAAGGAGTGGTGTGAACCAGGCACTTTGGCTCTGAAGCGAGTTCGTGTCCAGAAATCGGCCAAGAAGGTGTAAGCGTCAGTTTTTTGGGATGCAAAAGGAATTTTATTGATAGATTATCTCCATACTGGTAAGACAATCAACTTTGATTATTATTGTGACCTTTTGGACCAGTTGGATGAAAAAAATTGTGAAAAAAGACCCGGTTTGTAGAAGAAAAAAATCATTTTTCATCAAGACAAATGCACCTGCTCACACAGCTCAAAAAACCATCGCGAAAATTAGTGAATTGGGGTACGAATTGTTGCAGCATCCACCCTATTCGCCAGATTTAGCTCCCTCTGACTTCTGGCTGTTCTCACACCTCAAAAAATTCCTTCGTGGAAAGCATTTTTCATCAAACGAAGAGGTTATAGCCGTCGTAGAGGAGTATTTTGCAGACCTTCCAGAAAGTCACTTCCGTGATGGGACAACAAAGTTGGAAGATCGTTGGACCAAGTGTATTGATCTTATGGGAGACTATACTGAGCAATAAAAGGGATTTCCCCCAAAAAAAAATGTATTTTCATTTCCGCTTTCAAAACGTTTGGACTAACCTAGTATACTTCAATGACCAATAAAAAGTTTTTAGAAATCAAAGCAAATTGTGTGTTTTATTCAAGAATAAAAAAAAATTGAATTAAAAAGAAACGCTCAAATTGAAAGACTATAGAAGCAGACCCTCTTTGTGTAACAGGAGAAATCCGTGCAAAGTGGTTAAAAAAAATAAAAAAACAGATGGACGAGGCGACAAAAAGGCGAAATATACTCGTATGTTATGAGATAGGAAAGTCTGGCGCTATATTCTCTCAGCTTACCCTACCAAAGAAGTGGTGGCATTGTATGTATGTTGTACATACTCTTAAATAAAAGAAAAATAAATCGATGTAATCAGACAGGTAGTGTAAAAATAAGACAAAAGACATTCGAGGATCAGGAAAAAGAACAAGCGCGGTAGTTTTTGTGGTCTCCACCTTAGTCACTCAGATCACGTTGCAGCAGGGGAGATAAGAACATGACTGAGGAACAAAAAATAGGAAGACCTTGGGGCACAGTCGCTTGACATAGTTCTTGGTCTATTTATGCGGTGCACTTTGCATTGTAAGGACATTTCATGACTTCTTTCGTTTCCTTTGTTACAGTATGATTTATTGTTTCTGTATTGTTAAAATCGAGTTAAAGGAGTTGAAATATTTTTCATATATAATATTATACAAAGTTTTGTTATTGCTTTAAGATTCTAAACTGTTGTTTTTATTTTTTGCCATGTCCAGTCCTTTTAATGTTTGGTGTTTGATTTTGTTTTTAAAGAAATGTCGTTTGTTGTTTTTGTCAATTTATGTTAATTTTTACAACAATAATAATTAAAAATTATACAGCGCCTTTTGGAGAGCACATTCTCCTCAAAGGTGGCCCAACTCGGGAGTGGAATCCATTTTTATTGACAGATAAAAATATTACCAAAAAAAAAACCAAGTGGAAAGAGGTTAGGAAGGTGGTGGCTGAGGCCATTAGATATGAATTTCCCTGTATCTGCATACCTTAACTGTCCCGCCGCCCCCTCTTATCTCGCCGAAAATTTTCAGCGTCTTTCCGATCATGGATTAGCGCTACGCTCAAACAGACATTGTTTATTGGCCTTTCCAGTTCACCGCTCCTCTTTTTTACGTCGTCCTTTACTGTACATGCAGTGAGACTCTGGAATCAGTTACAAACCAATGTAAGACTCGCTCCGTCCTTGGTATGCTTTAAAGAAGCGACTGAAAAAACTCTTAATTTCTAGTCAGTAATATAACGTGTTTCATTCCTGATTTTGATTTCTTTTCCCTTCCTTTCCCTTTGATTGATGATATCTCACTTTATATGAAAAGGAATGTTCGGGCGATTTCTCATTCTTTGTGGGGTTTGTGGGCATATATATGGTCTCACGAATGTGTAGTACCCGGCGGTAAGTAATACACATCGGGCTTAAGAAAGAGACTGTCGGTTTATAGAGCGTCGTCTCTGTCGCACTATGCGATTGACAAATCGCGACGGAACACGTGTATGAATAACAGAGACGACGCTTTACAAACAGACAGTCTCTTTCTTAAGCCCGATGTGTATTACTTACCGCTGGGCACTGTATGTGTTCATGGATTTCGTGGGGATGTATAGTCATTTGAATGATTTATGCGACCATGTAACTTGCTTCATCCACTTTTGTCTGGTTGGCTGAAAGAGATTGCCGCCTGACAATAAGCCCGCCAGATTGTATTTGCAATAAAAGTGTTAAATAAATAAATATGTTTAGAAAAACATATTTGGTAAGAAAACCGGGGAAAACTTACTAAGTCAAGACGAACTACAAAAAACTATAATACGAGTATATATTATGTTGATCTTCCTATATGCGATAATTCGAAGCGTGGGGTCTGAATAGTTCATTGGATATATTTTGTTATATGAGACCGTTGCATAATTGAATATAACTTTTGCGTGTTTCAATAACTCTTTTACCTTGTGAATGGCTGAAAATATGCATTGTACTTAATAAATAACTCGATTTATAAGAAATGATGCCTTGTTATGTAATAACGGAATTTTTCCTCTATGAATCAAAAGATCGACCGATATAATAAAAGTTTTTTTTACTTTTTAATTACGTAATTTTCGTGATTGAAATTATGAAATTATTACTTGGTAGGAAGATATAATACATTGTCCGAAAAGAAGTTTCGTATTTATTGAATGTATGTTGTTAGGATAAGATTTTCGTTGCTAACTTATACCCTGGACGGATATGGTCAGCAACACATGGGTTCTTCAAAGAGCCAAAGTTGGTAGAGAGTTGCTGACTAATATTAAAATCCGAAAGGTGCCCTACTTGGGTCATGTGCTTAGAGGAGCAAAGTACAAATTACTGCACCTGATCATCCAAGGCAAAATAGAGGGTCGAAGAGGTGTTGGTAGGAGGCAAATCTCCTGGCTCTGAAATATACGCGATTGGACTGGTATAAGGGGCGTTGGAGATCTTTTTCGGGCTGAAATATTTCTTTTTTGGGGACAAAGATATCTACTGTCAGGTGATATTCAACGTTTGGGGGACCTGACATGACACTGGGAAGAAAAGAAGAAATCATCATAGAGATGGTAAATTAAAAAGCAAGCGAGAGGAAGTATCTATGATATGGAGGGATAAAATGAGGTATATTCATTCTAAAAACCACTATGGGCGAGGAAACGACACTATTCACGCCTCACTCTCATTCTACTTCGGTATATGGGAACGCAAGAAATATAATATCAGTTCGCTCGCTTCAGTAGCTTTCGGGCATCCATTTGAGGTGGTCACATCGTCCGTTTTATGAACGTCGGCTGATATTATTTTCATGTTTTCAGCAATTAAATTTCAATTGTTATCACTTTTGAATTTAAATTTAATTAATTTAAGCGATTGGGTGTGAATATTCTTATTTTTTTCGATGTAAAATGGCTCATTTTTACATGTGTATTGAATACACAGCATCGGAACGCGCGTATTTTTTTAGCACAGGAAGGGAAAGGTTAACAATTCTACAAAAAACTGTCCTTTAAAATAATTAAATTTTTTGTTTTGTAATTTATTTTTTATCAAACACTGTTTATTCCACTTTTTTGTGGCGGTGCGATGAGGTGTGCACCTTGAAACCGGTAGGGTTATACCGTCACAAAAAAGTGGAATAAACAGTGTTTGATAAAAATAAATTACAATGTATTTAAACCTCCACAACGTTAATGCCTTAAATATAAACAACATAATTTAATTTACTGATGGGGTTGGAAGGGCTTGCACTGTAAACACCGAAAGTGCATTATTTTTTTTATTGAAAAGTGTGATAATGAAAGTCAGCGAAGTTTTTCACATATTCTTTTTAAAATCTTCTGATTGATTATAGTTCCGCGCATAAAATAAATTTAAAACGGAGGAAAATTCTAAAAAAAACAAAAACAATATCTGGTTAGAGATTGTCACATCGGCAGCATCCTTGACACCAATGGACCACAACAATGGCGTTGGTTCATGAGAGAAAATTTCAGAACTATTATCGTCGAATAAGCTGACCTTCTCAAGCAAATGGGAACTTGTATAGTAGATATTGCCAGCAAATAAAAATTATTATCAATTCGTCAACGCTTTGTTGACAGTGAGAATTGTCAAAATTGTTAACTGATGCATTTTATGACTTAAATGTGTAAATGATGTTTGCCATTCAACATCAGATCAAGTATGGCCTTTAAAAATTTGGCAATACGAATTAGTTTTATTACAAGTAATACAGAGTATCCCAAAAAAAGATACAATTTGAATGATTATAAATTCAAAAATAATTTGGTATTTGAGCGCATTCTCTTTATTTATTACAATCTGGCGGGCTTATTGCCAGGCGGCAATCTCTTCCAACAAACAAGACAAAAGTAAATGAAGCAAGTTACGTGGTCGCATAAATCATTCAAATGACTATCCATCCCCACGAAATCCATAAACACATACGTGAGCATATGCCCACGAACCCCACAAAGACGGACAATCACCCGAACATTATTTTTCATATAAAGTGAGATATCATCAATCAAAAGGAAAGGAAAGGATGGTGGAGAGGAAAGGAAAAGAAAAATCAGGAATGAAACACGTTATTTTACTGACTAGAAATTAAGAGTTTTTTAAGTCGCTTCTTAAAACATGCCAAGGACGGAGCAAGTTTTATATCGGTTTGTAACTGATTCCAGAGTCTCACTGCATGGACACTAAAGGACGGCGTAAAAAAAAGAGGAGCGGTGAACTGAAAAGCCCAATAGACAATCTCTGTTTGAGCGTAGCTCTAATCCATGATTGGAAAGACGCTGAATATTTTCGGCGAGATAAGAGGGGGCAGAGGGACAGTTAAGGGTATTATACAATAGAGACAGTATGTGAATTTGGCGTCTCTTTCTAACATTCAACCAGTTCAATGCCTTCTGGAATGAAGTTATATGATCGTACTTTCGTAAGAATAGATTTGTGTCTGTTATATGTATCATTATACCATCGAATACTAGGCGAAAAAAAAAGCCTGTGTCATTCGAGCAAAGTAGCATAGCGCGCGGTTTGCACCGACGACCTTTCGCACGGAATTTCAGTGCGTTACCACGCGGCCATGCACCTCTCCTGGCAATACTATGCCGCACGTAAAGAGGCAATAATACTTGAACACGTTATTCGGTGTGTGCGAGTGTTGTTACTTTCGGTAATCGTACTCGAGACCCCCGGGTGGAATCGAGCGACTTGTCAACAAGGTCAAGGTGGTCGTAATGCCAAGAACACCGACTGAATGATTTGAGAGCACATAATGAAATTTCTTATATATTTTTACTATTGAAATCATGTGTGGCCTAGTCGGTAAGACGGTAGATTTCCATATTGTGGTCATGGCTTCGATTCCCTATAGTACTAAAAAAATAAACAAAACTCGCACACGGTAGATGTGTGTGATTGTTGATGCCTCTTATTTCACGGAGTTTGACTCTACCCTTCTTTTTTTCTCCCTGGCTCCATCCCAACTCACTGTCGAAGACTGTTGAGGTCAGCTCTCCTCGTCCTCAGGTTGTATGCTCTTCTGTCCCGGACTACGTCCCCCAGGCCATGCCTCTGCATCAGGTTATCTTTTTGCACCACCCACGAATTCTTTGGTCTTCTTCTGGTTGTTATTCGAAAAAGATCCATGGAGATTGCCTGATTCACAATGTGATCGGGTGCTCTGCGTCCAACGTGCCCATACCATCTCAATCGCCTCTCCCTCCATCTTACTGTTGATGTCTGTAACAATTAGGCTTCCACGAATGCGTGAGCTTTTTATTTTGTCTCTTAGGGGCACACCAGCTGACCATCTTAGCATGCGCATTTCAGCAGTTTCTAGTTGCCTAGAGTAAGAGTTATACATCGTCCAGCATTCGGAGCCATATAGGAGTGCGGGTCTGACAATCGTTTGGTATACTTTTCCTTTTAACTTTACTGGCATTTTCGGATCACATAGAACCCCAAGTTTGACTCTACCCATTAAATAAAAATTTAACCATAACCTGATAGTATTTAGCAACACAAAGTGTAAAGTTAACATCCTTTTTTAACGCCATTCATCATTACCAACCATTAGAACTGACCTTAGAACTGTAATTTCGATTCACAATTGTCTTTAATCGAAACAATAGTTGGATATAGAAGTGCAAGACGCGTGGCGAACCTATTCAGAGAGCTCCTCCACTCTGTACGGGCCTTAAGACAATAGACACTTTGTGGGGTCATCGATGCATTATACGGTTCAACGTTCATTCGGAACAGCAATGCCACACAAATGTGCAAAGTGTTATGAAAGTCATTATTCGATTAATTGTTGTTAATACGTTGAGTTCTTATTATATTGTATTACACATTTCTATTCAGTATAAAGTGACGGATTTATTGCCATGTGGAAATCTCTGCCAACCAACCAGAAAGATGTTCAATATACGTTAATTGAAAACCAGACTTGAATACTGTTCAAAATAAATTGAGTTCCACCGAGAATTGAACCATAAACTCCTTTGTTGGATTTTTCAACTAAGTTACGGGAGTTTATTTGTTTGTAGGTATATTAAATTCAAAAATATTATTTTTAGTTAATAAGCATTTTCTCGAAATTGGTAGTATGAACCGACTGGAACCATTCCAAATGTAGATACACCGGAGAATGCTACAGATACCCTGGACGGATATGGTCAGTAACACAAGGGTTCTTCAAAGAGCCAAAGTTGATAGAGAGCTGCTGACTAATATTAAAATCCGAAAGGTGTCCTATTTGGGTCATGTACTTAGAGGAGCAAAGTACAAATTACTGCACCTGATCATCCAAGGCAAAATAGAAGGCCGAAGAGGTGTTGGAAGGAGGCAAATCTCTTGGCTCCGCAATATACGTGATTGGACTGGTATAAGGAGCGTTGGGGATCTTTTTCGGGCTGTCATTGGCATAAATTATCCTCATTTAATCATTTATTTACAGGACAATACGTAATTTATGAATAATAAATGTATTATTATTGTAATTGTACGAATACATAATTGATGAAAAAACAAGACAAACAAAACGAAAACAGGAAATTTAAAGTGCACACTCAATTTATATGGATCTGGATCATTATAAGATGAAATACCTCATTATGATAATAACTACCTTGACATACCCGGAACACTTAGAAAACAAGTTCACCTGAAGGGAGAAAAAAATGTAAAATCTAAGTACAGATGTCACCCAAAAATCACATTGTTTTAAATTATAATTGAAAAACATCTGTTTTGTAATAATGGATGTCGCATTATTTTAATTTTTAACATAAAATGAGACGTACGCTGTAATAATTGAATTATAAAATTGGAATATTTGTTCATCCACATCTGATCTAGTGTTGGATAAATAGTATTTGCGAGAGAAGATTTTATTGTTATGACATTTAGCTGTCAGGTGATGTGTCGGGGTAGTTATGTTGTGTTTAGTGCGATGTTTTATTTGAGAAATTGATAGGAAATATGTTCGAAGACTTCGTAATTGGTTAACCCGTGATTTTTTTATATACAAACACTGTTTTAAGACATAATTGTTCAGAAACGTTATGATAAAATCTAAAACCATGCATTCTATGGATCAATTGTCAATTGATAAAAATAACGCGAATAGAACCTGCGATTCCCGGATTAAAACGAACGCCTTGCCAACTATGCTGCGCAGGTCTTCATGTACAATATGCATGTAAAGATTTAGCAAAGAAATATTTAACCTTGAAGATATTGCCAAGAGTAACATTTAACTAAACGATATTATTATGAATTATAACGGATGAATACCTCTTAAACAGTGTTTCTCAAACGTTTTGAGTCGGAACCCAGATTTTTTTAAAGAATAGATATGACGGAATTCATAGCTATTTGTATACTCTAAAATATTAGGCAGAAAAAATGCCCGTGTCATTCGAGGGTAATAACACAGCGCGGGGTTCGAACCAGCGCGCTTGTATTCGTGGTATTTTATGCCTGCTTCTATGAATAAAACACTAGTTAACAGTACAGAAGTGATAAAACAGCTCTTGTCCCAATCGGACAACTTTAAGAAGAAGCCCAGGAAGGTCGCAACAAAGACTGTCGCAGGTTCCGAGAACACAACACTAGAAAATGCTCACGTGTTGCCACAAATAGAGATTTATTGTCGATGTTAATTGTAACGTCTGTTCCTTTAATCAACAGCTTTAGAGAGGTTCTTAATAAAAAGGCAGATCAATTATCTGCAGAGGTTTTAAAATTAATTGTAGCCGTTACTTTACCGCAAATCGATAGAAGCAATCTTCCACTTAATGAAGTTTGTTTATTAGAAGATTCTTCTGATGTTGATGACTCTGCTAATGATGACTAATTAAATTTATTATTTTTTAATGTGCCTTACTTGTAATGTAAATTTAGTAATGAAGTTAGTTATTACTGTTTACTTTGTAATTTTTATTGTGTTTCTCTTGTCTAAGTTTTGTTACAGATTAGTAATTGGTCATGTTTATTTATTTCCTTTTTTAAATTGCTTTGGAGTCAAATAATCATAATAATAATAACAAATAATATATATATAAAAATTATAAATAATAATAATTTTTATTATTTAAATGCTTTTAAGATAAATCTGTTTAAATTAATTATTTTTCACTAAATATGATTGAAATTATCGAAACATAAAATAATCTACGAAATACTACCCTAAAACAGCGAAAAATAATTTTGTCCACCTAACATGTTCTAGGTGAAACACTGTGCAGCGCAAATAAGTCCCATCTGTTACCGCGCGGCCATGTACCTCAGTAGTAATAGTTTATAGTTTTGGTTTCGCGACCCAAGTGAATTATAACAAAATAACACTAACAGATAACAAATAAATACATTTTATATTTTAATTATACAAAATATATTACTTAAATTATCCAATTCGACTATACCATCACCCAGCTGGGATACATAATAGAAACACTAGAACTTACACTAAAAAAAAGATTTATAAAGTTTACTTATACAGCGGTTTAAGGCATGGAGTCCAAACAGCATAACAAGTTTAGAGAGAAGGTAAAGAAATAAGTATGAACAATAATTGAAGATTGTGCATGACGAGATGTATGGATGTGGAGGAGACGAAACATTTGTGTTAGTATAAAAATTCTTGAAGATCTGTTCTCTCGGATACGGCGTGAAAATATGTATGTTCACGACCTATTTAAAATGTCAATAGACTCAATTTCATCTCGCGACCCACAGATTAAGAAACTATGGTCCAATGTCGAAACAACACTACATGATCATTAAATTTATGTTTTGGCATAAACTATTAATTTTGCTAATTAATAGTCGGTCAATTTTTTGCACAACATTACAAATATAAGAAAATATTAACGTTTTAAAATGCAACTAATGTGTTGTTATTAAGTTGGTTGTGGTTTAAACGTTTAAATTTTACAAACGATCTCTGTATTTTAGATGGTATAATATCTCTATTCCAACCAATGGGCTACAAGTTTGATTCCAGTTGGTATCCGCAATTTTTAAAAAGACTTCCAGACTGGTTTTAAAGCTTCATTAATATTTTTCTAGTCGGTCGGTAGAGATTGCCACATAGTGATCAATTCAACGGGGAGTTTTGGATAAAGCGAAAGTGAATACAACTGTTTTTATTGTAATTGGTGAAGTACCGTTATTAAATACTCGTATATCACTAATGAAGGTAATTAAAAGGATATAATAAGTGAGCTATATGAAGTTAAATGGATCACTAATGAAGGTAATTCAAAGGATATGATAAATGAGGTATATAAAATTAAATGGATCACAAATGAAGGTAATTAAAATGATATGATAAGTGAGCTATAAGAAATTAAATGGATCACTAATGAAGGTAATTCAAAGGATATGACAAGTGAGGTATATGAAATTCAATGGATCACTAATGAAGGTAATTAAAATGATATGATAAGTGAGCTATAAGAAATTAAATGGATCACTAATGAAGGTAATTCAAAGGATATGACAAGTGAGGTATATGAAATTCAATGGATCACTAATGAAGGTAATTAAAAGGATATGATAAGTGAGCTATATGAAATTAAATGGATCACTAATGAAGGTAATGAAAAGGATATGATAAGTGAGGTATATTAAATTAAATGGATCACTAATGAAGGTAATTAAAAGAATATGATAAGTGAGCTAAATGAAATGTGTATAAGTTGCTAGAGGGTTAATATTATATTAATGAAGCTCACAACAGTATTTCAGTATCATCTTCGAGATATGGGAGTAAAACGTGGACGTGAAAAAATACTAAAAGGAACCGAATGAATGTTTTTACGAATGCGTGCACTGAGAAAACAAAACGTGGGGTGACAATGTATTATAGAATAATGAATGAAGTGATTTATTTATTTATTATTTTTATTTATTATTACACATGACAAGAAATATACACAATTTGAGAAAAAACAACAGGTAATTTGATTTGGACATATAATTTTAATGGATCTGGGTTTGTTGCCTTTCAATTGTCGTATCCCCAGTAAACTAGGCTTTTGCCTGTATCTCACTGAGGATATTTAGCATGAAAAAATAAATCGAAACTTCTTTCCGATTTTTGATTACACAAAAAACCCCGTTGCACGCTCTCATCAACCTGACAAACAGTGACACTCAACTACAACTGGAAACATCTTGCGAAACTCAACTCCTCACACATTATCACTCCAGAAAGACCAAAAATATTCATCCCACAATATACCGCACACAATCATAAGAATAAAAATCAAAACAAATTCAAAACAAAAAAAAAAGAAGAAAAACACACAGAAACACAAATACAAAAACAACCAAAATCAAAACAACAAGAAGACACCCACACTCACGAGCTCACATAAATCCTTTCCACTCGTCATTCATCCTGAAAGCCCAAGTACTCAAAATCCTGTCGCAATAACAACCACGCTCCGATCGACTGTCTAAATGGTTTTCCTACCTTTACCTTTATTGAAGTCAGCACGCCATTGTATGTAATGGGAGCCAAATAAGCATATTGCCTTTGGGCAAAAGAGGTTTTAACTCTAGGGATGGTGAACATTTCATTAGTTGCCATGCGTGTCATGTGTGTCTGCTGAGTTTGTATCTTCCCCTCTTCTCGATGGTAGTGCCAGAGAATGGATTTGAGATGTAAATTGGCTATGTTCAGGACCTGATACTCTCTGAAAAGGTCCGCCGTGGGATACCGAGCTTAGGGATGAATGTCAACTTAAGAATGATGTGATGTGTAATAGGAAAAAAAAACCACTTTGAGATGGTTTGGTCATGCAGAATGACTTAATAAAGAAATTCTAAAACAACAAATATTTAGTGCAAATGTTAGCGGACGGCATGGTAGAGGAAGATCAAGAAAAGTATGGTTGGATCAAGTGAATTATATTAAAAAAAAAAAGGAAGCTAGAGAAATTGTATTGATGTAGAAGATATGAAGAAAGTGTGTCGAGATAGGAAAGTCGTGCGCTCTGTCTTTCACGTCTTTCTCTCACATTCGCACTATACATTTCTTTTGCAAATATTTCTTCATTCATTCGTGTTACATGTCTTAACCATCTCAGAGTGATCTTCTTCATCTTACTCAACACATCAGTCTTAATTTCATATTCCCCTCTTATCTCTTCATTCCGTATTGTCATCCCGTGTATTCTTCTCGCATACACGTATATTCGGCACATCTAAGTTTACTTCATACATATTATCCGTTGTAAATTTGTTAATCAAGCACCTATGGGGATAACTCCATCACTAGACTCAGCTTGACGCCGGATATGGTCATATTGGATCAAGGAAGCAGCAAGGCCATGGGAAGGTAGAAATGGAAGTTGCAGTGTAATCGTTTTCTCTGGTGCCGGAAACGTGTGTCACCGAATTAATGATCAAAATAATTGAATTCCAAGTAGTAATACGTTATTACATATAACATTAACCTAGATGATTTGTAACGTGTCTTTGAACTCAAAGGTTGTGGGTTCAATTCACGATATTAATCTTTTTTTTTTTTTCATAATAGTTTCAGTCTGGTTTTCACTTAGGGCTTCTTTAAAGATACAGTACCCGGCGGTAAGTAATACACATCGGGCTTAAGAAAGTATAATCGGCTAACTTTGGCTTTGTAGAGCGTCGTCCCTGTCATTCATACACGTGTTGCGTCGCGATTTGTCAGTCGTTGTCAAGCGTTATAGGGTGTGGTCGCACCCACTTCAAAGTATATAGATGACAGAGACGACGCTCTACAAAGCCAAAGTTAGCCGATTATGGCTGACAGTCTCTTTCTTAAGCCCGATATTACTTATCGCCGGGTACTGTACTTTCTGGTAACGTAGAAGAGATTGCTACATGGCAGATTGCACTGTATACAAGAAAAATATAATACAATAACATTGAGCCACAAAACAGATGCAGAAACTTAAACAAAATACAACACTTCCAGCATGCATGGCTCCCAACCCCGAGGATGCGGGCTCGATTCCCGTTGGAACCCAGATTTTTTAAATATGAATCCAGTCTCATTTTCTCTCAATGCCTCTTTAACATACTTTTGATTGGTTGGAAGATATTGCATGATAATACGCCTGCCAGGTTGTACTGTATACAACGTCGTTACTGGACTTCGTTGTTGAGGGTTCTCTCGCAATTCTAACCTTAATTCAATTGAAAAGCGAAGCTTGAATTGAAAAAGCAGCAAACTCATTGGTCATACCACTTACTTGATCCGATCGCTTACCGAAGCGAGACGATCGGAGCATATCGGCATTTTTTTTTTAAAGAATGTGTTGCACCGAAGTTATGGGTATCCTTAGACCACCGAAAGAATATATTGAACCGAAGTTATGGGTATCCTTAGACCACCGAAACAATATATTGAACCGAAGTTATGGGTATCCTTAGACCACCGAAATAATACATTGAACCGAAGTTATGGGTATCCTTAGACCACCGAAATAATACATTGAACCGAAGTTATGGGTATCCTTAGACCACCGAAATAATACATTGAACCGAAGTTATGGGTATCCTTAGACCACCGAAATAATATATTGATCAGTAGTTATGGGTATCCTTAGACCACCGAAATAATACAATATATTTAACCGAAGTTATGGGTATCCTTAGCCCACCGAAATAATATATTGATCAGTAGTTATGGGTATCCTTAGACCACCGAAATAATACAATATATTGAACCGAAGTTATGGGTATCCTTAGACCACCGAAAGAATATGTTGAATCGAAGTTATGGGTATCCTTAGACCACCAAAATAATACAATATATTGAACCGAAGTTATGGGTATCCTTAGACCACCGAAAGAATATGTTGAATCGAAGTTATGGGTATCCTTAGACCACCGAAATAATATATTGATCAGTAGTTATGGGTATCCTTAGACCACCGAAATAATATATTGATCAGTAGTTATGGGTATCCTTAGATCACCGAAATAATATATTGATCAGTAGTTATGGGTATCCTTAGACCACCGAAATAATAAAATATATTGAACCGAAGTTATGGGTATCCTTAGACAACCGAAATAATATATTGGACCGAAGTTATGGGTATCCTTAGACCACCGAAAGAATATATTGAACCAAAGTTGAGTATCCTTAGACCACCGAATACTAGGCATAAAAAAATGGCAGTATCATTGGAGGTGAGTAGCGTAGCGCGGGGTTTGAACCGGCGACCTTCCGCACGGGTGCGTTACCAACCAACCATGCACCTCATACAATGAAGTGCAATACAATACAACACTCTTGAGGTATTACATTCAAGTTTTTTTTTCAATTAACTATTTTTTTTTACTTGTGCGTCTGTTTATGGTTAACGGTCCTGAACAAAACCATGGTAAATGCTTTTTTACTATTTTCTCAAGTAATATATCAACACTTTATTCTATTCGATTTATTGACAGCTCCGCTCATTTATTTACTAGATTAATTATTATAATTGCACCTATTTCAATAAATATAAAAAAATACACACTTAGCATTTTTCTTTCTCCAAGGCCAGTTATCACGAGGTCAGACAATCCGAACGGATAAGTCCACACTTGTCCATCTTCTTTGATATTTGCAATATTTTCGCTTTAGGGTATTTAATTTTTTGCCTTTCTAAGCTCATAAAACCACCGGAAAGCATTTGATGAATGTGTTAGTTTGTACAGCTGATTTATTGAAATAATGACCTACAGAATTAAAATCAGTAATGAACAAAAATGGTTGAAGACTTGTCTAATGTAATCGAAACGCTAATTGGTGTTTTAGACAAGGATATATATTCAGTGCATCAGTTGTAAGAAGTCTTTCGGAGCGGTAGTTTGTCTTATGATACCTACGTTTCGAAAACGTTGCAATTTTCATCATCAGGGGTTATATGTAATCAATTTCGCTAGAAGTGATGTACGCGAGATAAAGTTTGGCTCAACCGTAACGTAAGCACATGGATCCGTTTCAACGCGGAGAACCAGCGTGTGACTTCTACAAAAAAATGAAGTTATCATTAATTTTCAGCCTTTGTACCTGATTTGAGGTGGAATCCTGATTTGAGGTGGAATCCATTATCTCTGTTAATATTATTTTTATGTTTATAGATTTCTTGGCCTCTTTGATGAATCCGGATGGAAACGCTTATAAACATGTTTGCATCATCAATTTTATTTTTCCTTTGAGTCAATAGACCGCAAAAAAATTCCTGCAAAACGTGACACAAGTCTGACTTAAGTATTGCTGTCGTAATAAATCAGGATCATTCCGCCTGTAAATAGACTCTAGATGATAGGTAGAAACGCGAGTCACGGAGATTAATGTAATTTATGCAATAAAAAATTATTTAAGTACCAACTTTGATGTATGATATATAAGTGAAACGTGGACATTGAAATAGGCTGAAAAGAGCCGAATAAACGTTCTGGAAAAGCGTGCACTGAGAAGAATACATGGGGTGGTAATCTATGAAAGAATACGGAATTAAGTGATAAGGGATGAATGTGAGCTTAAGGGTGAAGTGTCGAGTAAGATGAAGGCGAGTACCCTGGAATGGGTTGGACATGTAGAATGAATGAATAAAGAAATACTTATAAAATCAATGTATAGTGCAAATGTGGGTGGAAGGTATTGTAGATGAAGACGAAGGAAAGTATGATTGGATCAAGCGAGTGATATTTTGAATGAAAAAAAGTAGAAAGTCTGAGAAATCGTAATACTTGTATGATGTATACAAATTTATTTATTTATTTATTTAATTAACTACACAACAGTGTCTTTTATGTACAGATGCACATGTGAGAAGTTATACAAGTACTTAAAATTATTGACAAAAAATACAAAACTTTGTCTTAAACTAACATGTACGGGAGATACAAAAATCAGTTGTAATAATAAATGACAAAGTCATTGTTTAAAATAGTTTAATATTAATATGCATATTTAAATTCAATATATAGGAACTTCACCAGAATTTCCTGTAAAAGTGGGGGTACATCAAGGATCGTAACTCAGTCCGCTACTGTTCATCTTAGTCATGGACTATTTAACTAACCAGGAAATGAACAGTCTCCTAAAGATCCTACTATTTGCAGATGATATCGTATTAATAAGTGAAAAACATGAAAACCTGCAAAATAGTCCGGAAAGGTGGAGAAGAATCTTGGAGAACAATGGATTGAGACTGAGCAGAAAGAAAACAGAGTATCTGTACCTATCATTCGAGAACAGAAATGCTGTCACTCCCGTAATGCAAATGGATGGAGAAACATTACCAAATTGTGACTCCTTTAAGTATCTTGAGTCACTCATCCATAGCGATGGAGGATGTGTAGCAGATGTAACACATATAATTAGTGTGGGATAGATGAAGTTTAGATCAATGGCGGGAGTTCTATGTGATCCGAAAATGCCAGTAAAGTTAAAAGTAAAAGTATACCAAACGATTGTCAGGCCCGCACTCCTCTATGGCTCCGAATGCTGGACGATGTATAACTCTTACTTTAGGCAACTAGAAACTGCTGAAATGCGCATGCTAAGATGGTCAGCTGGTGTGTCCTTAAGATACAAAATAAAAAGCTCACGCATTCGTGGAAGCCTAAGTGTTACAGACATCACGGCCTGGGGGACGTAGTCCGGGACAGAAGAACATACAACCTGAGGACGAGGAGAGCTGACCCCAACAATCTTCGCAGACAGTGAGTTGGGATGGAGCCAGGGACAAGAAGAATTTCAATATATGTATGTATGGTATTACCAAGTAGACTTACGTAATTGTCGAATACTTGTTTTATAGCGGAAAATAACTTTTTTAGTGGAACAACGCTTACATAGAACAAGAATAATTGGATTTTTCGAGAATTTTATGGATAGATCTTGAGATGTAGAAAACACATGGCCTCATTAATAGAACGAGATGCAAGCTGTTTTGCAGAATTGAAACCCTCCACATGTTGATGCAGGGTTACTCAACTCCAGATGCAAAGTATTGTCCTTAGTGTTATTTATGTTAATAAATGAAGTGTTGAAGAGGCTAAGGATGTATACCGAAACACGACAGTTTGTCGCTCAGTTCTCTATTCCTCCCCCGACAAGAAGATTGCATGATGGTATGTATGTATATACAAAGTAATTTCTTTGTAAAATATTTTAAGAATTAACAACTTTTAGTTCACTACATTGAACATACATTTTTTAACATCGGTATCAACGATTACTTACTCGTAAATGTTCAAGCGAGTGTAGATGTATCTCCTTGAACATTCACCTGTACCCTGGAATAAGTGATCATATATCTCAAAGTAGATAGCACCAATTAGACACTCGTAATTGATGCTCATAAATGGTCCGTCCATGTCTCAATGCCATGTTATGTCAATACTTTGTCAACCTATCTTAATTTACTCCATTAGACACTTAAAAAACGGAGGTGTAGGCCTTAAAAATAATTAGACTAATTATTTTCACCTTCGCGTCTCAACACTCACATATCCATTCATTGTGTTGAATTTATATATTCATTAGTAAACTGTTAAATACACTTTTCAACAATATTTAAAATATATAAGTAGTGTATTTCATTAATTATAAGAACAAATATTAAAAAAAAAATAACTTAATTAAACAGATGATGTAATGTAAAATATTTGATATAATCAAAACTAAATAAAAAGTTATAATCATAATAAAACAATTCAAACAACACTTAAGTATGTAAATAAACACGAAACGCTTACAAAAATATCAAATTCAACAATATAACATACGAGTATATTCTACAATTCTTATATTATACCTCTGGAGTAGTAAGATATTAATGAAAATTTTAAAACATCGTTTGTTCAGTTGGTAAAACATGGAGCTAGCCGATAAAATATTTAATTGTGTGGTATCATCAATGGATGTCATTGGTAGTTCAAATCCTGACATATTCTGAGAATATTCGAGAAATAATTACTGCGCCCCAGCCGCGAGGCCATACGCTATCTGACTCAGTATTTCATGGCCCCGCGGTTGGGGCGGTAATCACGGAGAGGTTAATACCATACGGAACCACCTCAAGACAGGCAGCCCGCACCGTGCCACATTGAGGGCTACTCTTGATATTCGTGTGAAACGAAAATCACAAAAGCATACAAATAAAAGCAATTGGTATACATTCTGTCGTGTAGCTCATTACTGAGCATCATGACTTCTATGATAACCCCTGAAGACTCATTTCCATCCATCTCTGCACTTCGTGGCTGGAAGGGCAGTTGTTAAGGGTAGTTCAGTTGCGTCTCTCACTTGGCCAGTCCAACGCACTGGGATTATTTCTCTTGTGCGTCGTCTTTCTACGTCTCCATTAACCACAAACCTCTCCAAACTGTCTCCTTGGCTAACGAGCAATGTGCCCGAAGAATCCAAGGACTCGTCGAAGGCATATAGTGCTGATATATAAAAAGAGAGGAAAAACAAGGGAAAAAAACATTTAATGCTATGCTCAAACAATGCACCCAGCATTTACTTGAACAAGCGTCATTGTATTATGGTGTACTTTCGTTTTATACAACACAACCTGGAAGGCTTTCGTATGGTCCCCTTCAACATGTCCGAGTTAATAAAACTGTTTATTGTTTTGAAATTAAATGTTCCACAAGTCACATTTAATCTGTTTTATGTCGATATATTTGTTTCTGAGAGATGTTGCTATGAAGAGGAAAATAACTTTGAAGTCGATTTCGTCTCCTTGAATAAAATGATTGTACCGAATCGATCCAATAAGGCGGGGTTCTATGATTGGGTTTTGTGAAATAGTCTATCTCCAAGTGTTTTTGAGAGGTCTTATTAATATTTTTGGGAGGTTCTATTAAAATTTGTGATGATACATAAACATTACATATATAAATTACACCATACTACACCTTAATCTGAATGTGTTACTGTCACATATTAAAAGATCTACAAAAGGGGTTTGCAGTTCGTCTTCCCTTGGTAAGTTTTCTGTGGTTTTCTTACCAAAAATGTTTTTTTTATAATATACAGATTCGAAAAAATACCCAATCTAGTTAGTTGCCTAGGCAACCGACTTCCTGCCCTTACCTTATTTTTTGGCCAATAATAATTCGTCCAGAGTTAGAGCACCCTTGAGGAGAGTCTAATCTATAAATGACAATATGTACGAGTATATGAATTGTCATTTAAATATTATTTTTAACTAGGGCTTATTTTTTACAACAATTAAAAATATTTGAAATTTGTTTTATCAAACACTGTTTATTCCACTATATGGTATGTAACGGTACAACCCTACCGGTTTCAAGGGTTTTCACATCATCATCAGAGGAGTACAAACCAGACATTGTTTGTGCTCCTCTGATAATGAGGGAAATCTTGAAACCGGTAGGGTTGTACCGTTACATAAAGTGGAATAAAAAGTGTTTGATTAAACAAATTACGTTGCATTTAAACCTCCACAGTGTTAATGCCTTAACTATAAATAAATTTTAAATATTTTTTATATTTTTCGTTTAGTTTAATATTTACATTTTAAAACCTTTTTTCTCGTTGTACTAATTAGGTAAATTTTTTTTTATCCACTTTGTACGGATTTCTCCTGTTACACAAAGAGGGTCTGCTTCTAGCGTTAGCTTATTCGTTAGGAATAATATGAGCCAGGATTCTTCTCATACTGCTAGGCGGTGCCGAGACTATATCCACAGTGTCATTCAGTTGGTTCAATATCTCTATACCACGGGTGACTGAGTGTTTAGCCATGATATTCGTCCTGTAAGTTGGTATGTAGAACAGAGGGTGATTCCTTGCACGGCTATATTTATTGGGTACATATAGACTTAGTGCTTCTAGAATCGCGGGACAGTTAAAGCAACCTTAAAAAACCTTAATTTAACTCAACGTGCCCTTACTACAACAACACGCTCTTTTTCTCCTTATTAAATACATCATTATAACAATGATTAAATGTTAGTAGGACATTTTTTATAACTTTGAACCACGCAAACCAGCACGAACCTTCCAAGATCTCACGCAAAAATCAATGCTAATGTCAATCGGTAATGCCATTTTGGGTCAAAATCAAGACGATTATGTTGCGGTTAGAGCCTGCTGAAGTACGAGCTCGTAATACTCAGCCTACCCTGGCAGGGAAATGGCGTGATGGTAAGTACATATGAATTGCAATAAAAAAAGATATTTTGAAATTCTTCATTGATATTTTCTGCATAAATAAACAAAACGAAAAAAATAACCACAACACTTGCAGATCACAGTTTAAGGTCAAAGAATGCGCCAACTGAATGCGGTGAATATTTTTTTCATCTGAAAACTGAAGGCCACATTTGTGGTTAACCGGTGATATAAAATATACCTGAGAATTTTCTATCTATTTAAATAACAGGGGAAATAATTTAATAAAAATGTAATGTCTAACATTTCCAGATATATTTTATTTTTATTAGATTCTAATAAACTATTCAAATTTATTGCGAATATAGATTTACACGTGTCTGGCAAAGTCGTTAGATATTTGATGTTTGAAATAAAATTTTACAAATGACGCGTTTATAATATAAAATTCTTAGTATTTCGTAATAAATTTAATTGAAATATTCGAGCTTATTATCAATGGCGATGCTGCGCATCGTCGTCGTGGATCTCCTCGCCATTTCAACGTCAATTCAGTTGGAAAGCAAAGCTGTGGCGTGGATTTTCGTTTTTTTCTCCTTTTTATCTCTTCTTTTAACCCTTGAGCGGGAGCATCTAATCTGTGAGATGAGGTACCTAGTTTTTTTGTGCCAATGGGCGAGGCTTACCGACAAACAGGTGAGGCTAATAGTAGCTTCCTGACTCCCTACCCCTCACACAAGTGTATCTTTGTTATTTCTCCAGTGCCCCGTTGGTCTCCGTGATAGACCTTTTAATATGCTGGATGAGTTGCGCCCGATTACGTAAGTATTTTTGATTTCCGAAATTTTATTTTTTTCTCAATATTTCTTTTTATATACCTGCAATAGTTCGTATATCTATGTTCTAGCCTCTAATTCAATGATATTGATCGTTATTTATTATATGAATACGAACATGTACGCATGGTGTGTGAAAATTGTTATAAGAATGTTTTCGAAAATGTTCAGCTTGAGTCTGATCAGGAATAACTTTCTAATCATATTTTGATTAATCCCTTTGGTTTTTGAGAAGACGTTTTATGATAACAAGTGAATTTGAATTTTACATTCTAAATAATGTTTGTAAAAGTGCTAGCATAACATAGTGTTCTCTAATATTAAGTTATTGCTTTTATTTTCGTTACACCTACCTTATAAAGATGTGACAGTTAGTTCCACATACTTTTTATTGTGCTAAATCTTTTTTACAAACCTATTGTGGGTATTAAATGACTGAAAAAAATTGTGATGTTACTGAATTGCATTAGTTGTGTTGATAAACTGCAAAAAAAACTGAGAATGTTGTAAACTAGTTATTTTCTATTTTAATAAAAACAACATGAAAAAATTTAAAATGTTGTCATTGAAAAGTGCAAATAAATGAAAAACCAACAAAATACTGAGAATGTTGTTAACTAGTTAATTTCTATTTTAACAAAAAACAATATGAGAAAATGTAAAATTTAGTTATTAAAAAGTGCAAAGAAATGTCTAAATGTTATATAATCATGTTTGAGTGAAAAGTTCAGTTTGATAAGCTTTTCCTTAAGCGTAAGCTGAATTAAAATTTTTGATCTTACAGATGAGTTGCGCCCGAACATGTTAGGATTTGTATTGCGCCCGACGGAGGGTTAAGTGAGTGAGCTGCTGTACATCAGCAAACTCACCAGCCACGCCGGTATATTGGATTTGATGGCATACCTAAAGTGAGACAATCGGAACACATCGGCATGTTTTCCCCTTTTTTTTAATAACAGATATGATCGAATACATAAATATCGTTATACCCTCGAGGTGGAACAAAAAGCCTGTGTGATTTTAGAAGAGAAGCACAGCGTGGGGTTTGAACCAGCGACCTTCCGTACGGAACTCCAGTGTGTTACCGCGCGGCCATGCACCTCCATTGTTCTATTGTCCATAAAAGGAAATCATCTCGTACTTATGTAAGGTAAATTCCTTGTGAATTGTCTAGTATTTAGCGTGGTTGCTGATCAATCTAGTGATCAGGGTTTGACTCCCAACGGATTCCGCACATACATACCATCACGCTATTCCTCTGTAGAGGTAGGCAGTGAGGAGAGTTCGGTGTCTATCCATTGCTTTATCCTACTCAGTTTCTGCTGGGTATGTTCGGGTATAACTCCTTGAGCGTAAGAAGAGATCTGCGTCTCCTGGTATACGTTGTCAGACTCGTTCGAGGAGTTGTGATGAGCTGTCCAGCATTACTACAAAGATTAGCGTTAAGTGTTCCTAACAATTACACTAGACTGCGCCGGCAAGAACTGTTCTCAATAACATACGCGAGAACGGGCCTTCCAGCCGCTATGCCTGTTGGAAGGGCCTTAACTCTTCTGAACGGGACTGCTTCGGATATTGACATATTTCATATCACATTACCAAAAGCAAAAGTAAATTTTCTTCTTAGATTGAGCGCGTTAGAAAGCACTCATCAACATACCTAAATGACTGTGAATATATGTGTATAATATGTTTGTGTGTATATACTCGTTTGTATGCATATGCATTATTTTTTATTTTATATAATTTTTTAATTTTTTTCTGTATAATTTTTCTTCTTTTTTAATGTCTTGTATTTTTCAAAGTAATTGGGCTAAGCCTGTTTTGAATAAATAAATAAAAAAGAGAGAACACTAGACTTTATTATCCCGACGCACATTCTTCGGCACTATCGCATTCAAACACCTTATCGTTTAACTTCTATGACTTTCTACTATTTCTGCTTTCGAAATATGATTCACTTGATCCAACTATACTTTTTTTGATCTTCCTCTACCACATGTTACACTCATATTTGTACTATATGTATATGTTTTGCTTTGCTTTGTATGTATAAACTCTGATATAACGTGACCAATGCGCAGTGAAATGTCAAATCTTGTAGATTTTGACATACTCGTATTAATCTGGATACTAACGTCAGTCTCCGGGTCTATGTTAAATACGGTTATCAAATATCCAAATCGGTTATCAAATAACATGTCTAAACACTTGTTGATATATACGAGTATTGAATCAACTGGCAAAAAAGAAAAACCCTGCAGAAATTTCAAGGTGTGTGCTGCACATAATAAGATAAGTGAGACCCGGTACATGTGTAAGGAATGAGAAATAGCTCTCCATAAAGCATAATAGTTTCAAACAAATAAATAAAGTTTTATAAGAACACTTCTAATATTTACTTAGAAAAAGCCATTTGAGTAAACTCTTCACAAAATCAAAATTCCTCAAAAACAAACCACTCACTGAAAAAGGTTGTATTGATTTCGATCGAGTTTCAAAGTGTTTAGTAAAGGGTCTTTCAAATTGAGCGTTTTTTTTTTAATTCTTGGATAAAACACAGATGACGTTGTAAACTTGCCTGGGTCTTGTGACATTTGAGAAGTGTAATGTATGACATTTTGAAAAATGGAGTCGTGTACAATACAACAACGCGTTCAAATTGTTGAATTATTTTATATATTGTAATCTCAGGAAATGGTTATGTTAATTGGCCACCAAAATCATGTGATCTGATACTGTTGGACTATTTTCTCTGGGGTTACATGAAAATCCAGGTCTATAAGAATGACCCCCGATCAATTAAAATTATTCGCGTTTTTAGGTGAGTTAGAACCGCAATTATGCCAAAATGCCATCGAAAATTTTGACAAAAGAGTGGACATCTGTGGAGCTGCAAGAGGTGGACATTTGGCCGATATTGTTTTTGTTTAAATGTCATACATGACCAATGACTTCAATGACCAATAAAACAAATCGAAATCAAAGCAAATTGTGTGTTTTATTCAAGAATTAAAAAAAAACGCTCAATTTGAAAGACCCTTTATGTAAAATCCTTTTCAGACTATCAAAACAGACATGCAGTTTCCAACATGATACTGGCTCTAGTACGCCAAAAGCTAAGTGCTAATTGCTTAACATCATAACAGTTATGAAACACTTCCCTTTTCGTACGTGAAGCACACACGTGCTAATTGTTTCTTCGCTCATGCGGGCTCATCGGAGTTGTTGCAGCTCATTGGAGTGCATTGATCTAACGGCCCTGACATGCATTATGACTATATAATTTTTTTAAATAAATTTTACAAAAATGATTATGCAGACTTCCTGTAGAATATACTTGAAAATGACATATGGGTGTGAAACATGATGGAAAGTTCGATAGAAAAGCTCCAAAGAACTTAAATAAGTATGGAATGATAAGACAAAATACATGGATAAGAGAGCAAGGAAGAGATAAGGAAGTGACAATAAAAAGTAAAAGAATTTAATGGTGATGGACAGAGCATGCTGCAAGAATGAAGGACCACAGATGGACAAGATTTTTCAATGGTATCCGTGAGACACAAAACGTCCGAGAAAAAGACCGAAGATGCGTAACAGGGACGTGCTTAGGACAGAAATAAGTGATGAGTGTTGACGGAGACTTTCGCTCATGGAGCTGATAACAGCTGATTAGGTTATTTGTACTGGCAATTGCTACCTGCGCTCTTTGAACTCCAAGCTTCAAGACACTATCCTCGAACTAGACAGTATACTTGAAATTAAACGGGCAGTATGCTCGATTCGAACAGCATCAAAATCTGTTACGATGATAGTCCATGAAAGTATTTTAGTAACTACTTTGGTGTTTGGGAATGAAACGTGGACGTGGAAAAAGAGTAAAATGAGTCGAATAAATGCTGTGGAAATGCAATGAGAATAATATATGAGGCTACAATTTATGATAGTTCAGAATAAATATGAACTTAAGGTGGTTTTGTTGAGTAAGATGATGAAGAGCACTTTGAGATGGTTTGGACATGTAGATCGAATGAATGAAAATCGAAAAGCAAAACAAATATATATTAAAAATGTGAATGGAGGTGGGGTAGAGAAAGACCAAGGAAATGGCTAGATTAAGTGTATGATATTTTGAAACAAAGAAACGTGGAAAGTCAGAGAAATTGTATGAGTTGTATGAGAAGGTGTATGAATGTAGACTACGTGGGTGATGATGGGATCAAACTGAAATGCCCTGATAAAGTTTCGATCGCGTTTCTTTTAAGGAGTCTAAGGCCAAGTAATACATTTTATCTTATTATTTTTTCATTTGATTTAAATTTTGTATTTATTCGTGGTATCTAACCTTCTGTCGTCCCTACCGCTATCCTTTTCATACTCCAATGTGGTTCAAACAAGGGATGGGTTGCCTCCAAAGACATTTCTGACATTTCATCATCAAAGAAGGACCAATTTTACTTCGAGTGTAGGATCGCTACAAGAGGATCTAATTCATTAATTTCCGTGTTCAGACCATCAACTATGCCATTTTTTTAGTAAGGAACAACGGAGATCGTCCTATTATTCACATCAATCAGGCTCGATGTTTGGACAAACCAGCATATGTCGTGGGTTACAGAACCCATGGATATACACATATCCATCCCTACAATCACACTTAGTGTCACCTGTCCTCAAGAAACCCTTGTCCACCTTGCATCTAACAACCCCTACTTGGAGTCTATTCAGAACTATCTAAGTAGGGCAAGGCAACTGGGGCCCAGATCTCATCTTTTCCGAGAGTTCCATTTAGTTGTTAGGTGTTTTTTTCTGTATGCTTCCAGAAAACGACATTTATCCGGAGAAATCGTTAGTTGTGGTTCTCTATTCATGAAACTTACCTGTATTTTAATGTCAATATAGCTAGCTGGTATCTATGTATATACAGGATGTCTTGGACCCTGGACTTGTTTTGTTCGCTCCACTCAAAACGTCTCTAGGAGACCAAATTTATTCCTAGGGACATTTTGAACGGAGGAGGAACAAGAGAGATGTTTGAGAAATAGAACAGCATGCATGACGAGATTAATAAGTATGAAATAGGCAAAGACTATGTGTTTGAATTAGAAGGTATGTAGATTTGTTTTCCCTACAGAATCCAAAAAGTAAATGGTTTAAAGTGTCGTGCATTTTCACACATCATAATATTGGGTACACGCTAAATTTATAGAATATCTGATTCGCATACTTTTTTAAACAAGTAGTTAAACGCAGCGTTAAACTACAAATCAATAAAAAAAACTGTCACTTTGAACAACAAATCAATAATGGAAGTCAATATTTCAGTATGGGACCAGCGTCATATGTGACATATCTAGTTACAAGTCCTAACCGGTTTATCCATTTTCACCACGAGTCCATCCGCTCTGTAATAGTGTCTCCAACGACAGGAGTGTCCGAAGCTTGGTTTGTACAGAAACTGTTGTCGATGCTGCGCCTGACAGTCATGAACCAGCAGCTAGTGTCGTTATGTCACACGGTTGCGCAACCCAGCTATGTGTGCCAACCAATACACCAGACGGAGTTGCGCAATCGATTATCGGGTGTGACACCGTCGCAAGAGACCTACTAAATCATTTTGGTAGTATTTTAAATAGTTATAAGTTGTTGATTAAAACAGATTATTTTGTTATGTCGTGCTGTAGTTTGGCCTAGAAAATGTTCAACATTTATACAGGTAGATGATATAATCAAACAGAGATATTTGTGGTTATATATAATAGATTTGTCGATGTCTTCCAATAAGGGAGATAAAAACTTTTATTAACTCATTTGATTATTGTCGCTCTATTGTTTCTTATTTGTCTGATTTACACATGTATAGACTCTAGTTTACTTTCAATACAGCTGCTAAGCTAAATATGGTAGTCATAAACATTGTCATTTTGGTCCGCTTCCAAAAAGCCTACACTGGCTTGAGTGTCGCTAACGGATTGATTTCAAGCTTTGTCTCTTTGTGTACAAGTCCCTTAATGGAATGTCTCCATTGTGTCTTTCGAATCTGTGTCTAAGGGATAAGCTGCTAAGCTAAATATGGTAGTCATAAACATTGTCATTTTGGTACTTCCAAAAAGTCTACACTGGCTTGAGTGTCGCTAACGGATTGATTTCAAGCTTTGTCTCTTTATATTCAAGTCCCTTAATGGAATGTCTCCATTGTATCTTTCAAATCTGTGTCTAAGGGATGTTTCTTCGAAGAGTTGTAGAACCTTAAAGTCGATTGCTTCTTAATGTAATAAATTACTTGTTCCAATCCAATCCGATATATTATGATAAATTCTTTGCCGTAGCTCATCCTGTGGTGTACAATGGTCTGCCTTCTAGTGGCAGAGATATATGTGGCGTGTACAGCTTTAGCAAGCACTTAAAGACAATCCTTTACGGGAGGTCTTTTTCAAAATTTATAGTGGTAAAATAACATTTCTCACATACTTACACTACACCTAAAGCCTAATGTATTACTATCACATATTGAAACATCAACGAAGTTTTCTTTTTAGTTCGTCTTCCTGCGGTTTTCTTACCGAAAATGTTTTTCTGGACATATACAGATACTGGGGACCTTATCGAATGGCCGTTAACATAATTTTTTTACAATCAATTTACATATATTATAATATTTTTAATATATTGATAAAAATGGGTTCGGGTTCTAAGTTAAAACGTTCTTGAGTTAAGCTTGTTATCTAAATGGCGTCATATAAATTGTTCTTTCATTATATTGTAATTATTCTGCAAACGGAGAGAGAGAGAAAGTCTTCTGCGTTTTTCTTACCAAATATGATTTTCTGGACACGGGGAAGTACCTCATTCAATGGCTGCGGCCATTACCTTCTTATCCTTGCACTCAACTTATATATATTTATTGAGTAATCATGAGTATTAATTTATAATAGAGAATTCGAGTCCCAAATTAAAGTGTCCTTGAGGAAAGTTTCTAAAAAGAAATCTCAAAACTGTGCTATTAAAATTATTTTTATTTATTTATTTATTTATTATTACACATGACAAGAAATATACACAATTTGAGAAAAACAACAGATAATTTGATTTGGACATATAATTTTAATGGATCTGGGTTTGTTGCCTTTCATTTGTCGTATCCCCAGTAAACTAGGCTTTTGCCTGTATCTCACTGAGGATATTTACCATGAAAAAATAAATCGATACTTCTTTCCGATTTTTGATTACACAAAAACAAAACCCCGTTGCACGCTCTCATCAACCTGACAGTGACACTCAACTACAACTGGAAACATCTTGCGAAATTCAACTCCTCACACATCAACACTCCAGAAAGACCAAAAATATTCATCCCACACTATACCGCACACAATCACAAATCTCACATAAATCCCTTCCACTCGTCATTCATCCTGAAAGCCCAAGTACTCAAAATCCTGTCGCAATAACAACCACGCTCCGATCGACTGTCTAAATGGTTTTCCTACCTTTACCTTTATTGAAGTCGGCACGCCATTGTATGTAATGGGAGCCAAATAAGCATATTGCCTTTGGGCAAAAGAGGTTTTAACTCTAGGGATGGTGAACATTTCATTAGTTGCCATGCGTGTCATGAGTGTCTGCTGAGTCTGCATCTTCCCTTCCTCTCGATGGTAGTGCCAGAGAATGGATTTGAGATGTAAATTGGCTATGTTCAGGACCTGATACTCTCTGAAAAGCTCCGCCGTGGGATACCGAGCAGGAAGTTTATTAATTATTTTCACAATCAATTTTTGGGAAACCTGCAATATGTGTTTTTGGGTTAAGGTGCATCCTCATTATATATATTATATTTTTTATCTTTTCTATTTATTTTCCACGTCCATATTTCTAATCTTCAGATAAATGTTGACACTGATACGATGTGTAATATTTCCTCCAGTAAAAGATATTTGAGTATTCGAGTTAAAAGGATATTTGAGTATTCGAGTTAAAAGGATATTTGAGTATTCAAGTTAAAAGGATATTTGAGTATTCGAGATAAAAGGATATTTGAGTATTCGAGTTAAAGGGCAATTTTTTTATATTCCATGTGAGTTCTTTCCACCCAAGTAGGTTTATGTGTCTTCAAACTAGCGAAATACATGCCTCATGAACAAGATATCAATTCACAATCAAAGCAGGGGTACACAATTCAATAGGCGAGAGCAAAATAGTGCACCATTGTGTGAAACAAAATTAACATTCAAATATTTATACGAAAAATTAACGCAAAGACACTGTTAAAACAGGATGTGTAGCGCACGCTGAGTATTTAGTTATTTATTTACATAACCCGTAATTATGTGTATGTGTACACAGTGAATAAAATACAAGACAAACAATAAATAAAAAAGTTATTTAAACTGAGCATTAAATTTATATGAATCTAGATTTGTTGCCTTTAATTTATTGTGTCACCAATAAAGCAAGGTATTGCGTGTATCTTACTGAGGGTATAACCATACAAACATCTGAAAATAAGTTGCGTTGTCCGATTGTTGATTAATGATTAATAACTCCGTCATAAACTCTAATTAATAAAAAGTTGAGACCTTATTACGTCAAAAGTTGTGAGACTTAATTAAGTCAAAAGTTGTTTCGTCAAAATATGTGAGACCTAATAACGTGTACCACGTTGGTCAACCCTTTTTTGTTTCACTGTTACGGAGAAATCAATTGCTTATTTGACAATACCCTTCACATACGTATTAAAAACACATTACATACAAGAGTAAATTTATATTTCTATTACAACTTCTGCAATCCTTAGTAATCAAACTTCTGTCGTAATAAAAACCACGCTCTGATCCACTGCCTGATTTTTTCAGACCTTTTTTCCGTTGTTGAATTCAGTATCTCATTTTATGTTATGGGTGTCAGATAGGCATTTTGCCTATGGACAAAAGATATTCGAACTCTAGATGATTTTTATTTAGTTATAATGCGTGTTATGTGTCATTGTTGAGATTGTGTTCTATGTTTTTCTTGATGAATGTACCAGAGAATGGACTTGAAATGAAAAGTCGTGTCATGAAACCCAAACTTATTCGTAAGGAGATTAACACTTCAAGACGATTGATTAATTTAATGTAATGTAACCATACGATATACGGATTTTTATAGCGTTTTTTTAGATGAATAATATCGCTATAAGAAGTGTGAGATGATAAATTTTTGAGGTAAAGCAAAAATATTAATTCGATGCAATATAGTCTAAGAGAGAAACTACCCCAGAAGCGAATCCGTCAGGAATCAAAACTGGGGCACCAGTTTCCTTTAAATTAATACTAATATTAGACCATAGTGGCCTTGTTGTTAAGATGCTTGCTTGACCCGGAAATTGTGGGTTCAATTCTTGTTGGTACCATTGTTTCAAAAAAGGAATTCATGCTGGTTTTCACTTGAGGGTCTTTCACATATTTCCTATTGCTTGAACGAAATTGCCACTTGACCATAAATTCGCAAGATTTTACTACGAGTATATACAACGAAAATATAATACATATAACATTATTTTATACACCAAACCTCTCTGCCTATCCCAACATAGATACATCGCGATAGGCAGAGAGGAAGAATTTAAGACTTTCTACACGCATCTTTCACCTCTTCTACATCCATACAGCTACTCATACAGCTCATATGACTTTACATTTCCATCTTTAAAAGTATCATACACTCGATCCAACCATATTTTCCTTAGTCTTCCTCTATCACACCTTCAACTCACATTGTACTGTAAATTTGTTTTGTTAGTCTTTATTCATTCATTCTTTCCACGAGCCCAAACCATCTCTGAGTGCTCTTCTTCATCTTCTCAACGCATCAGCTTTAAGTTTACATTTATTCCTAATCAATAAATTCTGTTTTCTTTCATACATTGTGAACACATGTATTCTTCTAAGTGCATGCATTTCTACAGCATTTATTTTGTTTTTTTAGTGCTGTTCCACGTCTACGTTTCACTCCCTCACATCAAAGTGGGTACTAAAATACTGTTGTAAATTATCCTCTTGGCATATTTTGAATGTTATTTTTAAAATCGTTGTTGAAGAAGAATCTAATACATTTTAAGTCACTGTTTAAAACAATCCCACAAGAGTTTTTCAGTAGCCGATAACTGATTCGAGAGTCTGATGGAATGTACAGTAAATTAAAACTATTTTCAAAAGGATAACTTATCAAAACTGGACACAATAAATATTATACATTAATGTAACTTGTGGCACGTAAACCAAAGATAGGCAAACCCTTTAACAGGTCATAATCCTTCATACCATTCTTGTACCAGTAGAAACATGACATGCTTGCCAATTACCATCACACACGAGGAGTGACATTACAAAAAGTGACCCACTTTCTGCAGTCGTGTCTTCAGACGATAACTAGTTCAGGACAGAAATGGTAGGCCGATTGGAGCGTCTTGGCTTCAATGTGGAAGACCTTCGACTGTTGGTAAAGGAATGTGCCAAAAGCAGATTGAAGAGGCATGAACGAGTTGTTGATCTTGGTTACTCAATCAGTCCAGATTAATGGAACGATCTTTGCAGCATGTGTAGTAACTTAACGGTTTTTATTTTATTTCTATGAAAACATAACGTTAGAAGTTATCAGCGAAACAGTTTTATTTCTAATTAAAAATACTTTTTTTAAAACAATAATAAAATGACAATTTATATAGCGCTGTTTAGAGAGCAGACTTTCATTCAAACTTACCATTTTTTTTAATACACTCGTCACCTTAATCAAACCTGTCATCTTAAAGACAACCGAAAAACTAATGATCTTTAGTCTCGTCATCCAGACTATACTCACAGTCGGCAACATCTACAATATCCATTCTCTGAAGGTGACTAGCCACCACGCAGTTGCCCACCCGCATACGCACATGACTGACGCTCCCATCGTGTTCATTCTCATTGTATTTAAAGAGATAGATTGATGGATCGATTTATATTTTTTTACCCCTTATTTACGCAAGCTATATCCCATCCCAAAACCCATTCGAGCCAAGTATCTTGGTTTGAACCCATCATTATTTATAGATTAAAAATATTTAAAAAATATGGTATGTTAAGTGTAAGGACAGGAAGGTGGTGGGTGACTGGTATTTATTTATTTTTAGCCAGATTTGTTGCCATATTGATTATTGTTTTTTTTTTTGTTTACGCAATTTGCCCTGTTAAAGGGGCTTTGTGTCTTTTATATGGTTAGTAGTTTCATGAATACATCGTTCTCATTTCTTGTTAAATTTACTTATAATGTTGTAGAAATATATAAACAAGGCGAAACATTTACTCACAAATGTTGATATTGTTATCGCAAATACATTTTGAAAATACGGCTAAAATATTTGAATTATTAAGGCATTATGACATGCAAAATTTTAACAGTGAAATTGTACATGTTGCTCGAGGAGGAGGGTTTCGAAAAGATAAGAAACACTTGATTGAGTGTTTCTTCCTCTAGACAACACCCGCACATTTATCAAGGTGTTTGATTCTAGTCAAATGCGAAGCGATCGAACAATAACCTTTTCGCATTCTGGAGATGTTGGATATATTTTGGAGATGTTGGATTTCTTTTATTTCTTGTTCTTGCTGAAAGTTAACCTGAGGTGGTATATGTGGGTTTTCTTTTTATTTTGTTTTCTGCCATACGTTTTTGCTTTTTTTTTCTTCTTTCTATTTATTCTTTAAACTAGATATGCGGGGGTGTGGGATGGAAGCCCCCTGATGCCCTTGCGGTCGGGCTCGCCCTACATTGATGGGGTGTATCTCGGCCGGGGGAATGTTTATGGGGTGAGCCCGGACCTTTTAGTGTCTTCTCTCTTGAATGTATTTTTTTTGTCATCTATTTATTTTCTGTGTTTTTTTTTATATTCTTGTTCTACGTGTTCAAGGATGTGGGCTGAAAAACATCTGGTGTCCCCGTGGCTGGGCTCGCCCTATATTGGTGGGGTGTATCTTGACCGAGGCGATGTTATTAGATGAGCCCAGACCATTTGATAGCTTCTGTATTTAATGTATTATCTGCAATTTATATGTTTTAGAAGTGTTATCTAAATATATTTTGTACATACTATGTTGCTATCAATAAACCTATATTTATTTATATTTTTTTGGTGGATGATTAAATTATTGTTTCTGCTAAGCGGTCACGTGATAACCATGGTGGTCCAGTTGGTAGAAAGCTTGCTTTGCAACTCGAAGGTTTCTAGTTCCATTCCCCAAAAAATAGGTCCTGGTTTGATTTCTAACAAAAAGCCTTTTAATATTTTTGCTGATGGATTGGAAAAACCTGGGAACATGCCTGCAAGGCTGTACAACAAAGGTGTAATAAAAAAAAGGATAAGGGCAAGGGTGAGATATGACATACTGTAGAAGATGGACTCAGTGGGGTACATATTCAATAAATGTTTATTTATTCAAGACGTCTAGACGTCAGGTCACATCTGTTCTTTAAAAAAAAAAAGCATGCTTGTGTGCTCCGATCGTCTCACTTCGGTGTGCCGTCGGATCTAGTACACCGGTGTAGTCGATGAGTTTGCTGGTGTGCAGCGGTGCACTCTATTAACCCTTTATAGGGCAAGTTTTTATTTTTGAGATATTGAGTTTTTTGTTGAATAAACCATTATTATGTGTATCAAATCAACATTATAGTATTTCTTCGAAAATGTGTTTTAATTTTTTTTTTTTGGAAATGAGGCGGTCGCATATGATAGCTGTGTCCATTTCAGAGGTCATGTCAGTGGCCACAAAAGTGACCAATGAATGTTTAGGTAATAATATCTAAGTTTAGGTTTTATTAGGAAATACAATTCTTATATTGTATGAGATATAATTAATGGTGATTTACTTATAATACCTATTTACATATTTGACAATAAATTGACCGGATGTTTAGATCGTTGCTACTGAACATGCAGCTAACTTCACGACGATCCGTCTTAAATAAGACCTCTGCCCGTCCGCTACATTTGCCAATTTGACATTTGTGTTACTTAAAAAGGTTTCATTAAGAAAATTAATCCCTATAAGTATAACCATAAGGGTGGGCGCATATGCCACCCATTTCTGCTTATGCCCGTTAAAGGGTTAAACAAACTCCACGGCACAGCTTCGCTTTCCAATCGAATTGACATTAGAATGGCTAGGAGATCCTCGACTACGAGGTCCAGCAACGACGAAAATTATTTACAATAAATTCTACGCCATGGCTTGAGTCTCGTAGATTTTTTTTTTGTTAAAGCAAGAAAAAGCTATCTAGTGCGATAGATAAGGATTTTGAAGTTGTCGTGGAGAGGTTGATTTTTCGCCGAGAGGGTTCATCGTTATTTTTACAGAAAGAAGTAAACTCTCTTCGTAATGAGAGAAAAAAATTTATCCTGGTAAGAAACGTTATATTTCCATGGTATAAATTTTTATTAAATAATTCAAGTGAATCTATTGCTATTCCAGCAATGTTCTCGGAGACGAGAGAAATGGTCATTGCCGGTTTCCAAAGAACGCCGAGAATCTCGCACGGGCATGCCAGGTCGATAGAACGAGAGAGATTTGAAGGTCTCTGCCAATTTAATGTATGTAGTTTCACTCAATGGACGCGTCACGCGACTATGCAGTCGGATTGTACGTGATGTGGGGACTAAATACCGGGCCTGATGGTTCTTAAGAAAGTGAAAACAGAAGATAGCGGGATCTATTGCTATAGATGTGGACCTACAATGCTGTTAAAGCCGTTACTGTATGATCATTCCATATATACTCAAAAGTTCGATTGAAATAGCACACATTTACCATATACTATTAACCTCAAATAATAATATTTAAAATTAAATAACATGAAATTCAGATCGGTAACAGGAGTCTTGTGTGACCCAAAAATGCCTATACAACTAAAAGGAAAGATATACTCGCGATTATGTATGGCTCAGAATGCTGGACTATGTACAGCTCCTACTCCGGGTACTTGAAATAGCACAAATGCGAATACTTAGGTGGTCGGTAGGAGTATCACTAAAATATAGAATTAAGAGCTCACGCATTCGTGGTAGCCTGGGGGTCACTGACATAAACAGTAAGCTGGAAGAGCGACAGCTGAGATGGTACGGGCACATAAGACGGAGACCACCAGACAAGACTGTAAATCAGGCAATGTCTGTGGATCTTCCTCGACAGTGGTCCAGAGGAAGACCAAAGAACTCCTGGATAACTCAATGCTCCAAAATCCTGCATAGAAACGGCCTAGATGAAAGCGACACCCAGAACCGAAGAATATACAGCCTGAGAACGAGAAGAGCCGACCCCAACAGCCTACCTAGACAGTGAGTTGGGACAGCGTCAGGAAGAAGAAGAATAATAAATTACATATTATAACCTCCTATTCCGAGGCTCTCTTTAGGCGGGATGATCTCGGTTTGTTACGAGAGCTGTGTTTAGATCAGACTGGTGATATATTTCTATAGATTTTTCCTTTAGGGCTATAGAACACGTGCAATTTCGATGTAGGTGGTCTATAGTGACATGATACTAGTCTGACCTAAGCACTGCTCTCGTAACAAACCGGGATCATAAGGCCTGAAAAAAGCATCGGCCTACAAACTGACACGTATATTGCCACGTGGCAATCACTTCCAACCAATCCAGAAAGTTGTTTAATTGAAAACCAGACTGGAACCCTGTTTATAAAAATGAGTTTTAACAGGTTTGAAGACAGACGTCCTACGCCTGAAGAAAGCCTCGGGATAGAACACGTGTAGCGGAAATCTTAAAAATAGACACTCGTTTATATCAGTCGTCTCACTAGGTTTAATGCCTATTTTGAGACAGATGTCTTAGATCCATGAAATTTGTACATATTATATTATTGTCTTTATTTTATTCAGTACAAACTAACATGTGTATTGCCACGTGGCAATCACTTCCAACCAACCCAGAAAGTTGTTTAATTGAAAACCAGATTAGAACCCTGTTTAAAAAAAATGAGTTTTAACAGGAATCAAACCAGCAATATCCGAGTTTGAAGACATACGTCTTACCAAGAAGGCCACGGAGGTCATTACAAAGGTGCCTGATCTGTAACGTGGGGGTTCGTACAAGCTGAGCCCAGACCTTTTGATACCATCTTAATTGAATTGTTTCTAGTAAATCACGTGATTTTTTTAAAGTATTTTGTTCAATTAATGATTTGTTACGCCATCATTAAACGAGATTATTAATATGATAGTTGGTTCTATCAAGTGTATGATGTTTTGTAAGAAGTAAACGTAGAAAGTCAGAGAAATCGTAGAAGTTGCATAAGAAGATGTATGAATGTAGAAAATGCTAAGAATGTGTGTGTTTAGGTAGGAAAGTATAAAATTTTGTCGTCTACGCCTATCCCGACAGGGAACTGACGTGATGGCATGTATATACTCGTTGGTATGTAAGTAAAAATCAAACAATGAAATGAAACCGAAATTTTCTGTTACGTCAACAGATGTTTCTGGTATTTGAGTGGCATATGCGAGTCTGTCCGACTATATGACGTCCATCCAGTTAGACGTCTGACTCTCTCGTCAGTACTCTCACTTTTCAAGCAGCGAGCACTGTCAGTTATATCAGCTGTGGAAAACTGATATCAGAATAGCTAATTTTTACTTCTTTGATAACATCTGTTACATAAATGTTTTTCGATGTGTTTATTACAAATTGCGTTTTTCTTTAAAATTTCTTTATAAATTTTCTAGATATAATCTGAAAGTATTGTCAATATATTTGTTTCATTTCTCGATTGACACTCTATATTGTGTAATATATTACACTTACGTTGCATACAGTATAAACTGCCGAACTTATTGTCACGTGGCAATCTCTTCTCTTTTAAATCGATAAGACGTCGTTTTCCAGCCCGAAGTTCTTTTCCCGGTAAAACCAAAATATTTTTTAAAAATTGATTCTAATTTCCTAATAACTATATTTTGGTTAGTTGTAAAATATTTGACATATGGAAATAAAGCCGACAGATTATAATGTATATAGCAAAAGTGTAATACAATACAAAGGCGTTAAAGAAGTCTTAAGAGAAAAGAAAACCTCTTTTAAAAAAAATATCTGTATACCGTCGGATATAGAACCTGTAACCTCCGGATTAAACTTACCATTTAAACCATGGAGGTCAGACTCCTGTCGAAGAGAAGTACTCACCCTTTTCCAAACCAGTTTTAAGGAATATTGACCCTCCAATCGGTTTTTTATAATAGAACTTGAATAAAATTAAAAAGCGAAAAAACAAAAACGTGTTTCTATCTCTACGCCATATAATAAAATCAACTTAAATTTTTATATTTATAATGAAGTCATTAAACACGCCTAATGAAAAGGCCAACATTTTGAATGAAAACATATATTTTAACAATTTTCAAAAAGTAATTGGCTTCTGTAAAACTCTCACCATTGTTGGCTTGCTACAATCAGCGACTTAAAAAATATTAAACATGTCTTTAATGACGAAATACGTTTCTCCACATCTCCTATTTTTCTTGTCTTTGGCTAACTTCTTTCGTCTTTGGTGATATTCGAACATACATTATTTTACTGTGATGATTGTGAACTTCGGGCTGATATGATTTGGGCACGTTGAACTTGTAAAGATAGAAAAAGTAACGAGTAACATGTGTAGAGCAAATTTGAGTGAAATGCGTGGTTTAAGAAAATGAAGGAAATTATGATTGGATCAAGTGAATTATGCCATGTTTACACGAGCTTAGTACTTGTCATTGGTGCTTCTCACTCGCACTTGTCACTCGCACTTGTATCCACGTGTAAACAAGCATACTAATACTAAGCATTAGTAAATCTGGCAAGTGCAAGGGAATAGGAGGCTGACTTATTAACTAAGCGACAAGCAGCTACCCCCAACACAATTCAACTAAACACTTGTCGCTTGCAGAGTCGTCTAAACAGCCGCGGCAAGTGTTTAGTGACAAATTGAAACGGCAAGTGAGCGCACGTCTTCGTTCTTTTTTTGGTATTTAAATACATTTTTCAAAACAAGGCGGCGGTTGTCCATTCCGGACGGATGTCGTGCTCCTAATACCTCTTCCTAACACGTGCAAACGATTTCTTCTCACTTGTCACTATAGTTCGGAAATTCTAGGATGAGTCCTGTGACAGCTCACAAATTTTCCCCAATACAACCTTATGTAATGTATTTACCTAAATAACTTTCTATTTATTAGAATTGAGGCTTATATTAAAGTTGATAAAATAATTAAAATTACTAACATCGTTACAAGGTTGTATTGGGGCAAATTTGTGAGCTATCACAGGACTCATCCTAGAATTTCCGAACTATAAGCAGCTTAGTACAAACGATAAGCACTAATGATAAGTACTAAGGTAGTGTAAACATGGCATTACATTCTCAAATAATGAAACGTAAGAATTGAGAGAAATCGCATAAGTGCGGAAAATATGAAATATGTGTGTCGAGATTGTAAAGTCTACTGCTCTGTTTTTTCTGCCTACTCAAGTAGGGAAACAGCGTGATGGTACATTTGTACGTATTAAATATTTAACCATTTATTAGTAAAGTATTATGTTTCATATTTATGACTTGATTTTGTCGATTAATCATTATAAAATATTTATCAAACTGGCCAAACCCGACACATTGTCATGTCATCCACCTGTTGTCCAAAGATTTCAGAAGAAGTCGATAACTCTCCCACTTGGCAACACCTCGGGGCTCCTCCATAAAAAACAGATCAAGCTGCTGAAGAGGTTGAGGAACAACTCAGCCTCCACGGGGAACCTTTTTAACATTATTTAGTATAGTTCATGTATTAATAAAAAGAAACTATATAAATTTTATTTTAACGCGATGGAATTATGCAATATTTAAATTTTTACGTGTTAATTCAAATTATATACCAGGGGTGGGCATACATGAGGTCAACGAGAGCCACATTCTGAATTTTCAAATATATAAAGAGCCACACCATAGTCACGTTCTCACGTTGTATTAAATACACTCATTCTAATTTATTACATATTTTACACAAATCTTAATTGCTATATATGTTAATTAGTGGAATAAAAAAGCATTTTTTTGTTAAATGTTCTTATATGGAGTTCCACAAAGTTAAAATCAAAACCTTGGTAAACCGAAATTGATCGATGTTATTCTTCTTCTTTCATCCATTTCTTTCGCCTCGGGCACATAGTCATGTGGTATAAACGTATTATTTCGCCTCGGGCACATAGTCATGTGGTATAAACGTATTATTTCGCCTCGGGCACATAGTCATGCGGTATAAACGAATTTTTTCGGCTCGGGCACATAGTCATGTGGTATAAACGTATTATTTCGCCTCGGGCACATAGTCATGCGGTATAAACGAATTTTTTCGGCTCGGGCACATAGTCATGTGGTATAAACGTATTATTTCGCCTCGGGCACATAGTCATGTGGTATAAACGTATTATTTCGCCTCGGGCACATAGTCATGCGGTATAAACGAATTTTTTCGCCTCGGGCACATAGTCATGCGGTATAAACGAATTTTTTCGGCTCGGGCACATAGTCATGTGGTATAAACGTATTATTTCGCCTCGGGCACATAGTCATGTGGTATAAACGTATTATTTCGCCTCGGGCACATAGTCATGCGGTATAAACGAATTTTTTCGGCTCGGGCACATAGTCATGTGGTATAAACGTATTATTTCGCCTCGGGCACATAGTCATATGGTATAAACGTATTATTTCGCGTCGGGCACATAGTCATGTAGTGTAAACGTATATTTCACCTCGGGCACATAGTCATGTGGTATAAACGTATTATTTCGCCTCGCGCACATAGTCATGTGGTATAAACGTATTCTTTCGCTTCGGGCACATATGTTAGTCATGTGGTGTAAACATATTCTTTCGCCTCGGGCACATAATCATGTAGTATAAACGTATATATGATCCATACACGTATGTACATACAAACCATCAGGTTATTTCTCTGCTGGGATAGGAAAAATGGAAAACCTCCAAACTTTCCTATCACGAAATATGGTACATTTCGCTTTCTCTAGATCCATACACCTTATCAAATTAATTTATCATTTATTTAATAAAAATATGATATAATAAAAAAATTATTAATCACTTTTAGCTACATCTCTCAAATTTGGTGTAAAATTTGTTACAGCTGTTCGAAGCAATTCTGTCAAATGTTCGTTTGTTAGCTGCGAACGTTGTTTTGATTTTACAAACTTCATAGAGGAATATAAGGATTCACAACTATATGTCGTACCGAACATGGAGTTTACAATCTGCAAAACAATCTTCCACACATTTTCGTATCTGAAATACTTTGCTACAAGATGCTCGCGGTGAATTATGCAATGAACAGATAAAAAATGTGGAATTTTAGTATACACCAATACTTGCGACTTTGACAGTTGCATTCATACATGCGCATCTTGTCACTTACAACATTTAGAAAGGAAAATCGCGAAAATACGAATATAATGGGGAAAGAAAGAATCCATATTTTTATAAGAGACATTGGGAGCCGCACTTAGCCCAACGAAGAGCCGCATGCGGCTCTCGGAGCCGCATTTGCCCACGTCTTTTATATACTGTCAAGTGGGAGAAGCGGTTTTTAAAAATATCCTAGGGTTTTTTTTATACGAGTATCAGCGTAGTAAGGTTCACTGCCCAAAATTTGAATTGTCATATATAAAAAAACTAGCATAAACATACCCCAGCTCACTTGCACGCACTCACTCGATCTCCTTTTCAGGGACAAATATTCATGTCATGCAGAAAACAACTAATTTCAGAATAACAATAACCTCCCTTCCATGCCAGAACGTCCCTGCTGAGTGTGAGGAAGGCTTTTTTTGACTGGCGCGTGCTTGGCGAAACCCACATGGAATCTACCGTTTCGTACGAGCAAACTCTTTATGGGTATTACATAATATCTATTCTATTATTCACTGTCAATCTATCTATTCTCTTCAGTTCACACATTTCTACTACGTTTATTCAACTACTTTTAGTATTTTCCATGTCCACGTCAACTCTCACTACGGAATACATCAAAGATAGTTCTAAAGAGCTGCTGTGGACTATCTTCTTGGCAGACTTTGATAATATCTGGTTCTAATATATAAACGTATGTTTTAGTGCCCCATTCACGTTGTTTCCTATCACTACACGCTATTTGAATTCCCTCTTAACCAACGTTCCCTCTAAGGTGTGCGCGTGTTCGGCCGCACATCTGTTAAAAATTGTCCGCATACATGTTTCCGTCTTCCGCACAAATCTCAAACAAAGCAACTTGTAACCAACCATATTTTGTTTTGCGCAATTATATACTTTATTTAATATTTTATGATGGGTTCTCATGTTCCTTTGTTTGAGATGTGTGCGGAACATGGAAACACCATATAGAGTCCACGCGCCGTAAGGAAAGAATAGTGTAGAAGGGTGACCATGATTTTCCATTTATTATATATTCAGATTATTTATTAAAGGGTTGTTTATCAAAGATAATTATATTATTATGTAACAGTAGCTACACAAAATAAATAACCGTTGTTAACAAGTACCAAAGTATCGCTAATTATTAACCTACTGGACTCCAACAGGAAAGAGCATTATCGGGTAAGAAAATATCTTTTTTTATATATAACCTACATATTAAAAAATGTAATTTGTGATTTCGTGGTACATTATGTTGACTACTTAGTTTTATCTATGCATGAATATGCATATTTGCGCACTTCTCTCTTTTTTTCTTGCACTTATAACATAAGTTGATGGGCCGCACACACAATGAAAAAAATAGAGGGAACGTTGCTCTTAACTCTTCCATCATCTGAGAAAATATAACCCATGTAGCAGAATTCCTCGCCTAGCTCCAATATTTCATTGTTTACCATTGTAAAGGCTTGATCAAATTGCTTCAAGAAGAAGAGTAAAATGACACTTACCACAAGAAGTCCAGCTTTAGGATCCCTCCGGATGACCAGAGCAGCCATGCTGGATTCATCTTGGTAAGTCTCTCCGATGTGTTCTTTCTCGTTGCCTCCCTGTGAACAAAAATAAATATTTAATTAATAACAAGTTTTGATTAGACGACACTTGCAGACCAACTGTCTTGGCTTACATGAAGAGCACTTAGCCTCCGAGTAGGAAGGAATAGATAGATGCAAGGTGAACATTCAGAGATGGGTGGTTTTAAGTGAGTAGCATTGAATGTGATTGTAGGGGTCGACATCGTCGTTGCTGCGTCTTGTAGTTGAGGAGTCCCTTGAAAAGCGAAACTGTGTCGTGGAGTTTGTTTTAAATGAGTGATCCGTTGCACATCAGCAAACTCACCGGTCACACCGCTGTACTGGATTCAATGGCACACCGAAGTGAGACGACCAGAGCACACCGGCATGTTTTTTTGAAAGAATATATTTGACCGAAGACATAGGTATCTTTATACTCTCTAATATACAAAGGAGAATGGAGAGATGCAGAACACGCAGAGACGTTTGAACAGCATGTTCAAAACTAATCTCCCAATATCCTTGAAGCGAAAGGTCTACAACCAGTGTATTCTCCCAAGTACTTACCTATGGCTGCGAGACATGGAAGCTCAGAGTAAAGAACACACAAAAGCTCCAGACCGCACAAAGGGGCATAGAGAGATGCATGTTGAGATATACTAAAAGTGACCGTAAACGAGACACCTCGATTCGTAATATAACAAAGGTAGAAAACGTTATAAAGGTGTGCAAAAGAATGAAGTGGTAATGGGCAGGACACGTAGCCAGAATGTCAGACTTCTAGTGGACATCCGAAATAATCCAATGGTACCCAAGACGCATAAAGAGCCCCAGAAGACCGAAGGTACGCTGGATATATGAAATCAGGAAGCATGGCATCTACGTGCAAAAACCGAACTATTTGGAGTCAACTTGGGGAGACCTTCATCCAGCAGTGGATCGACTCTGGTTGACGATACCCTAGAATACTAGGCGGACAAAATGTCTATGTAATTCGAGGAGAGAAAAGCACAACGCGGGCTTCTAACAAGCAATCTTCTACATGGAAGTCCAGGGCGTTACCGCGCAGTGATGCCAATTTAATTTATTTAATTAATTATTTTGTGTACATACATGGTTAAATATGGTGAATATAACAATTTATTCCAACGACTACTTCTTTCAGTAAATTCACATGAAAAATGTCGGAAAATAAAACAATTCCAGTACATACTTAGTCTGATTTCATTTAAAAAAAAAAACGTTTATTCCATAAATAAAACGTTTATCATAAATTAACAAAGGTCAGAAATTTCACATAATTTTCACAAAACTTCAATCAAGATCCGAAACCAAGATGTTAATAAAAAAGGTTTATCGCGTTTTTTATAACAAACATCTAAATTATTTATAAAAAGCGCAATAAATCAAAGTTTCGCAAACTATGAGAACTGTATTTTCCTGCAACGAAAATTTGCATAAAATCAAGAATTGAAATTGGACAGTATCTATGATAACATACTACTCGCTAACAATGCCGACAGCCTGCTGCAAGGCGAAGCGAATCGATCGGGACAAGCGAAGCAATAAATAATCGGACTAAATATCAATTCGTTTTTTCCTATCGACAAATGTGCAGTAATTTGATAATTTCACGGACGATTTGAGATACGAGGAATGAGCAACGATTCCGAGAATCATGTTAACCCTTATCATGGCATTGTAACACAGGTGTTACACTAAATTAGGGATTTAAAAAATAAAAATAAAAACTGTAACGCAATTTCAAATATGGCAACGCATTCAAATACTATACATGCACTATTGTGTGCAGTGGTATCATCTGGTGATAAATATTGACAACGCTACAAGCTTTCAAACGACATCGGGTCAACATGTTTGGATAGCGTGGGTGCGTTTTGAAAATTGGGGTAAGTAATCTATATACTCGTATCTTATTAATCACTACATGTAGAGAAAAATTATTCAAACCATTTTCTATGTAAATGTTGTTCTTGTTTTAGGTTATATAATTATTTTATAGCCCTTTTTGTGTTTTATAAAAATTGATATTTTGGCAATGTAACGTTGGTGTTACAAAAAAAAAAAAACTATAAGGATAAGTTGTGATTTTGTTTTCCTCAAATTTACTTCATAACTTACCATATAACAAGGAATCACCAAAGAAAAGCGTTTATATTTGGATAAATCAACTCCTCTATAATTCCTCTAAAAATCAACTCCTCTATAATTCGTATGCAAAGACTTGGAAACGAGTTTTGCAACAATTTAGATATTTTGAATATAAGTGTATATAGTATTCGCCAGAACATCATAACAGTATTTAGAAATAGCTACTAAATTTGTGCTCTCCTTTATTAATATAAATAACGTAATATAGGAGTTGAGTAACCCTGCATCAACATGTAGGAAGCTTTTAATTCTGCAAAGCAGCTTGCATCTCGTTCTACTAATGAGGCCATGTGTTTTCTATATCTCAATATCTATCCATAAAATTCCCACAAAATTCTCAAAGATTATTAAATAATTTTTAAACAATGACTGTACTTTATTATTACTACTGCTTTTTGAATCTTCAGTTTAAGATAAAGTTTTGTATTATTTGTCAATAATTTGAAGTACTTGTATAACCTGTCACATGTTCATTTGTATATAAAGACACTGTTGTGTCGTTAATTAAATACAATAAATAAATAAATTGAACTTTGCTAAGATAAGGGTTAACAGGAACACATGCTATATGAACATTATTTTTTATTCTTGATATATTATATTTCCACTAGTTTTAGGAAGAACACTGACGATTTTCTCTCTTTAAACATTTACATAAGTAATGCGCAAGAATTTTCAATGGAGGATCATTTTACAAATGGAAAATGGCTAAAGTACCATTCAATGGCATATCCTTATTTAAATTGAGAATGTGGCGTGTCTACTTTGCGCAAGACAGGAATGGTATTATTGTATTTCGTAACAGAGTATTGTGTCCCCGTTTGACTTAGAAGCTACCACACAAACCTCATTCATACCCAGCTCAATGAGGCAGGTTGTAACTCTAAAATCGACTCTTTGGTACGGCTTCTAGTTCTTGTGAACCTGTTGCCTCTTAATTAACGGCACGAAGAAGTTTTGATGAGAGAATATCAGAAGCTCCCTGATGCCCTTGCGGTTGGGCTTGCCCTACATTGGTGGGGTGTATCTCTGACCTTTTAATGTCTTCTCTTGAATGTTTTTTTTTGTCATCTATTTATTTCTGTGTTTTTTTCTCTTCTTATTACATGTTCAAGGGTGTGGGCTGAAAAACATCTGGTGTCCCCGTGGCAGGGTTCGCCCTATATTGGTGGAGTGTATCTTGGCCAGGGGGATGTTATTAGATGAGCCTAGACCTTTTGATAGCTTCTGTTTTTTAATGTATTCTCTTTTTAATGTGTTCTTGAAATGTGTCTAAATGTATTATGTACATACTTTGTTGCTATCAATAAACCTGTATTTATTTATTTTTTTAAGGTGTGTCTAAATGACACGCTATTAATGCATGTAGGTGTTTTCTGCTCTATTTCAACTCATCTAAGATCTATTATACCAACACTTTTGGAATTGAGGGACAACGTTTGGCTGAGAATAGTGTGAATTTAACATACCAGATATTTGAGGAGGTAATATTAAAAAAAATAACATGTACACTAAATCAGAATGTTGGGAAATCGCAAAAAAACTGTTTGCATTAAAAATATATGACATAATAATTCATTGTAAAAAATATCTGAAATCCTTAAAATCGCTTAAGGTGACTGGATTTGTTGTTTAAAATCGAATCATAATAATTAAAATAGTTATTCTAGTTTAAAATGTGGACATGATCCTTTTTGTAAGAACAATTCTACTTAAATCTTTTTTGATTGAACAGCTCTGGGACATGATGTTTTTCGTTCGATTTCAAAAATATTTTACAAAAAATAATTGGGTAGAGTAATTTATTTTAATTTTAATCAAATGAAATAAGTAAAGTGTTACAAAATAAAAAGAAATATTACTATAAAACTATAAATGTATGTAGGTAGATAAAGATGTATAATGACATTACACTGCACGTACGATTTATAACTGACAGTTGCTGATGAACTGGTATGAAGTTAGACAAAATCGGAAAGCAATGATTGGTCAATTTGGACATGATCTTTTTTGATTGGTTTGAAGCCTGGACAACATTCTTTTTGAAAAAATACTGTTTTTTTTCATTGAAATAAAAATGTTAAACGGCTCCGTACCATCGATAAGAAAAAATCTGCTTTATCAACCCATTTTTTGTATCCAATGGACATGATATTTTTTTAATGTTACCTCCTCATTTGTCAATGATGGAATCAATCCTCGCTGGAAAATCTTTACCTTGTTAGTGATTCTATTGAGCTTCTCCAAAGGTTAGACCTGTCACGAAAACAACAGTGTTCGATGAATTGTTTTATATGTAGTTATGGTTGCAGTGCCTACCCCTTGCAAACGTTAGGTTTCATTGATATCCTGTTGTGCTCATGTGCAATGGTCCAGACTGTCTGTTCTGTTGCACCTTGAATGAGTGTTCAACATATTCAGTCCCACAAGGATTAGATTAGGTTTAGATCAATGACGAAAGTTCTATGTGATCCGAAAATGCCAGTAAAGTTAAAAGGAAAAGTATACCAAACGATTGTCAGACCAGCAGTCCTCTATGGCTCCGAATGCTGGACGATGTATAACTCTTACTCTAGGCAACTAGAAACTGCTGAAATGTGCATGCTAAGATGGTCAACAGGTGTGTCCCTAAGAGACAAAATGAAAAGCTCACGCATTCGTGGAAGCCTAGGTGTTACAGACATCAACAGCAAGATGGAGGAAAGGCGATTGAGATGGTATGGTCACGTTGGACGCAGAGCACCCGATCACATTGTGAACCAGGCAATCTCCATGGATCTTCCTCGAATAACAACCAGAGGAAGACCAAAGAATTCATGGATGGTGCAAAAAGATAACCTGATGCGGAGGCACGGCCTGGGGGACGTAGTCCGGGACAGAAGAGCATACAACCTGAGGACGAGGAGAGCTGACCCCAACAGTCTTCGCAGACAATGAGTTGGGATGGAGCCAGGGAGAAAAAGGATTAGATAAGGTTTATTGGATTGCTCCAGATGATGTATCATGAATCAGAAACCTAATATTCTACTGCGAGAGAGTAATCATACGAGAAAAGATAAATTTTTAACAAACACTGTTTATTCCAAAAAAGTGGAATAAACAGTGTTTGTTAAAAATAAATTACAATGTCTTTAAACCTCCACAACGTTAATGCCTTAACTATAAACAACATAGAAAAGATAAAGTATTTACACTCAAATTGTCAGAATAACGACCGTGTTATATAAAAGCCTTTAAACTGGAATGGTAAAATTAGCAATAAAGTCTGATCAATATATGGTCTATCCGGTCTATGTTTAGAGGAACCAAAATCCATCTAGTTAAGTCTCTTATATCCTTGTATGGAGTGGAAACTATCACAAGGAAAGAAACATGATAGAAGCCTCGAAATGCGATGTTGAAGACGGATGCTCCGTATCCCATGAACTCATCAGGCACAATAACATCCCCGACGCTCCTTATACCAGTCCAATTAAGTACGTTGCGGAGCCAGGAAATTTGCCTCCTGCCTCAAAACCAGGAAGTATGTAGTCATGAGGTACACCAATTGTAAACATACCAGAGAAACACGAGGTTCAGCATTAGACACGCGATGAAAAATATATACATACCATCTGTTTGAAAATCTGTTTCCACGCTTTTCTAACAATGTACACAGCTCTCAATATATCTCGTACATCTCATAATATGTGCTCTCCCGTTTATCATACTTGTTACCTATCCTTCAGTTAGAATTTTGTCAACTATCTCTTACTGTTCCTCGGTTTAACTCTTGTTTGCTTTTAATTCATTTTAGACATATTAATTAAGATTAGCAAAACGATGGTGTCCCCAAATGTTTAGACTTTAATCTGCTTTCAATACATCTGCTAGGCAGATATATGGTAGTCATATTTATTGCCATAATGGTCTGCTCCTAAAAAGTTTATACTGGCTTAAGTGTCGCGATCGAGAGAAACGGAGGCAGGTGTTGCGCCGAGTTTGACACATAGCAGAAGACCATCGGTATCTAGCACCCAATGAAGAACATGTTTAAACCATTTGAATTGTTAACAACAGGAGTAACGATGATTTGATTAATTCACCAATGTCCTCGTTCGCAGGTGTACCCTGATGGTCGGTCACATCAAGCACTTTTTATTGCCCATAAATCTCGCAGGTCCGGTTGAATTAGATAAAAAGTTGCAAAAATTGTATGAGAATTCGGAAAATTATGGTTTCGAAACCGGAAAATTTCAAATTTAATCCAAAAAAAAAAACACAAAATTTGCATATCTTCAGACGAAAATAGAACGAAATTAAAAGTTAATGCTTCTTTCACGTGACGTTTATGTTTTAATGAGGGAGCCATTTTTATCTTTTGAAAGTTCTAAAAAGTTGACGACCTCCGTGGCCTGATTGGTATGTCACCGTCTTCCAGCGAGAGAGTTCCAGAGAGTTGCAGGTTCGATTAATATTGGCACTCTGATTTTTTTAAAACAGTTTAAAATTATTAATTGATTCAAAACATTACAAAATAAATGTATATATTCGTATATCTATAAGTTGAGTGTAACTATAGAAAGGTAGTGGCTGCGGTCATTAGAAGTACTTTTCCACACCTGCATATATTCAGAAAAAACATATTTAGATGACAGTCAGAGAAGATTTACAAAGAAAATTTTGTAGATCTTCCGATCTGTGATAGTGACACATTCGGCTTTAGGTGAAGTGTAGTGTATTTGATATACCATTGGAAATTTTTATAAGACCTTCTAAAAAGGGTTGTCTTCGAGCGTTTTCTAAATCTACACGTGCCACCCATATTTTCAAAACTTAGAGGTAGACCATTCTACGTTACAGGATCAGCAACGGCAAAACTTCTATAATAATAACCCGTCCTATTAGATCGATTTGGATCAATGAATTTATTAGACGAAAGAAAAAAAATGGTGCTTAAACTTTCCAAACGCTTGTCACCCATGGGGTAGAAAATTATTTCTCCCTGTTGCCTCCCACACACGTAACGATTCTTTATTCACCATCATAGGGCCTGTCTAGATGAGGCGTTTTACACGCGATTCAAGTAACGCGTTTCGAATTAACCAAGGTAAGTTGATCTACGAGTAGCTTCGCGGTATTTATGAAATTTACGAATATGCATGTTTGTGAAAAATGTCTTCTGCCTCCGTGCGATTGAGGTAGGAGGAAGAAGACATTTTTCAGAAACATACATTTTGATTTTTGTTGTTTTGTATTTGTGTTTCTGTATATTTTTGTGTTAATTTTTATTCTTATGATTGTGTGCGGTATATTATGGGATGAACATTTTTGGTTTTATTTTTGTTTCATTTTTGGTTTTGCTTTTGTTTTTATTCTTATGATTGCGTGCGGTATATTATGGGATGAACAAGTTTGGTCTTTCTGGAGTGATGATGTGTGAAGAGTTTGATTCCGTATAATGTTTCCAGTTGTAATTGAGTGTCACTGGTTGTCAGGTTGATGAGAACGTGCAACGGGGTTTTGTTTTTGTGTAATCAAAAATCGGAAAGAAGTATCGATTTATTTTTTCATGCTAAATATCCTCAGTGAGATACAGGCAAAATCCTAGTTTACCGGGGATACGACAAATGAAAGGCGACAAACCCAGATCCATTAAAATAATGTATGTCCAAATTAAATCACCTGTTGTTTTTTTTTTGCAAATTATGTATATTTCTTGTCATGTGTAACAATAAATAAATAAATAAAATTAAAAAAAAAATACATGTTCGTAAATTTCATAAATACCGCGAAGCTAGATCAATTTACTTTGGTTAATTCGAAACGCGCTACTCGAATCGCGCGTAAAACGCCTCATTTGGACAGTGTCATAGACATGACAAGACGAATGACTTTGATGGTGTTTGTAAAATTAGATTGATGGAATAGGGCACGCATCTAAAAAAACAACGCCAAGTTGTTTTCATTTCTTTTAGTACCTGCTGCAACGTCAGTACTTGGGTAGTTATATAAATATTTACTGCATGCTCTGCTTTATGCACGTGTTCCACTGACCCTAATGAGTAGCTTGGTTATATAATATATCGTATTTGGATCGCTACGTGTAGTTATTGCCTCAAGTGTCAAGTGTACGTTGTTTTATTTGGTATGTAAAATACTTTACATGACCTTCATAATATGTCCTTGTGTGTTAACGTCGTTTCGTTTTTAGTCGTATACTCTTTCTTAACCTTTCCCTGTGCTTAAAAAATTGGCGCGTTCCAGTGCTGTGTTTTCAATACACATCAATACACATGTAAAAATGAGCGATTTAAAATCGGAAAAATAAGAATATTCATAGCCAATCACTTAAATTAATTTGAAGTCAAAAGTGATAATAATTGAAATTTAATTGCTGAAAACATGAAAAAAAAACATAGGCCGACGTTCACCAAACGGACTAAGCGACAACCTCAAACGAAAGCCCGCGAGCTACTAAAGCGAGCGAACTGAGATTGAATTTCGTGCGTTCCCATATACCTAAGTAGAGTGAGATGAGACGTGAATAGCGTCGCTTCCTCACCCATAGCGGTTTTTAGAATGAATATACCTACGTCACACACTGGCACACGTCTGATTGTATTGGTGAATTTATTCCCAATTTTCACAAAATATCTCTGATGTGGCCGATAAGTGATAATTATTATTAATATTTTTTTTCCATTCAATGCGTAAATGTATTACGGAGGAATACCTAAAAACTGAACCCAGTATTTATTATATTTATAGAGATATTAAAGTTTTTAGAATCAATGTGTACTAGTTACACATCACAGGGAAGGAAGGGTTAAATGTGGTGCTCATGGCTGAGTGTCGTGGTTCCCATATGATCTGGATCTGAGTGGATGATAAGCGTCTACTGTTCCAAGTTCTAAGCCACGACGAATGCAGCACTGAATAATATATGATGTGCATGTTCGCGCGGTAACACACTATACTCCAATCCGGAAGGTTCCATGTTCGAGTCGCGCGCTATGCTACTGCCCTCGAAAGCCACAGGTATTTTTTCCGTCTTGTATTTGGGGGTATAATATACGAGTATATGACTTCGATAAACAAAAAGAAAAAAAAACATGCCGGAGTAATTCGATTGTCTCACTTCAGGTGTGCCATCGGATCAAGTACGGTGAGTTTACTGGTGTACAACGTCTCACTCACTTAAAAAACCAAACTCCACTGCACAACTTTTTTCCCCAACTGAATTGACGTTAGAATTGCGAGGGGATCCTCCACTACGAGATTCAGCAATGACGACTGAATGAGAAACTAGTAATCTCTTTGATTTGGTCTAAGCACGTTGCTGGAGATCGTCCTTTGTTCAATACTTCCAATCACAACCAGCTTCTCTAAACTGTCTTCATGTATTCTAGCGATATTTATTGATGGCTCCGAATCGAACCAATAGGGCAGGGTATAAGGCAAGGTTTTCGCCGTTGCTGGTCCAGTGGCATGGAACGGTCTGCCTATTAGTGTTAGAGATATGGGTAGCTTTAGGAAAAACTAGAATACAACCTTTTTTGAAAGTCTTGTACCTACCTGTATACCTACCTAAATGAATTGTCAAAATAACGAGTGAATTGTTAAAACACAAATAAATTAAATTAATTATTGTCAATAGTAAACATACAGGGGCAATGACCGATGAAGAATTCAATGATTGTTACATACCACAAACAACGACAATATTTACTATTTACAGCGTGCAAATTGGCTAGCCATCTCCAAATATAAATAATTATTCTACCGCCAGTGCATGTGATAGAGCAACGCAGATATATATCGCCCATGTATTCATTCACTGGTATAAATTGTCCGCACTCTGCGAAATAAACATACTTTTATTGTCGTCCATTGAGCTGTCAAGACTTGTATTATTTATTTACCTGCTGTCCATTTATCGAAATATATCCGCATTCCTGAGTCTATAAGTAAACAAATATCAATCAAAATCATCACGACTAATTGAAAATAAGCAATCCGCTATATTGATGATTCTGTACGAGAAGTAACGCAGAATCAGCTAAAACGAAGATAACGATGTCGATATCAAAATCATCAGCACGTTCTAATAGAACACATGCTACACTGATAGCGACCATCGTTACAGTCTCATCAAAATTTATGATATATATATGGTAAATACTACACACAACCCAAAGCCACAGCCACCACCTTCCTATTCTTCCACTCAACTTATATTATCATTTTTTTTGTAATATCTGTCGTATTGAGTAAGATGGCGAAGAGTTTTCTGAAATGGTTTGGGCGTGTAGAACAAAGGGTGTAAAAAACGGAGATGTAAAAATTGTAACAGAATAAATACAAAGTGTAAATGTGATAGAGGAAGGCCAAGGTAAGTACGGTTGGATCAAATGAATGATATACGGGGGTGTGGGCTGAAAGCCCCCCGATGTCCTTGCGGTCGGGCTCGCCCTACATTAGTGGGGTGTATCTCGGCCGGGGGAGTGTTTGTGGGATGAGCCCGGACCTTTTAATGTCTTCTCTCTTAAATGTATGATATTTTTCTGCCATCTATTTATTTTCCGTGTTTTTTTTTCTCTTCTTCTTATTCTACATGTACAAGGGTGTGGGCTGAAAAACATCTGGTGTCCCCGTGGCTGGGCTCGCCCTGTATTGATGGGGTGTATCTTGGCCGGGGGATGTTATTAGATGAGCCCATACATTTTGATAGCTTCTGTCTTTAATGTATTCTCTGCAATTTATGTGTTCTTGAAGTATATTTAAATGTATTATGTATATACTATGCTGCTATCAATAAACCTATATTTATTTATTATATATATTTTGAAGGAAATTAAAAAAAATCGAGTAATTGTTGGAGGTGTGTGATAATGTCTATAGATGAAGAAGAGACGGAAGATATGTACCGCAATAGGAAAGTCTCTCTCGTCTCCATTTATCCCGACAGGGAACGGCGTGATGGTATTTACATAATAATCTAAATAGGCCAAAGCCCGTGCGACGGTTGTCGCCAAAGAAAGAATACGAGAATTGAATTTTGAATACAAGAGAGCGAGAGAGGAATACTTGGATTCTCTCCGAAAGTAATTCGAAATTTGAACTGGGTGGGTCCGTGATACTGAACGAATTTTAAATACCTAGCTAACAATTTTTGAACCGGTGTAAAAGGGGACGATGTATAAATGATATGTATAAACAAATTTAACATAAATGAATATGTATTCTCATAAATGTAGAATTAGTTTTAGTTCCGTGAATATTTAACGGGTTGCAATTAGTATGTCAATAATAGTGGTTAAGATTTCCAAGATAGAGCGCGCTCTTGAGAAGAGGCTGCTCTTTAAAACGGCACTATATAAATTGTCATTTTATTATATAATCGAAGAAGATTCTTATCAGTTAATATAATATATGTAGTATGTTTCTGCTGTGTGACGAAAATATCAGTTTAAAATACAAATAAATCCATCTTTCTATGAATTTGGATATAAACGCATATCTTATAAAGCATGTATTTTAATGGGATATTTATTCAAATCGAGTATACTAAAATATTCAGTAAATTTTTTACTACAATATAGTTACATAAGATATACTAAAATGCAATAAAAAAATTATAAAGAAGACAATGTAAAGAGAAATGGAAATAGAAGGAGCTGTATTAGAATATTTATGGATGTGGGGAGGCGAAAGAAGTATATCGTGATAAAAAAGATTGACACTATCCTCTGTGCTTACCCCAACAGGGAAATTGTGTGATGGTATGTATGCCACAAAAAAACTTAGTGACTTTTGGAGTCTCTTGTACTAAAGTGTGGAAAATAAATTTTCGCTCATATTGTACAGATTATCATGACATGTCCCTTGCGGATAAGGCAAAGTTCACCCTTCTCCACATTCAAACAGCTCGTCATGCACAACCTTCCATTATTCATAATGGAATAAGTCCATAAGATTGTTAAATAATGAAGTGTTAAATAAATTATAATAAATAAATATCAAAATTTGCCAAGTCCCCCACAGTATTTTAGTACCAAATTTAATGTATGGGAGTAAAACGTAGACTTGGAACAATACTGAAAATAGAAGGAAAAATGTCTAGAAATGCATGCACTTAGAAGCATACATGGGATGACAATGTATGACACAATTCTGAATGGAGTGATTATGGATGAATGTCAACTTACGGTTAATGAGGACTTTGAGATTGTTTGTGCACGTAGACCGAATGAATGAAGAAATATAAATATTCAGTGTAATTATTACATTTATAAAACACATATACGAAATAACGAAAAAAAATCCAAGTCACATAAAGCCAGCTTTTTACACTAATTTTAATCTCCGGAAACTCTTATTTAACGGGAAATGCAAAAATGGAATACTTAGCAATAGTGGTGTGTATACACTTGTATGTGCTGACTGTGATAATTTCTATATAGGAAAGACATGAAGATCCTTTGAAAAGAGATTTCGTGAACACAAATCGGCCTTAACAAATCCTCTAATTTATTCTGAAATGGCTAATCATTGTCACCGTGAAAATCATACATTTTCTATCGATGATGCCAAATTCTTACATATAGTATCAGAAGTAACGGAAATAAATTGGAAAGATTAGAGGCCCTAGAAATTTCTAAGTCAGTGCATCGAGGTGAACATTTGGCAAACACATATATTCCAAGAATCTCTCCGCTGCTCGCCGAGGTTGTCCCATCCCTCTCTCAGCCCCCAGTCCCCAACCCGAATGTTTACCATTAGAAGCGTGTATCTCGGTACCAGTTCGAACAGAATTCAGATTTGTTTGTGCTCCCCTGATGATAAGGTAAAACCCTTGAAACCGGTAGGGTTATACCTTTCAGAAAGTGGAATAAACAGTGTTTAATAAAACAAATTACAATATTAAATTATTTCATCTTCTTTATGAGTTTTGTTAAAAAATTAAAATAAAATATTCACGACCGTTGATAAATGGAGCGAGAATCGTACTGCTGACACGTTGAGTAACCGTTCTTCAGGCTATTGCGAAAGGGTGGATCAGTACAGTGTTGCGTCAGTCATTTGATATCGTTATGAGAGTGACCGCATGGGGAAACGAACCGGAAACCGCACGCTGAGACATTACTCGCCAGACAGAAACAAATTGGTGGCAAATCTATCTGGTCGACTTAATGCGATGGTCACGAAACTGTTTTTTTTTATGTGAAGTGACAGCAAATAATCAATTGGTGTAGATATTAAAGCTGTTTCTGCAATAGTTGAATTGTTTGGAGTTTTATTTTATTCAGGGGCTTAACACAAGATTTGGTTCGAAATATGTTTACGGAATGTTATCAAATTCGATGTGGCTTGACATTTATTAATTCCTGTAGCCTCCTGATATAAGAGTTCTAGACGTACGACGTTCTCTTTTCTTCACTGCGTGCTCTATTTTAAGCGTCGTGGTCTTTGCTATGTCTCAAACTCGGCGTACTACCTATATCTAACTTTTGGGTTATGTTGAATTCAGCCCTTAAAGAGGATCTTGTTAAATCCTTGTCCATCTTCCCTCAAATGTCTCCCCTCTTCCCGTAATCACCAGCTTCTCAAGACTTCCATTTTTTTAAGCAGCATATCCAAACTACGTAAGGGTTTTTTGAAGTGACATTTCTCTTGGCGCGGTAGGGCAAATTGGCCTGAACGTCACGAAAAGTGAAACGGTGTATTTTATTAAGTATTATTATTATTAAATATTTTATTCATTAATAAATTATTATTAATTATTTTAATATTAATAATGATTTATTATTGATATTAATTAATATTCGTATTATTAAGTGTATTATATTATTATTAAAATGATTATTATTCATTATTAAAAATAATATTTTTTGTTATATATTATTTTTATATTAATTTATTTACCATTCATTAATTTGATTGTATAAATATTATAAATGTAAGAAGAGGACCGATGAGGAAGCCTTGAGGGAGCCCCGATGCTGTTCGCACCCAGTCTGACATGTATCTACCAACGACCACAACCTGGTTTTATTATGCATTTAAAATTTTGATGCATTCAACATGTTTTAAATGTCACATGTTGATAACTTTAACAATATTCACCAACGACGCCAGCATGACAAGAGTCATGTTAGGTTAAAATCATATGCATACAAAAAAAAACAGCGGAACGAAAATAAATATAAATATTATTAATGCAAGAAGAGGACCAATGAGGAAGCCCTGAGGGAGCCCCGATGCTGTTCGCACCCTGTCTGACCTGTATCTACCAACGACCACAACCCGGTTTTATTATGCATTTAAAATTTTGATGCATTCAACATGTTTTAAATGTCACATGTTGATAACTTTAACAATAAAAGGCACCACAGATATGATTAATTTGATCAATAGCATTATGGAAATTAAAATAATCATGGTAGTAAATTTTTTTTAAAAGTGCAGAAAATGCAAAAGGTTGCAATATTTTACAAATTATTTTTTATAGTGAATCACATGATTTCAATGAAAGTTAGCACGAAAATAATGCGCAATTTATTGCCAAATGACAATTTATTTTAATCAACCAGAAAATACGTCATTGACGTCGGATTATACGCATTAATTTGCTGATTTAAAGGTTAAATTCAAAATATTCATAAATATGTTTGAATACATTATTTATATTACACTTCCGTTATATACAATATAGCTTGGGGGGTTTATTGCCACGTGTACAATTTCTTCCAACCAATCAGAGAGCTATCAAACAGGCCTTAAGTGACAACTAGAAATTAATACTTTTTACAAAAATTTGATTCCATCTGGAATCAAACCCACAACTCCAGGATGGAAAACGGCTTCTTGGCTTCTTACTTACTAGGACATGGAGGTCATCATTGCCACCATCACCTCCAATGGTGATTTCCAGACGGAGCTGCCCATCCCCATCGGAGATGCCAACGGGGCGTTCAACAACATGGATTGAATTTGAAAGGCGACTGGATTCAGCGTCACAACAAAATGCCGCATGTTTAACACATGTGTCATCCCGATCCTCCTGTACGGCTGTGAATCTTGGCATCTCACCAAGGCTCAGGAGCGCAAGATACTAAGTTTTGAGAACAGGTGTCTCGGAAGGATATTGGGAGTCAGGTAGTATGACCACATAACAAACGACGCTCTACGCCGGCGCACCCGGCAGGGGTCTGTCGTCTCTGTAATTCGGGAGAGGCGATGGTCCTGGCTGGGACATGTTCTGAGAATGCCCGATGATAGTTGGCCGAGGAGAGTGCTGTTTTTCTATCCATTGGGGTCCCGACGACCTGGAAGACCCTCTCTCACGGTGTACCGTTCCTATGACAAAGAGGTCAGAGCGTTAGGAATGTCGTGGAGGGAGATTACCAACACCGCCCAAAACCGCTCTGAATGGAGAAGACTGGTTGACTCCCTATGCTCCCTTGTGGAGTTTTAAAAAGAGGATGAGTAAAAAGAAAGTGTGAGAAATCGTAGAGTTGTATGAAGATATGTATAGACGTAGAAGAGGCGTGGTAAGATAGGAAAGTCTGGCGCACTGTCCTCTCTACCGAGCCTTTAAGAGAGATGGCGTGATGGAATGTGTATATGCATCACTGCCAGAGCGTGATAACGTTTTAAGCTAATATTAAAACTAAAACATTAATAAACCGTTTTTGTAATCAAGTTAAGTTGATATATTATATTATATTGCATAATCTTGACGATTTCACTTTGCCACAATTCGTTTAAATTCGCATAAATAATTGTACGCAAAAAGATAACTATGGTTGTAAACGTAATCTTATGAAATACCAGTGGATTGGTGTTACCATTTCGCGCAAAAAGCGCGGGAGAACATTGAAAACAAATATGGCGCCGGGGGAAGTGAATGTTATCGCGCGCGCGCGGGAATATTCATAGCGGAAGTGCAATGCCATAAAATATCTGTATCTCATTTGCGAGCGATGATCAAATCTAGGCTACGATTAAAATACGTTTAAATATTTCAATTATATTTTGTTTAAATTTCCTTAACCCTGAGAGATCGGCGCACTGCTATAGCAGTGGAAGAAATTTGTTCTACCCTTGTACATATTCTAAAATATATTTATGTCGTAAAAATATTTGTTTTTTGTTTTTTTGTTGTTTAAAATAAATATTTATCACGAACGTCCGAATCGTTAATATGTCTCAGCACTAGATAGACAATTATATTTTTTTCTCGTAGCGCTCTCAGGGTTAAACAGCAAAAAGTCGTAAATTCTAATTTTTTAGACTTTTAAATGGAAAAGAATTCTACGAATTCCATGGATGGCAAGGTAAACTATAGTTCGGAAATTATAGGATGAGTCCTGTGACAGCTCACAAATTTGCCCCAATACAACCTTGTAACGATGTTCAGTAATTTTAATTATTTTATCAACTTTAATATAAGCCTCGATTCTAATAAATAGCAAGTTATTTAGGTAAATACATTACATAAGGTTATATTGGGGCAAATTTGTGAGCTGTCACAGGACTCATCCTAGAATTTCCGAACTATAATGACCCCGTTCTTGAAGAATTGAGAATCATCGACAGATTGTCGACAACATGCCAGCAATAAGTCGTCCGATTCTTTGGACACATTGTTCGTAGTCAATAAGACGGTTTAGAGAGGTTTGTGGTCACTGAAAGCGGGAAAGTACGACACGCAAGAGGAAGAGTTTCACTACGTTGGAGTAACCAAATTAGACACAACAGGACTGCCCTTAATAACTGCTATACGAACTGTGCAGTCCAGGGATGAATGAAGAGGAGTCCTCAAGCACTATTATGAAAATCACGATGCTGTCATGAGCTACACGACATGAGATTTCAATAAAAAAAAAGATTTTTTAGCAATTATTACGTGTGTAAGTTTATGCACAAAAAATGTTTCTTCCTGGCACTGTCTCAACTCATTGCCTAGGTAGGCTGTTGGGGTCGGCTCTCCTCGTTCTCAGGCTGTATATTCTTCGGTTCTGGGTGTCGCTTTCATCAAGACCGTTTCTCTGCAGGATTTTGGAGCATTGCGTCATCCAGGAGTTCTTTGGTCTTCCTCTGGACGGCTGTCGAGGAAGATCCACATACATTGCCTGATTTATAGTATGGTCTGGTGGTGTCCGTCTTATGTGCCCGTACCATCTCAGCTGTCGCTCTTCCCGCTTGCTATTCATGTCAGTGACCCCCAGACTACCACGAATGCTTGAGCTTTTAATTCTATATTTTAGTGATACTCCTGCCGTCGACTACCTAAGCATTCGCATTTCTGCTGTTTCAAGTTGCCTAGAGTAGGAGCTGTACATAGTCCAGCATTCTGAGCTATACATAATCGCGGGTCTTACCACAGTCTGGTATACCTTTCCTTTTAGTTTTATAGGCATTTTTGGGTTACACAAGACTCCTGTTACCGATCTGAATTTCATGTAATTTATTGTTGAATATTATTATTTGAGGTACCACGAATGCATGAGCTTTTAATTTTATCTTTCTCTGATATTCCTACCGACCACCTAAGAATTTATACACAAAAAATGTTATCACGAAAACGAAAAATTCATATTTATCGAATTAATTGCAAATTATTATATTTTATTCAATTAATATCGTGCAAAGACATAAAATAATCGTTTTATAATTAATGTACGATTTAAAATTTAAAGCACTTTCAAAAGTTCGCATGATCGATTTTTTTATAAATCAGTCGTAGAAAAAAGTAGTTATTTTATTTTTAATGTTTCATATTTTTGAGTAATGCGTGACGAAACCGCTTGCGCGACGCATGATTTTATGGTTTTAATTATATATGTAAATGTACAACAAATGTAGATACATGTTAAATTAACATTTAATGTCGCTCCACAATGTTATTCAATTTGTATATTTCATAATTGATACTGAGTCACGAATGAATATTGAATACGACTCATTTTCATTTCGTGTTATGGAGTAGACTTTCGATTATCCGGGGTCACATAAACCGGGTTATAAATTAACCGGACAAACAAAATAATCTGACTCTTTTTCACATTTAATAATTATTCATCAGTGTTGTAAAAAAGGTTGGCATTTTTTTATTATCCCTGTTAATGAGATCCCGAATAATCGGGAGTTTACAGTATTATAATTTTGTTGTTAACAGTAGAACTTGTCGAGTTTATAACCCTGTAGAAATCTCTTTCAACTAACCAAAGAGTTGTTCAAGAGGCCTCGAATAAAAATCAGAATTGAATGATTTTCTTTTAAATCGGGTGCCAACGGGAATCGAATTCACAATCCTTTTGTTGGAAGACAGGCGTCCAGCCAATTAGGCTAAATTATCGACCTATCCATTGTAAGATTCTTTGTAATATGTAATAATTATTGTTGTAAAAAAGGTTCGCCATTTTTTATTGTCCCTGTTAATAAGATTCCGAATAATCGAGTATTATAATTTTGTTGTAAACAGTAGAACTTGTCGAATTTATAGCCCTGTAAAAATCTCTTTCAACTAACCAAAAAGTTGTTAAAGAGGACTCGAATATAAACCAGAATGGAATGATTTCGTTTTTTTTTAATCGGGTGCCAACGGCAATCGAATTCATAATCCCTCGGCTGGAAGATGGGGGTTTTACCAATTAGGCTGTATTATCGAACTGTACATTATAAGTCAGATTTTTAGATAAAATTATAATTTATTAACCAATTTATTTAATTTAAAATTATAATTTATCAACCAATTCTTCTTTCAATGTCACTTTCAAATCACCTATAACACATAAACATGCTACCCAGATAACAGCACTCATCAACCTGTTCTAGTTTTTCTGAGTTAACCCATACATCGCACACATTTCCTTTTTACTTATTTTAAACAATTGTACGAGTATTTAAAAAAAATAAGATTCGCCAATTCCATCTAAATATTATCGATCAATAAGAATTCTTTTAATTTTTAAATATCAATAGAAAAGTATACATTTGCATTTATTTACACGTCGGGTGAAATTCGCGTCACACGCGTCTCTCAGCTGAGACACAATTAAGTGCAAGTAAGTGGAGAGGCGAATATCTGTATATTGTGATATTACAATATTATGTTATAGTGCTACACTAGCGCTCACTTGTATTGGGAGGGTCATAACTTGCTAGCAATAATTTTAATTAAAAAAAAACTCATCGGTAATTCCAACTTAAAAAGACGAAAAACGAAGAATTTTCGTAGACTTTGCATTGCATTCTATTACATTGTTGTGGTCTACATAACAACCTGGTGGGCTATTACACTGTTGTGGTCTACATAACAACTTGGTGGGAGGACTTAATGCCAGACTTTGTATTGTATTCTATTACACTGTTGTGGTCTAAAGAACAACCTTGTGGGCTATTACACTGTTGTGGTCTACATAACAACTTGGTGGGCTTATTGCCAGACTTTGCATTGCATTCTATTACACTGTTGTGGTCTAAAAAACAACCTGGTGGGCTATTACACTGTTATGGTCTCAAGAACAACCTGGTGGGCTATTACACTGTTGTGGTCTACGTAACAAATGATCCGAAAATGCCAGTAAAGTTAAAAGGAAAAGCATACCAAACGATTGTCAGACCCGCACTCCTCTATGGCTCCGAATGCTGGACGATGTATAACTCTTACTCTAGGTAACTAGAAACTGCTGAAATGCGCATGCTAAGATGGTGTAATCCTAAGAGACAAAATAAAAAGCTCACGCATTCGTGGAAGCCTAGGTGTTACAGACATCAACAGTAAGATGGAGAAGAGGCGATTGAGATGGTATGGGCACGTTGGACGCAGAGCACTCGATCACATTGTGAACCAAGCAATCTCTATGGATCTTCCTCGAATAACAACCAGAGGAAGACCAAATAATTCATGGGTGGCGCAAAAATATAACCTGATGCAGATGCACGGCCTGGGGGACGTAGTCCGGGACAGAAGAGCATACAAACTGAGGACGAGGAGAGCTGACCCCAACAGTCTTCGCAGACAGTGAGTTGGGATGGAGCCAGGGAGAAGAAGTAAGAAGAGGACCGATGAAGAAACCCTGAGGGAGCCCCGATGCTGTTTGCACCCTGTCTGATACATTCAACATGTTTTAAATGTCATATATGGATAACTTAAACAATAAAAGGCACCACATACGAGTATATGATTCAGTTAATCAATAGCATTGTAGAAATTAAAATAATCATGCTAGTCAATTTTTGTATGCTATTTTACTATTGTAACGTTCCTTGACACATAAAATAAATAAATGAGAAATAAATTTTTGATCCACCCATTACAAAAGACACCTTTCTAATCTGTGAAAGGATTCGGCTAGTAACAAAGTGGTAAGTAGCGAGTATCAATGCATGCTTCCTGTTTTCTACTAGCACGACTACTGGCATGCAAAAAGAGATCAACGAATGTAACCTAATCATTGTCATTACCCCTTTGCACAGATCTAGTAATTTTATTGCATTGGATGCTGTCGGTTGATGTGTGATTATCTTACAGAGGAAAGGTCAACGATAGTATTTATTTCCTTTTGTTACGTAAAACTAAGACCAACAAGTAGTTTTCTACATTTAATAATAATTGGTATTATTTATATATTGAATTGTTAACTTTCTTTCTGCAGTTAATTAATGGTCCTAATTTATTCTCCTTGTTTAGAATTCTCCACATTATTTATGTTATTTGAAAATTTCACTACATATTACCTGATCAATCATTCTCTACATAACTCGTACATGCATCTCCTCATCTTATACAATAGTTCCAATTACGGTCATAAGAAAACCACCGCTACTAGCCCACTGGGGGCGCAGAACTCACTCATGGTGGAGAAGGTATAAAAAAATATCTACGATATCTCTATATGGGTAAGTTTGGTGTCTATCCATGGCTTTATCCTACTCAGTTTCTGCTGGGTATGCTCGGGTATAACTCCTTGAGCGTAAGAAGAGATCTGCGTCTCCTGGTATACGTTGTCAGACTCGTTCGATGAGTTGTGATGAGCTGTCCAGCATTACTACAAAGATTAGCGTTAAATGTTCCTAACAATTACACTAGACTGCGCCGGCAAGAAGTGTTCTCAATAACATACGCAAGAACGGGTCTTCCAGCCGCTATGCCTGTTGGAAGGGTCTTAACTCTTCTGAACGGGACTGCTTCGGATATTGACATATTTCATATCAAATTACCAAAAGCAAAAGTAAATTTTCTTCTTAGATTGAGCGCGTTAGAAAGCACTCATCAACGTATTTAAATGACTTTGAATATATGTGTGTATGTTTGTGTGTATATATAATATGTATGCATATACATAATTTTTCATTTTATATAATTTTTTTAATTTTATTTAAAAAAAAATTAATTTCAACACGTCTTGTATTTTTCAATGTAATTGTGCTAAGCCTATTTTGAGAAAGTAAAAAGTACTCTAGATCAGTGTTCCCCAACCGGTGGTCCGCGGCCCGGTGCCGGGCCGCAGAGACTTTCTGCTGGGCCGCAAACTTTAAAGAAATTCGCTATGCAAAAATATTAAATATAGGATTTTCATCCATGTCCTCAATAAAATCGAAACAAAGGAATATACTGGACGTGAATGCATCACTTCGTCTGTCAGAGACAGCACTGCAGCCAAGAATATCCAATATATTAGCAAAGATGCAACAGCAGGTTTCGCATTAGTTTGTTGCAAAAACCCCATGGTTTTTGTTAAATTTTAATTGTATCAGACAATGTTACAATTAAAACTGTTATATGTATATTTGTCAATTATAGTTACGTATGTCCATCTGTAACAATATAAGATTAAAAAAATATTAAATAAAAAAACCATTTTTATTTCAGTATTAGTGGTCCGCGAAAAAATTTTCCTTTTTTTACCGGTCCACAGGTCTAAAAAGGTTGGGGAACACTGGTCTAGATCACTTCTGGAAGGCTCGGAAGCATATCACCAATAAATGACAATCTCGTTAGACGGAGTCTGGGGTAAAAAAACAGGCATCATCAGTGGGTTTTTTTACAGTTGCTGAACTGATATATGATTTTATTAATATTGATTGAAGAATTGATTGATTGAAGGATTGATTGATTGAAGAAACATGAAAGAAGCCTTCAAGATGTGGTGTTAAGAGGCTGATACTCCGTATCCCATAGACCGCATGGTGCATCAATGTTTCTATCGTCCAAGAATTCAAGATTATCAAAAGAACTTTCGACAGATATGCAAAAAAACTCGAACGTATTTTTTGGGAAAGTTGTTAGAAAATATCACAGAGACAGTTAAGGGAAAGCGCGCAAAAGGAAGGTGTCTTAAAATATGAATTTTTCCGTGGTTGCAGTCCTAAGACTGGTTTGCAGCAATTTGAACTCTTCTCCTCCATTCCCCCCTGTCCTGTGCGGCTCTTTTTAAGTCTGTGTATGTTGAGCAACGCACGTCCACCAACAGGTCCTCCAGGTACTCTCGGCGTGGGCGTCCCCTAGAGTTTGTCCCCTCGGTCATGCCCTCCATTATGGCATGCAAGAGGCCCTCTTGTCGTATTATATGACCGATCCATCTTGCACGCCTTTCGGACAGGATCCTGAGCAGGTGCCTTCCTCCTTCGATTCGTTGGAGAAACTCTTCATTTGTAACCTAAAATATGAATAGATCATGTAAAAGGAGTTGACAGGATCCTCTTAAAGCGCTGCAATTATCGAGGTCTTGGACTGGGAGGGATGGAGACAGGTGATGCGCCGAATTCGAGACATAGCAGAAGACCACGAAGCTCGAGATGATAAAGATTGTGAATCAAAGTGTTATCTAATTATATGTGAATCAAAGTGGAGCAATGTGTTAGAAGTTGACAAAGCTTGATCAGTTTTCTCGTTATTCCGCCTTACATATTACGTGTATCTCTCTCTCTCACTTTCCAGCTAGATAGAGAATCAGGCTGGACGGGAAACGGATACTGTGTCTAGATCTAGATAGACCAGCACAGTCTCCAGTAATTACTGCCGGCTATTGACTATTGTCTGCCCAAACCCGTAGATTCCTATCTCTCTCGTGTTTAACTACTACAGTCAGTATAACCGTACTCGTTGTGGGACAGTTCGCCACCAACTTTAGTCCGTCAATGAATAGAATTTTTTATTCAAATATAAATGTATAAAATCTGATTTTATTCAATAATACGTTTTACTTCCTTAATCATCAGCAGAATGAAAATAGTTAAAAGGTATTAAGAATTTGATAAATAAATATATTTAAAATTTGAATTGCAAACAATAAAATCACTTTCTTATTACGAACGTTTTTTTACTGTCCTCTCAGAATTTGATTAATTTGGTCGTTCCATGTTTTTTTCCTTTTCTTAAACTTCTTGTATATATTATTTTCGTTTATCTATTACACTTTAGTTTTATATATTTAAATTTGGCAATTTCTTATAGTCAATCAGAGAGATGTTAAAGAGGGCCGAAGTAAAAATCAGACTGTTTTTTTTTTAATGTTTGCCGACGGGAATCAAGCTGGCAGCTACCGGATCGAAAGACTGGTATCTTACCAATCAAGCCACGCATATTGTATCGGTGTTGGCCCATGACATCATACGTTGTATTCTCGTAACCTCACATCCAGTCAGTAACTCGTAACTCCACCGTCAGTAACTCAAAGTCAGTGAATAAAATCAACGTCTGTTACTCAAGCCAAACATCATTAAGAAATAAAATAAATGGAAAAATATTGTATTACACTTTTGGAAAATGTTATATTGTATTGTAACGCAAACTAAAAAGCTTATTAACATGGGGCAATTTTATCCAATCAGAAATATGTTAGAGATTTTAAATGAAAACCAGATTGTAACTATTTTAAAAAATAATCTAGGTTCTGAACACTCAACCCTTGGATTGTTAGACATGTATCTTCCTAATAAAGCCACGGAGGTCGTCAAAAAATACGTATTATTTAAACAAATTAAAGAAATTTCTCAAGCCTGAAACATATTGATTGCATGGCAAAGCATCGCAATCCACTAAAAACAATAATAATGTATAACATGACGGACAAATGTCACGTTAAATATGAGTACATTCGATAAATATTTTCAATGTTACTTTTATTTATTTTTAATATAAACTCATCCCTCGATTAATGCGTTAGATACATTCCAAGAATAATGCTCATAAATATATCAAAACCACGCAAATTGAGTCAAGAAACTTATATAAAATTGGAAGATACGTTACATAATAGAAAAAAATCATATAAATGTTGAACAAAGTTACACAAAATGATTGAAACTGTATTATCAACTTAACAAACATAAAAAAAGTATAAAAAAAGGATTTTTATTCGCAAGTAAAAATACATTTTTTAAGTACACTTGTACAATACTAACTCTTTCATGTGATAAATAAAATTAAATATAAAAAATGCAGTAGCTAATTATTATCTTCAGTGCTGAGCACGCTGATTGAAGGAAGTGCACAGTGGTTCAGATGATTAATTAACTAGACGAAATTCAAATAATAAGTAAAAAGTATCGAATGTAAACAAACACTTTTTAACCGTGTTTAGGCGAAATCGCGTACAACGAAACAGTTGTGAATTGAGGGATATGTGTATATGATTGATAAGCTTGAAAAGCAAACATGAATATTATTTTTTGTTTTTAAATTTCTGTTTTTATTTTATCTTGGAAAATTGTTATGTACGGTATTTATTGCAAAAGGACTTTTAAGACTCTTAATGATATCTGCGTCAAAAAAAAAACTATTTAAGTCTTGTTTTCCTTCAGGACCTCTTTCACATCTATTGTGTTGATCGGGAAAGATTGCTACAGCCCACAAAATGGTGCTGTATACAAAAGAAAGTGAAATACAACACAATGTTACTAGCAAATCGTAATTAAAAAAAAAACTTTTATAATGAAATTCTATGTTTTATAATAACACATAAATTCATTTACAATTATTTTTGCTTTGAATTCTGAAATAAAATAATATTAAAACAAACACTGCGTTTAAACGTTTTTCGATTAAACGTTTGTCGATCAATCGCTTGCGGCGTATAGTCCCAATCTAGATTTTACCGCATGTTGTATAACAAAGTAACGTAATTATTGTAACAATTTCCTGACCTGCACACCTCGATGTGTATTCGGTCAGCAAGTCGGTGAATGGGGCGGCGGAGAACTGGTCACGATCAACTGGGAGATACCTAAATGTGTAGCAACCGCAATTGGCTCGTCCCGCAATTTTTTTTGTTATAAATATTAAAATAAAATATTCATATATGTTGTTAGTGTATCGATGAATAACGGATAACAACAAAATAACTAATATAATTGAGTAAGTGGTATCTTTATATTTTTATGTCATATTAATTTATTTTAGATTTGATACACGTTTAATTCGATAACATCAAATAGCAAGGAAAACAATAAAATTCTAAATATGGCATAATAACAACAGAAACATTGTTATTCTTACTTTCATATGAAGTGACTCAGTTATGTAAAAATGGCTCCAGGATGTAAAAAAACAAAATTAAAATATGCTGGAACAAATGAAGAGGAACAATGGGGACTATGTGTGACAGAAGACTCCCAATGAAACTTATGAACAAGATAGTGACCATGCCCGCTATTCTACATGGAACAGAGTTTTAGTCCCTAAAGAAAAAAGCGGAAGAATTGCTTTATGCCAGGGAGATGCGCATGCTAGCACAGGGTGTTACTAGATTGGACAAAATCCTAATTTAACAAATTAATGGAACAATCAAAGTGGCGCTAATAATATTATATATAAAGCCTGAGAAGTACGATTTCGCTAGTATGGGCACATACAACGGTAAGATGAAAGATCTAAAAACGGCTACGAATTGTGTACTTTCAAATAGACGCAGACGGAGTCCTAAAAAGAGCCTACTTAAGAAAATAAAGGAGGACGTAACGAGACTCGGACTCCTCACCAAGTGACTGTTGAGATGAGAGAGACGGAGGAACAAGGTTCAAGCAGCTGACCACAAATTGATAGGATAAGGTGAAGGAAAAAAAGATAAAGTACGCATTTTAACTTTATTTATTATATTCTTATCTCTCTCTTTCAATGCTGAGGTTTCGCTTCCATGCAATTGTTTAATTACAATATATTATAAGAATTTGGACGTTTGAACAGTATCTTCAAAAGTAATCTCCCAATATCCTTGAAGCGAAAGGTCTACAACCAGTGTATTCTCCCAGCACTTACCTATGGCTGCGAGACATGGAAGCTCAGAGTAAAGAACACACAAAAGCTCCAGACCGCACAAAGGGGCATGGAGAGATGCATGTTGGGATATACTAAAATAGACCGTAAACGAAACACCTGGATTCGCAATATAACAAAGGTAGAAGACGTTATAAAGGTATGCAAAAGAATGAAGTGGCAATGGGTAGGACACGTAGCCAGAATGTCAGACTCCCGATGGACATCCGAAATAATACAATGGTACCCAAGAGGCATAAAGAGGCCAGGAAGAAGACCGAAGGTACGCTGGATAGATGAAATCAGGAAGCATGGCAGCATCACATGGCGGCATCAACGAGCAAAAAACCGAACTATTTGAAGTCAACTTGGGGAGACCTTCATCCAGCAGTGGATCGACCCTAGCTGACAATGATGGTGATGATGATAAGAATATAAAAAAACTACAACGTGGGATGATCCCTTGAAATTCTAGTTACTTTCCAATAACTATGGATTAAGTAAATATATAACAAGGTAAACGAATTCAACTATTTAAACCATTAGATACCGAACCTTTATACAGATAGTTAATTGTACGAGTTAACCAACAGTACCGAGTACATATCCGCACAAGCAGACTTAAGTAGCAGTACCTTTCTGATGCTGCGTTCGTTAGAAAGTAAGTGAGGCATTTCCATTGTTATCTATCGATTAGGAATTTATGTAATTTGTTATAGTAGTGAAATTGAAAACAATTCAATGAATGAGTTTTAAAAAACAACAAGTCAAAATTTTGTGATTAATTAAATGTATCTACTTTTTTTTATATTAAACAAAGTACAGTAACGGCGCTAAGTAATACACATCAGGCTTTAGAAAGAGACTGTCGGCCATAATCAGCTAACTTCGGCTTTCTAGAGCGTCGTCTCTGTCGCACGATGCGCTAACAGTCGATTTGCAACGATTGACAAATCACAACGGAACACGTGTATGAATGGCAGAGACAACGCTCTACAAAGCCGAAGTTAACCGATTATAGTCGACAGTCTCTTTCTTAAGAACGACGTGTATTACTTACCGCCGGGTACTGTAATATACTGTACAAACATTTGTCAAGGCTAGCTAACCTATATACAAATTTATTACTTAACTAATCTTATTTATATATTATAATTTATGAACTTACTTAATCTTATTTTCCTACATTCCTATTATTTGTAATCTTAATATTAGGTCCTTACATATGAAATTGGCGTTTTGCCGTACTGGCAACTTTGATCTCAAATATCTTCTCTTTGGTTAGGAATTCCAAATTAAAATGTATACAGCTATTTACTCAAGTATTTGTGTTTCGAAAATTATAATTCATTTGTTTTTTCCTCAATTGTTTTTTTTCTTTGCGTCACTCAGTTTACAAAATGGAAAACTTGAAATATCGCGTTATTTACGAGTACGAGTTCCACCGTGGCACCAGTGCTGCAGAAACGGCTCGAAGGATTAATGATGTGTATGGCGACGGTGCCGCAAAAGAAAACACAGTGCGTTTTTGGTTCCAACGTTTTCGTTCTGGAAATTTCGACCTGCGGAATAAGCCCCGTGGACGGCCGGAGACCAAAGTTGATAATGAAGAATTGAAGGCTATTGTGGAAGCGGATCCATCGCAAACCACGTCCGAGTTAGCTGCAGGCTGCGGTGTTAGTGATAAAACTGTTTTAATCCACTTGAAGCAAATTGGGAAGGTGAAAAAGCTTGAAAGGTGGGTACCTCACGAATTGAGTGAAGCAAATCAACAAACGCGCGTTGACTGCTGCGTTGCATTACTCAACCGGCACTATAATGAAGGGATTTTGAATCGAATCATTACCTGTAATGAAAAGTGGATCCTGTATGATAATCGGAAGCGCTCAAAGCAATGGCTGAACCCTGCCGAACCAGCCAAACCATGCCCCAAGCGAAAATTGACTCCAAAAAAGTTACTTGTGAGCGTTTGGTGGACTAGTGCTGGTGTCGTTCACTACAGCTTTCTTAAATCTGGCCAGACGATTACGGCAGATGTCTATTGTCAGCAACTGCAAACCATGATGGAAAAGCTAGCTGCTAAACAACCGAGGCTGGTTAATCGCTCTAGGCCACTGCTGCTTCATGATAACGCTAGACCACACACTGCACAACAGACGGCTACCAAATTAGAAGAGCTTCAATTGGAATGTCTAAGACATCCACCGTACTCTCCGGACCTTGCCCCAACAGATTACTATTTTTTTCGAAATTTGGATAACTTCTTGCAAGGGAAAAAATTCAACTCCGATGGGGCAGTCCAAACCGACTTCAAAGATTTTATTGATTCCCGTCCGAATGGTTTTTTTAGTAAAGGGATCGATGAACTACCTATGAGATGGCAAAAGTGCATAGATAGCAATTGTACATACTTTGATTAAATAAATATATTATATTAAAAAAAAATCAACTTTATGTCCTCCCAAACAAAACGCCAATTTCATATGTAAGGACCTAATATATGATTTCTTAGAAATAATTAACACCTACATACTACTTATAACTAGATAACAATTCTTACAACTAATTATTTAGTAAGAACAAGTCCACTCGTTCAGGCTATGCTCTGATATTTATGGAGCATTGTTGAAATAAATATATATGCAGTATCATCTACGAGTATATGAAGAATTTTGCTATTTGGGTAGTATTTTCTCAGATGTTGGAAGAGTTAAGAGGGATATCAAACGGCGTGTAACGAAAAGAAAAATGTCAATGAGGCACTAAAAATATATATACTCGAACCGGAAAGTATCGAAATCTGTTAAAATGATAGTTTACAATAATATTTTGGTGCCAACTTTGATTTATGGGAGTGAAACGTGGACGTACAAAAATACTGAGAGGTGACGAATAAATACTGTTGAAATGCGTGCATTGAGGAGAATACATGGAGTGACAATGTTTGACAGAATAGTGTGAAGTGAAATGAGTGTTAAAAAAAGTAGCGATGATAAATTTAACGTCCTTCCTTGGGAAAAGTAAAAGGACTCGCGACGCAGTAAATAAGGTCTGAAGTTCAAACAGCCTAGAAAATTGTCAGTACTTTCACAGAACATTTCAGATGAAGCGAAACTCTCCATTGTTTGATTTACAGGGGACAAATGACTTTTCAAGTCTACAGAAAACATCCCCAATAGGATTATCTCGCTAAAACGTTAATCTTGAGTTGATCTTCCACGTGGATCATGTGATATTCTGTGAGAGAACAGCTCCATCTTAGATGCACACTCCCTCCCGCAGATGTCACAGACTTGTGGACCCTGCTGAATAGCCTGCTCATGTAAATATTTATGAGATGCATGGCCACGCGGTAACGCGCTGGACTCGTCCGTGCGGAATGTCGTCGGTTCGAACCCCGCACTGTGATCCTTCCCTTGAATGTCACAGGCATTTGTTCCGCTTAGTATTCGAGGGTATAAGTATACCTATGACTTGGGTCATATCCATTCTTTAAAAAAAAATAAATAAGCATGTTCGCAGCACGCTGACGGTTTCTCACATGCGTAAGCATGAATGTAACATCTGTATTTTTTGTTATATTCAATAAATCGTTAATTATATTTTGTTAATAGTTAAGGCATTAACATTGTGGAAGTTTAGAAACATTGTAATTTGTTTTATCAAACACTATTAATTCCACTTTTTGTAACGGTATAATCCTACCGGTTTCAAAAATTTCACCACATCATCAAGAGTACAAACAAGAGTCAGTCTTTCGTTAATAGTTCTTCTTCTCAGTGTCATGTCAGGTCCTCCCAACGTTGAATATCATTTGAGAGTAGACATCTTTGTCCCCGGCAGCCCGAAAAAGATCTCCAACGCCCCTTAAAAAGCCAGTCCAATCACGTACTCGTATATTGCGGAGCCAGGAGATTTGCCTCCTGCCAACACCTCTTCGGCCTTCTATTTTGCCTTGGATGATCAGGTGCAGTAATTTGTACTTTGTTCCTTTAAGTACATGACCCAAGTAGGACACCTTTCGGATTTTAGTATTAGTCAGTGGTTTAAAAAAATAATTAATAATTTTTAACGACAATATTAAGTACATGTATATAACATGAGTATTAAATTAATTAATTAAGAATTAAACGTTAATAAGCATTATAACCATCAATTCAATTCAATCAAACTTTAAGACAATTTAAAATCTTTTTACACAAATAACTTCCGCGTCTTTTGTAAATTTTTATTAATGACGTTAATTATTGTAATTAAATGTTATAAAAAAATTAATTTTCAATAGAATGTTTTTTTCAGCGATTTTAGATACGCGAGTCTTAATATCGATACCAGATAACAGCGGTGAGTTGAAATTGTTTATTTACCGTTTAAAAAATTACTCCGTAATTAAGACACTTTTTCAAATTTTTATTTGTGGGGTGACCATTATTTTTTTATTTCTTCTTCTTCTCAGTGTCATGTCAGTTCCTCTGTCAATATCACTTGAGAGTAGACATCTTTGTCCCCGGCAGCCCGAAAAAGATCTCCAACGCCTCTTATGCCAGTCCAATCACGTATATTGCGGAGCCAGGTGATTTGCCTCCTGCCAACACCTCTTCGACCCTTTATTTTGCCTTGGATGATCAGGTGCAGTAATTTGTACTTTGCTCCTCTTAGTGCATGGTAGACAACTTTACGGATTTTAATATTAGTCAGCAGCTCTCTATCAACCTTGGCTCTTTGAAGAACCCTCGTGTTGCTGACCATATCCATCCAGGGTATCCGTAGCATTCCCCGGTGTATCCACATTTCAAATGCTTCCAGTCGGTTCATACTACTTACTTTGAGGGTCCATGATTCCACTCCATGCAATAACACTGACCAAACGTAGCATTTTAATAATATTTTATTTAATATTATAAATGTATGATTATTTAATTGTATAGAATAAGAACTTTTGATTGCTTGACGACTTTAACTTCAATTAAAGATATATGTATACAAATTATCCCGATCATAGAGGAATAAAGATATGAGAACGGATAGTAAGGTACGCATTTCTAAGACCTGTGTGCGACCTATCCTCACATATGGCATCGAAGCGAGGGCGGACACTGTCAGGACAAAAAGTATGCTAAAAACAACGGAAATGAGAACTCTGCGCGCTATTGCTGGGAAGACTTTGCGTGATCGTGTAAGGAACACCACAATCCGAGAGGTCTGTGAGGTCCAAGATGTGGTCAGATAGGGACGACAGCGTCGACGATACTGGTACCAACATGTACAGAGAATGAATTCCACAAGAATTCCATACATAGCTCTGCATGGGGTGCCGGATGGACGGCGTCCACCAGGGAGACCCCCGAAACGATGGAGAGATAGCTGGAGCTCAGCATCACAGGACAATCCTGCAGTAACAGACTCTTGAGAGTCTACAGAAAGTTTAAGAAAAATAAAAAGTTTTTAATATGCGTCATCGAAATAGATAAATAATGAACTGTCCCGTGAAATATAGATATTAAAGTTACCCTAATTTCGGTCGCCTTATACTTTATTACGACATCAGACCCCAGGTCATGCGAACTTGAAAGTTAAGTACATAATAAAACAATGAAAATTATGCAGCTACGGTTTGAACAATCGAATTCCCATCGGACCAAGATACCATCAAAGGGCAGAAGAGAGCGGCACGAGGCAATAACATTTGATGGAGATATGTGATGTGGCGGTGACAGAATGAAGGGCATTGCATCTTATTTTATTACTCTTTCTGGAGTGATAATGTGTGAGGAGTTGAGTTTCGCAAGATGTTTCCAGTTGAAGTTGAGTGTCACTGTTTGTCAGGTTGATGAGAGCGTGCAACGGGGTTTTTTGTGTTATCAAAATCGGAAAGAAGTATCGATTTATTTTTTCATGCTAAATATCCTCAGTGAGATACAGGCAAAAGCCTAGTTTACTGGGGATACGACAAATGAAAGGCAACAAACCCAGATCCATTAAAATTATATGTCCAAATCAAATTACCTGTTGTTTTTTCTCAAATTGTGTATATTTCTTGTCATGTGTAATAATAATAAAAAAAAAAAATTATGTTCAGAAACTAAAACGCCCTCCAACAATATTGGCTGGTTTTAAAATAAGAGTCACTGAGGTTCGAGACTCGGGTATCATGTTTGATGAGAGGTCAACTTTTATTCCTCAGATTAACCCTCTACCTTTATGAGGATTAACCCCCTATCCTTAGGGGGCTTAACTCCCCTACCTTTAGGAAGGTTTTTCATTGTGAATTTTAGAGGAGTTGATATCACAAAAGCATGTAAAAATAAAATAAATTTCTTGGCCAGAAACTAAAACGTCCTCCAACAATATGGGCTGGTTGTAAAATAAACGTGACTGAGAAGATGGCGGATGAAATACGAGTTGAGTATTTTTATGACCGCTATTGTTAGCTGTCGCGTACGGGATACGGGTTAGTGGTATTTGACACCAATTAGAAAGACAACCTCCGTGGCCTGCTTGGTGAAACGTTTGTCTTCCAGCCCGGAAGTGGCGGGTTCGATTCCCGTTACAGCTTAGATTTTTTTAGAAAAATACATAAGGATTCCAATCTAGTTTTCATTTAAGGTTTTTTTTTACCTAGCTAGTTTATTGCCATGTGGCAATCTGTGTATCTTCCAATCAACCAGAAATAATTTTTAATTGGTCCTAAGTGAACACCAAACGGGAATCCCATTTAAAAAAAAAACTGGGTTCCAGGGTATCACAACCTTCGGATCGGCAGACAAGCGTCTTATCACCAGGTCACGGAGGTCGTCTCTTTATGGTTGGTCGTATCGTTGTGGTTGGTTGGGGAGATATTGCCACATGGCAATAAGCCCGCCAGGTTGAACTGTATACAACGTAAGTGCTATACAATATAATACAAAAATATGTTGAGAACTCAAGTAATAAATCTTAAAAAAATGAAGGCTCTAATAGGAATCGAAACAGAAATTTTCAAGTTGGAAGACAAATGTCTTACTAACCAGGCTATGGAAATCGCCTGTCGTGACCACAGGTCTAACTTAAGAAGAAAACAATTAAGTTGTCTTGTTTTTTTTTTATATTAAGACAAAGAAACTAATTTAACTATGTAATTGTTACGTCAGTCGTTCATCATGCGTTCAATCTATATGCCCAAACAATCTCAGAGTGTTCTTCTTCATCTAACTCAACATTTAAGCCTTAAGTTTACTTTCATCCCTTATTACTTCATTCATTGTCATGAATTGTAAAAAAAACTAATAAAGTTATTTATCATACTTCTTCTTCTTCTATATCTTGCGATCTGTTTAAACAGAATTTCAGTTTTGGTCCTGTGAAGAAGATGTCCAACTTTCTCTCCATCTCTTTGGTGGACGTCCCGGTGGTAGACGGCCCTCTGGGATCTCGTGCATTAAAATCTTAGGTATTCTCGCTGGGTCCATCCTCTCAACGTGGTCCCTCCAGAATCGTCTTCTCTGCCTACTCCATCTCACGATGTCCTCAATGTTACAACTTCTGCGGATTTCCTTATTAGGTATCCTATCTTTAAGGGTTCTACCTACGATAGGCCACAGTGTTTTCATTTCTGTTGTTCTGAAGAGGTGTTTCGTTCTTAGAGAGTCTGCTCTTGCTTCGATTCCGTAAGTCATAACAGGTCTTATGCATGTTTTGTATATTCTGACTTTGCTTTCCACCAACGTGCGTTTATTGCCCCAAACAGTGTTCTTCAGGCATCCGGAGATAACTGCTGCTTTATTGGTCTGTTCTTTGACTTCATTATCGTTGCAGCTAGATATCTCCACACCCAAGTATTTAAACTTCATGACCTGTTCTATGGGTTTATCGTCCACAACCAATTTGCACCTAAGAGGCTGTCTGGATATTGTTAGACATTTAGTTTTGCCAACGGATATCGTCATGTCATATCTCTCAGATGCAAGATGGAACCTATACAGCATTTGTTGTAGATCGTCTTCGCTTTCTGCTAGTATAGTTGCGTCGTCAGCATAGCCGCTGATGAGCTATATTTATCACCGATTTTTTTTAATTAAAAACATATACAAAAAACTGTCAGCATTTTTTTATTGAATAATTGTGGTACCAGAGAAGACGTTATGAGATCCCGACACGTTTGAAATAGTAGGGAGTGCATGATGAGTAAGCTTGTATGATTGATCGGTTGATTAATTTATTTGATTACACAAATTAATTATCCCGTAATATTGTAATTACAAAGTGATTAAATATATTCAGAAAAAAACAGACATGTACCATTAGACCAAACGAGATTCGTTATAAAAACTACAATACTAAAGAGCAATCAATAAATCTTAACAAAGAGGTGCTATAACATCTTATGCAAGGAGGAAAATGTGCCAATAAATTATTTCTTAGATCCAGAAGTTCTTCAAGTGTTAATGTTAGTCATATCTGAAGACGGTGAAGATCCAAAAGGTGAAGACGGTGAAGACCCATCGACGTATCTGAATACGATGAAGACCCAAAAGTCAAGGATGTAGGAACGATCATATCAGAAGACATTTTTACTGGTGTCTTCTTCATCCTACCCTGACACCAAATCTTAATAAATTTATTTTATAAAGCTTATCATACATGTACAGATAAACGATATGTTCGAGATGTGCGAATATTTTGGGAGGAAAGGTGAACAAACGAATATTCATTACTCTTTCCCTTCCGGTGCTTCGCGCGTTCTGATGCTGTGTATTCAATACACATGTAAAAATGAGCGATTTAAAATTGAAAAAATAAGAATATTCATAGCCAATCGCTTAAATTAATTAAATTTGAAGTCAAAAATGATAATAATTTAAATGTAATTGCTGAAAACATGAAAAAACATCGGCCGACATTCACAAAACGGACGCAGAGACCACCTTGTACGAATGCCCGCGAGCTACTGAGACGGAACTCGGAACACTAACATTGCGTATGTTATACCTCGTAGGAAGAAACAACTGCAAACTGAGATTCTATTTCTTGCGTTCCCATGAACCGAAGTAGAGTGAGAGTGAGACGAGAATAGCGTCGCTTCCTCACTCATAGCGGTCTTTAGAATGAATATACCTAATCCACACACTAGCACACGTTTAATTGTATTGATGAATTTGTTCCCGATTTTCACAAAATATCTCAGATGTGGCCGATAAGTGCTAATTATTATTAATATTATTTTTACATTCAATGCGTAAATGAATTACGGAGGAATAACTAAAATCTAAACCCAGTATTTTTTATATTTATTGAGATGTTAAAGTTTTTAGAAGCAATGTGTACTAGTTACACATCACAGGACAGGAAGGGTTAATGGAACTCCGTGTAAACATTCGTCACTCCACAATCGGTAAACAAAGGATATTGAATTTCTTTGAACACAGATCGAAATACGATAATACAAGGCTCGGAAAACTGTTATTCTGGGTAACGTTTCCGGCAGAAGACCAAAAGCTCACACCCCCTTGAATTCGATTCACCAGATCAAGAATGTTATCAACCAACATAGCTTTATGCGAGGCTTAACGTCTAGCCGGAAATACGAGTATATATCGTTAGAGAACGAGAGTGAGATGAGTGAGTGAATCAACGAGAGTGTGATAAATGTTAGACTTAATTACATACTATTCAAAAGCATAAAATTAATAAAAACAGTTATAAAAAATAAATGTTAACAAACGAGAAATAATAATCAAAACAACTTACTCATATTACTATGAAGTTCAATATGTTTTTTTAAATACATTTTCTGAAATGTTATGAATGGTAATACCCGAGGCTCTATTATTAAGGAACAGCCTACGAAAAAAGGAAAACCACTTGGTAAGGTAGTTCTTTGTTAGTCTTAACCAAGAGTTCCAAAAGTGGTTGATATCGACCCTCTGGGGTCGATTTGATTTTTATAGGGGTCGATAGTTTCAACAAAAAAATATGGGGGTCGACGACAGCAAAAATAGACCCCCTTACTACTGCTATTTGTTTGTTACTTCAAAATATCTTTGATTCCAATAGGTACCTTCACAAAAATATGTGTACTTATTTTGAATTTACATATTTATTTCATAAATGTCAAAAATTAAAAAAAACTCTGCTCGTATTTCTTTGCTTTAATTTTCGTCAGAGCAGATTTCAATATTTAATGTTGAACAAAATAATGCAATGCATAATCCGTAGTCCTTTTATCTATTTCAATCCTAAATTACAAGTGATTAAAATGAAAAGTTTGATATCTAGTGAAATATGTAATATCGAGTACTGTACAAACTTATTAATTTAAGTAAGTAAAGTAAATGACTAGGGGGTCGACGGTTTTAAAAGTTTTTGTTAAAGGGGTATGTGGCCGAAATAAGTTTGGGAACTTTTGGTCTAAACAAATAAATGTTTCTGTGTTTCAAATAGTAGTCAGGAACATAAAACCGTATATTTTATAAGATGTTTCCTAGCGTGAGCAACTTTATTACATAATACGAGACCCTCACACTCCTCCTTACGCTTAGAAGGTAGTATCCCAACATGCATGGAAGAAACCTTGTTAGGATAGAGCCACGTGTGGAAACACACTCAAACAGTTATACACTGTTGAGATCAGTTCTTCTCGTTTAAGATATTGTTTTTTTTTCTGTTTTAGATGTTCGTTCTCTGAAAGTGCGTCAATTCATCGACGTAGTGACATCTTCGTATTTCTATGTGTATTTTTTTTCTTGAATTGATGGTTGATAGAGGTTCAGGGTCATAGCTTACTTAGCAATATGTGGTTGAAACACCAATGACTCCCATTACCTAATGGCAAAACGTGTATTGTTCTATTATTTACCTAAAAAAACTCGTATTTAAGCTTTATCCAATTTTCATCTTAATCCCTAATTTTCATCTAAATCCCTAATTTTCATCTAAATCCCTAATTTTCATCTAAATCCCTAATTTTCATCTAAATCCCTAATTTTCATCTTAATCCCTATATTTTTTAGGTTATACTTTTATTTTAATTTATGCCTTTTTTTAATATTATGTTTAAGACACAGTAATGAATGCCTACTGGTTTTGATTCACAACACATGCTTGTTTGTTCAAACATCGGGATTACATGCTCTGAGAAAGACCTGCTTGATGAAAATGATGGTGTGTAGGGATCTTTGTGGTCCCCTTCTAGGAATACGTGGTATGATTGATAATTCATGATCCTAATCCCTGACAGTTTTAAAACAAACATATATCATCATCTGAATAAACTATCTTATTGTTCTCTCGCCATATTCTGTTATGGACATTTGGCGGATATTGTTTTTTGTGTTTAAATGTCATACATTATACTTCTACAATGGCCAATAAAAAGTTTTTTGAAATCAAAGCAAATTGTGTGTTTTATTCAAGAATTAAAAAAAATAGAATTAAAAAAAACCGCTCAATTTGAAAAACGCTTTAGAAATAAGGAGAGATAAAGGCTTAGCAACCATATGCTGGAGGGTTTAGATAGAAGAATTAAACAAGTGCGCTCATCGCTGTAATTTGACTTGAGTTTGATTGTTTGAATCGTGTTCTGGTCCTTACGTTTGTTTGGTATTTTACCAGTCATAATTTTCAAAAAGAACTAACGGTATTTCATAATACTGACTTCTAAGAAGAATTTGTAAAAAAAAAACTACTTACAAAGAGATCAAACGAAACAGTATGTGCATCTCAGAATCACACAAATCATTGCGGAAAAAATAATCCTGGCTGATCATTAATATGAAAAGACCAGCAAAAAGTTCGTCGAACTCCATCATAATACATAATGCCCTCACAATTAAAGAATCGTTCACCTCTCGGTTAAAGTACAAAGGAGGCGACAAGAACGGTCAAGCGGTAAGACTGGACAAGAAATGTGACCTCTCAGCATGGGCCGAGTTTAAGAGATTTCAACAAGTACCCGATATAATATATAAAGAGGCTATGACAGCCGCTATCCACGGACGAAATCTCAAGTGTTTTGTAAGAATCCTGTTTCAACAACTCTTCTTGGATGTATGATAAACGGTATAGTTGTATCGTTGAATCATAAATAAATTAAGCAAAAAAGGTAATGATTTACCACCCATACCTGAATTATGACTGAATTCCGTGTATTCAGAGAACAATGTTTAAGCTGTATTATCTCGTACATACATGCCATCGCGCAGTGTCTCAGGCAGGCAGAGCTAAATCAGTGTTTCATCAACCATCTGTTCAACATCTTCAAACCATCTTTCGTTGCCCTATTTGGCCCTGTTTTTCGCCCTAATTGTCCCATAACTTTTTTGTTGTCCTTTATTCTTAATAAGTATGTTTCCAATATTATCATTCATATACGAGGGTCATCCAGAAAGTAAGGTTACAACATTTATGTAGGATCGAAAAATGCTTGTATTTAATTGAAATTCACAGGATACTTCACAAATATATTAAAATATATTTCAACGTAATCGAGACTTTGAGAAATGTCAGGAAATTCTTCGTGAAGGTCGTCAAGCGTCACACGGTGATCATTTCGCACTTGTTCTTCAATTTTTTGCACAAATTCGTCAGAAATCACTGCCTTGCCTCGTCGTTAGTAACAGTACGGCCTTCTCTGAACAACCTAACCCACTTCGTGATATGTTGTTGACTCATCACATCACTACCATAAATTTCCACGAGCTTCCGATGGATATTCACGGCGGTTTTGTTCTGCAATGTCAAAAAACGGATGACCGCGCGGGTCTCGGACGGACGAGAGGTGGCGGGAGCCCGCGACGACATCTCCATCGGAAGAGTTTACTGTGACTAAACAAAATGGCTAACAAACATGCGGGACCAAACAAACTGACCGTTAGGACCCCCCCTACACGCCAGGTGCGCCAATTTTGAAACAAAAAATTTCCCCCGGCCTCAGGAGCTCTTGTAATTTTAGTTTCTGGATGACCCTCGTATGTTATATACAACCTATTATTCTAATTGCACGCTTCCCACTACATATCGCGAATCCTTTAATAAATTTTCCACGTCAATATATCAATATTGGTACTTTTACGTTCTTACATTATGTGATTTATTTTGTAATATTTTTAATCTATCAATAGTGGGTTCGAATCCCGAGCTAGAGTGCTTCTGAAGAGAGTCTGCTCCCCTAAAAGGCATAATAACTATTTTATTTATTTATTTATTTTACACACGACAAGAAAAATACATAATTTTCGAAAAAACAACAGGTTATTTAATTTGGACACAATTTTAATGGATCTGGATTTGTTGCTTTTCATTTGTCGTGTCTCCAGTAAACTAGACTTTTGCCTGTATCTCACTGAGGACATGTAGCATGAAAAAATAAATCGATGCTTCTTTCCGAGGTTTGAATATGTAAAACCCCGTTGCACATTCTCATCAACCTGACAAACAGTGACACTCAATTACATATGCATACATCACGCGAAAGTAAACTCCTCACACTTTATCATTCCAAACATACTAAAAAATTCATCCCACAATATACCGCACATATGTTAATCATAAAACAAAAAAAATATATGTATAAGTACATAAAAATATAAATATAAAACAACAAAAACACCACACTCAAGAGCTCATATAAATCTCTTTCACAAGTCAATCCTCTTGCAAGCCCAAGTACTCAAACTCCTGTCGCAATAACAGCCACGCTCCGATCGATTGCCTAAATGGTTTTCCTTCCTTTACCTTTATTTAATTCGGCACCCCACTGTATGTCATGGGAGCTAAATACGTATATAGCCTAAAAACAGCGTCTTTTTGTATTATTCTCTTTATATCAAATATATTTTTTATCAAGAGAAACTTTCCAGCTTTGAAATATCCGCATACTCATAGGAGTGTCGGGTATATTTTCAATGTTTGTTTACAAATTCTATTTTGACAGTTGCATTGTGTGGCGGTTGCATTTCTTTATTTTTTTTTTGCGTTGATACGCCAATATGTCGATGGTTTTGCATATTATTTAACAACTTTGACGTTATGATCGATTGCCTAAATGGTTTTCCTTCCTTTACCTTTATTTAATTCGGCACCCCACTGTATGTCATGGGAGCTAAATACGTATATAGCCTAAAAACAGCGTCTTTTTGTATTATTCTCTTTATATCAAATATATTTTTTATCAAGAGAAACTTTCTAGCTTTGAAATATCCGCATACTCATAGGAGTGTCGGGTATATTTTCAATGTTTGTTTACAAATTCTATTTTGACAGTTGCATTGTGTGGCGGTTGCATTTCTTTATTTTTTTTTTGCGTTGATACGCCAATATGTCGATGGTTTTGCATATTATTTAACAACTTTGACAGTTAAAAGACTTTTGTTTCCTTGTATCGTTGACATCGAGGAGTGCCGACATGATCCCAGTTGAGTCACTTGAACAACATTTCTTCACAACAATGATGTTTCATGTATGGTCATTGTTTTGCATCTCCGTAACGGTTTAACATTGTGTGAAGGATTTCAAACATATTACATCAATGCGATAATCAATTGTTATTGAAAAAGTGATGATTAATATTTATTTTTAAAAGATTGTATTTTTAATTGATGGTTGAAGATGGATTTATGAAATCAAATGTACATCTGCCAAGTATCGTTACATAGTACCTTCAGGTCTAGATAACTAGAATATATAACATGTCATCACATGGTATATTTAACCTTTCCCTTCCTGTGCTAAAAAAAACCACGCGTTCCGTGCTGTATATTCAATACACATCAATACACATGTAAAAATGAGCGATTTAAAATCGGAAAAATAAGAATATTTATAGCCAATCGCTTAAATTAATTAAATTTGAAGTCAAAAGTGATAATAGTTGAAATTTAATTGCTGAAAACATGAAAAAAAAAGATCTGCCGACGTGACATTTGAGAAGTGTATGACATTTATAAAAATGGGGTCGTATACCATATAATACAACAACGCGTTCCAATTGAAAATTATTTTATGTATTGTAATCTTCGGAAACGGTGATGTTAATTAGCCACCAAGATCATATTATCTGACACCGTTGGACTATTTTCTCTGGGGTGAAGGAAAAAAGCCAGGTCTATAAGAATGACCCCCTATAAATGCCTGAGCTGTAGGACGAAATTATTCGCGTTATTGGTGAGTTAGAACCGCAATTATGCCAAAATGTCATCGAAATTTTTGACAAAAGAGTGGACATCTGTCGTACTGCAAGAGGTGGACGTTTGACAGATATAGTTTTTTGTGTTTAAATTTCATACATTATACTTCAATGACCAATAAAAAGTTTTTTTAAAATCAAAGCAAATTGTGTGTTTTAATCAAAGCAAATTGTGTGAATTAAGAAAAACCGCTCAATTTGAAAGACCCCATATCTGGTGAAATCAAAATTGCAATATTGATGTAGAAATATATAATAGTTTCAATATAAAAACCAAATTTATTATAAAATATGAAATCTCTTTCGATATTCATTGTAAACGAATCCTTGCAATTTATTACCTCGAAATATTATTTTAGTTTCCGTTGAAAAGGTTATAATATATATTCGGTTACTGAAACACAATATGGAGCAACATCTCGCAATCCGTTTTACGAACACAATCACCTTCAAAATACTCAATTTCTCACAATACTCGTAAACAGTGCAATACGACTGACTGGATTCCCATCATCTACTAGTCAAGTGTTGGCAATAGTCAATTTTGAATAAAGCCATTATATATTTAATATAGCATTCAACACAACGTGTTATTGGCAATACCAAAAGCAATAAAATAATATTAAAGAGTTGGCTGTCATAGTTAAGATTTTTTTTATTTACTATTTTGCACGTACTCGTATTTCCCTCCAACTCCTCCTGTCTCCCGCTGTGGCCCTCCAATCTGTCACTTGTAGTAGTTGGGCTGCGTCCTTCTTCACCTCATCTTTCTACCGCAGCCTAGGTCTACCGACCTTTCTTCTTCCGCCTGGATGTCCCTCAAGGATCCTCTTAGGTACCCGTGATGACGACATTCTCTGCACATGCCCAGCCCATCTCAGCCTGCTCAGTTTGGCATGTACAAAGAGCATGGAAGCTTTATAGATGTTATACAGCTCATCATTGTATCTTATTATCCAGGTTTCGCCATCGTTCACGGCCCCAGAATTTTACGTAACAGTGTCCTCTCTGTGTCCAGCATCTCTGCGGATCTTGCTGTCATCGTCCACGCTTCACACCCGTATGTCTCTATTGTCCTAATTATGGTCTTGAATAGGGTGGTTTTGTTTTTTCTGTGGACACTTCTTGATTTAAGTAAGCACTGGGAGAAGAGAGAAGAATGTTTTGTTCCCTGTCGCAATCCTCCGTTTGATATCTAAGTGGTCTTCATTTTCCTTAGTGGATCCCAGGTAGGTAAAGTCACCAACTACCTCAAAGTTATATCTATCTTTAAGCTGAATGTTATCTGTGTTGAGGGTTATTGCCCGGGTTTCTAGATTGTTTCATTATTTTCGTTTTGCCTTCATTTATTTCCAATGCTATATCTTTGGCTGTTGTTTCTAATGGCTCGAAGACTTCTCTTACCGCTGTCAGATACCTAAATTAGATAAGAAATAACCTAAATAAGAAATAGCAGGGGACCTTAATTAGATCCTTGTGGTACACCAAAGTTCGCGATAAATTCCACTGAAGCCTTGTCACGCACTGTTACTTATTGAAATCGTTCTTTTTAGATATGATGCAAATAATAAAATGAGACTATTACTTAAGTCAAGTTTATGCATTAAGTGGAATAATATATCGTGATTAACTTTATCGAAAGCTTTTTGGAAGTCTGTATTTATTACATCTGTATGGGAAATATCGTCTTAATTTGATGTAAGCTGCATTAACAAGAGTTATATTTAATTTTTTTTAAATTTCAGAATATAACGAAATAACACGTTTTATTTTGTCTCTAATAGATGTATTGATGAATGTAGAGGTATTAAATTTTCACTGAAACATCACCTGACCATATGGTGAGCGTAGTATTTGTTCATACGCTATAGAGATCATAACCTTTTGGACCTTAGTATTATGTTAAGAGCTCGTTGTCATTGTTACACATTAATTATTATTTTATGTTAATCTTCTTTTTATTTACTGCGATAAGATTATAAACAATTCAAAAGAAAGAGGCTGTATTGAAGACGGCAGAAATTATTGCACGAATAAAATGGATGTTTTAAATGAGATGATGAAAGGAGCTTTAAGATAGTTTGAACATGTGAAGAAAATTAATGACGAAAGAATGACTAAACTATTATAAAACCCACAAGTACACAGTGTGTGTGGCTCTTCCATTTGGCTGAAGAATAAGAGTAGGATTAATGCTTTGGAGAAGTATGAACTAAGAAAAAATTGTGGAGTGTCAATGTTTTAAAGAAAGCAGAATGAAGACATCAGAAATGAAAGAGTGCATGGAAGAAATGAATGTTTTATGGAAGGTGATGAAAGGAGTTTTAACATGGTTTGGACTCGTGGAGAGAATGAATAATGCAATAATTACTAAGCTAGTTAGTATACAAGTCAACAGTGCAAGGTGTGCGTGCAAGAGATAGACCGAGGAAAACGTGACAGAATCAAATAGACCTGATTTTGAATGAAGGTAAAATTAAAAGTTTGAATTATATAAGTTAATCAAATGCTACGTTTGGTCAGTGTTATTGCATGGAGTGGAATCATGGACCCTCAAAGTTGATAGTATGAACCGACTGGAAGCATTCGAAATGTGGATGCACCGGAGAATGCTACGGATACCCTGGACGGATATAGTCAGCATCACGAGGGTTCTTCAAAGAGTTAAAGTTGATAGAGAGCTGCTGACTAATATTAAACTTCGAAATGTGTCCTACTTGGGTCATGTATTTAGAGGAGCAAAGTACAAATTACTGCACCTGATCATCCAAGGCAAAATAGAAACCCGAAGAAGTGTTGGCAGGAGGAAAATCTCCTGGCTCCGCAATATACGTGATTGGACTGGCATAAGGGGCGTTGGAGATCTTTTTCGGGCTGCCGGGGATAAATATGTCTACTCTCAAGTGATATTCAACGTTGGGGGGACCTGGCATGACACTGGCAAAAAGAAGAATGATAGAAGATTGCGCATGACAGATGTATGAATGTGAAAGAAGTGAAACTTGTTTGCTGGTATAGAAATATGTTATATATTAAGAGATATTTCCTTTCTACCTACCACCCAATAGACACGTCGTGAAGATATATATTTATTTGAAAGATTTATATGTAAAGATAACACATTGTTTATGACATTGTTCGTCGAATCAATAAACATTAATATTGTTTATGGTATTAAATAAAACAACATCTCAAGTCTTCACTGGACAATATTGTGTTATGGAAATACGCCGGCGTGTTGTGTAAACGTTAAGCCCAGTGTTGCGACATGTCTAATGTACAACACCCAGAGCTGGTGTTGGAATATTGGCCAAGACGTTGAGGTCGTCTCCTAATACCAACTGATTAACTGGTTCTGTTGACTCCGAATGTGTAAATGTTAGATTGCCTAAAGCAGAAGACATACGCAATACTTTGTATTGTAGAATCGATGGACATATCTGGAGACTATAAAGTCGTGGGTTCAAATCTCGATTGTAGAAATTATAATAATTTTTATATTTCTTTTGAGGCGAGGTATTTGCCGTAATATTTTATTTAACACTTCATTGTGAAACAATCTGGTGGGCTTATTGCCAGGTAGAAGTATCATCCCATCTTTGTTTTCTCAGTCATTAAAATAGTGTCTTTAAAATGATGAGTATGTCTTAAAGTAGTTATTATATATTGATTTTTGAAATGGAACCTTTCAAAAGAGGCAATACTGGTCACTCACAAAGGAATCTTCGCCCCTTTTTAATTTGCAAGTGGAACTCTGACTTTGTAAAGGTAATATAAATTTGGTAGAACTGAGAGCGTTGTTTAGAATGTATGAAAAAAAAAATGTACTCGTATTATAGAATAAGGAATGATGATAGTAGGAAAGAGTGCGGATTGAAAAAAGATGCAGTGTTAATGATTAAAAAAAGAGTATTGAAATGGTTCGGCCTCGTAGATTGAGCGGAATGATGAAAGATTTACAACAATAATCTAAAGGGGTAGTAAAAAAGGTGCAAGAAGTTTAAAAAGGTCTATAAAAACGTGGCATGACCGAATAAATCAAATTCTGAAAGAGGGAAAAGTGAAAGGGTTGTATGCATGACGAGGTGTATGAACTTGGCATATAGTGGATTACAAATATGTTCTGTTTGCCTGCTTCAATAGAGACATAGCGTGATGGTTATAAAGATGGTTATTTATAGATAATTATTAATTTTTAATTGGTTAGAAATAATAATATTATACACTTTAAAATATTTATTATATTGAAGGAGAAGATACAAGGAAAACGACGTGTAGGGCGAAGAAAAAGTTCTGACTGGAGAACCTGAGAAAGGGGTTCTACTGTAGTACGGATACACTGTTAGAGCAGCTGTAGACAAAGGTAAAATAGCTTTCATAATAGCCAACATCCAACGTGGAGAGGAACGTTGAGGAGAAGAAGAAGATTAAACGTTGATTGTATCATTGTATCACACTTTCGTTGCACATATAAAACACGCGTGGCCATGTGGCAATCTTTTCCATCCAACCTGAAAGGTGTTAAACAAGTCTTAAACGGAAACCAGATGGAATTGTTTTTGAAAAAAACCTATGTTCTCTCGGGAATCGAGACCGCAACATCTGTTTGGAAGACAGGCGTCTTATCAACTAAACTACAGATAAGATTTAGTTGTTTAGAGTACAAACTGATTCGTTAATTTCCAATTCGCACTCTCTTACAGCCATTTAGAACGATGCTTAGTGGGCTTCTTCCTCTTCTTATTTTAATCCTGTTGGCCTGTTATGGTCCTGCATCATTGTTTGCCTCTTGTGATGTCGACTGCCAGCTGTCTTTTCATCTTTTGGGAGGTCGTCTTACAGCTCTTGGTTCCGCCATTCTGGATACGTGTTCGTTCCAGAACCTTTTTCTCTGTCGTCCCCATCTGACAATATCTTCAACTACGCACATTCTTCGGATTTCTGTGTTTCGTACTCTATCACGAAGGGTTTTGCCAGCGATATCCTTGAGTACCTTCGTTTCGCTAGTTCGAAAGGGATTTTTGGTTCTGACAGTGTCGGCTCTGGACTCTATGCTGTATGTCGTTATGGGGCGGACACATGTCTTAGTGGGCCTGAATTATAAACCATTATGATACTCTTTAAAAAAAATATTGGGTTTTAATGGAAATCCAACCCACAGCTTTCGAGTAGGAAGACATGTATTTTACCGACTAGACTACGAAACTTGTGAATAATGAATAAGGTAAATATTGTTTTATTTATTTATTTATTCATTTAACACTTTTATTGCAATACCATCTGGCGGGATTATCGCCAGGCGGCAATCTCTTCCAGTCAACTAGACAAAAGTAAATGAATCAAGTTACATGGTCGCATAAATCATTCAAATGACTATCCATCCCCACGAAATCCATAAACACATACGTGAGCACATGCCCACGAACTCCACAAAGACGGACAATCACACGAACATTATTTTTCATATAAAGTGAGATATCACCAATCAAAAGGAAAGAAAGGGATGGTGGAGAGGAAAGGAAAAGAAAAATCAGGAATGAAACACTTTATTTTACTGACTAGAAATTAAGAGTTTTTTCAGTCGCTTCTTAAAGCATGCCGAGGACGGAGCGAGTCTTATATTGGTTTGTAACTGATTTCAGAGTCTCTGCATGAACAGTAAAGGACGACGTAAAGAAAGAGGAGCGATGAACTGGAAAGGCCAATAAACAATCTCTGTTTGAGCGTAGCGCTAATCCATGATTGTAAAGAAGCTGAAAATTTTCGGCGAGATAAGAGGGTGCGGCGGGACAGTTAAGGATGTTATACAATAGAGACTATTTATTGGTTTGAAACAATAACATCATAAAATATAATGCATGCTGATGACATCCGTTACTTACATGGTATCTATCTGTCGACCCGAGGGCTGCGACTTTGATTCCTGTTATTGATTATGTGAAATTGATTACACCCTGATTTTTCCTTAAATCAACATGAAAATCTTTCTGGTTTGTTGAAATAAATAACCATATGGCGGCAATGAGCCTGTCAGGTGAATGAAATGAAATATAATGAAAATGTGTATAATAGAAAAAAGGCAAACCCGTACCTAGAACCCAGTAATGAGAATTTATACAATATAAAAAAGGCAAACCCATAACTAGAACCCAGTAATGAAAATATATACAATATAAAAAAGGCAAACCCATAACTAGAACCCAGTAATGAAAATATATACAATATAAAAAAGGCAAACCCATAACTAGAACCCAGTAATGAAAATTTATACAATATAAAAAAGGCAAACCCATAACTAGAACCCAGTAATGAAAATATATACAATATAAAAAAGGCAAACCCATAACTAGAACCCAGTAATGAAAATTTATACAATATAAAAAAGGCAAACCCAGTAATGAAAATGAATACAATATAAAAAAAGCAAACCCATAACTGGAACCCAGTAATGAAAATGTATACAATATAAAAAAGGCAAACCCATAACTAGAACGCAGTAATGAAAATGTATACAATATAAAAAAGGCAAACCCATAACTAGAACCCAGCAGAGGAAATAAGGCCAACCCATATTTTCGTAACTTTATTTCATGTCTTCATGTATTTAATTAAACAATTAAAAACCCATTACCTCAGGAACTACATATGTCAATTGATTACACACAAATGTCGAATGGAAACGCATGTGAATTATTGTATGCAAATGAGACGGTAGTGTTGAAGGAGAGTGAAGATGAATGCAGAGTTTGATTATAAAATTGTACGAAAGATGCGAAGGGAAAGATCTGCGTAGGAATATTGCAAAATCAAAAGCAACGTTGATAGAAAAGTGGAAAAGGAAAAATAAATACGACATATCCTTGCGATTGGGCTCGCTCTATATTAGTGGGAGGTATCTCGGCCGGGGGAATGTTGTGGGATGGGCCCCGGAACTTTTAATGTTTTCTCTCTTAAATGTATTTAGTATAGTGCGATGGTATGTATGTATGTATCATTCTCATATCTACAAAGCAGTGCGATGAAATTTTTATTTGAAATATAATTACTCGTATTTAAAATGTCTTCCAATACAACAAGATCTACAAACACGTTATCTTTAGATATTGCTGCGCTGCATGCAACTCTGCTGAATGTCGCCATGACTAAAGCGAGAACTGCAGCGGCCAGTGAAAGGAGACCGCTCGGCTCTTGGCCACTTTCATTGCAGGCCGAAGTAAAGGGCAACTGTTTTGTGCCACTATCAGCACAGTACAGTCACTTTGGATTCAAGCCGTTTCTGCAATCTTTTAATCAGTGAATTGCACACAGACTGTGATGAAAGTATGAATCTAAATGATTTGATGGTATCAAGTGTGGACTATCTAAAGAAATGATTAAAAACTGTAGAAAAGGAAATATTTATTCTTATTTATTTATTATTTCCTTTAACATAACCGAATTATCAGGATGCAGGAAACTTCGACCGTGTAAGAAGCGGAAATGTGGAACAGGATATTGAACGATGATTTGCAATAGGAAACAAAGTTAATTAATCACTAAAAGATATATACAAGCCAAGCAATATCACGATTTACTAAGATTGCGGTTCACATCAGTGTGTTAGTGCCAACATTTGGGTAGGTCCGATGTCATGAGGGTGGCCGGTTGGCATCGTACTGACTTAATCGATGTACTCGTACTTTTCAATGAAGCTTATGTGCGTCAAACCAAGTGTGTAACATTTTTAAAAATTGTGTTTGTGAATGAAACGTGGACACTAAAAATGAATAAAAGGAGCTGTGTAAATGTGGGGGAAATGCACTGAGAAAAATATGTGGTATAGTATTAAATAATTAAAAACATGTATTTTTTAAAGAATATACGTGAGCTTAAAACTGATTATTATTAAATAGGAGGAAAAGAGCACGTTGAGGTGATTTAGAGAGTGGTGTTCGTGGTAAAAAGAGCACGTTGAGGTGATTTAGAGAGTGGTGGTCGTGGTAAAAAGAGCACGTTGAGGTGATTTAGAGAGTGGTGGTCGTGGTAAAAAGAGCACGTTGAGGTGATTTAGAGAGTGGTGGCCGTGGTAAAAATGTATGTTCTATTTGAAGGAATTAAGTTTAATTACTAATTGTATTCAAAAAAAATTTTTTTTTATTTATTTCAGTCTGGTTAAAAAGTTCACCCGCTACTAATACTGGTATGCGCTAAAAGTGTGCGGCTGTTTTTGTTATTTCACGTTTAATAGTATTGGGCACACTTACGACAACGAACTGCGAATTACGTGTATCCTCCAGTAGCTCTAAGTCCAAGGTGCATTGCGTAAATCATTGAACTTCCTTGCGGAAGATCGTGAATTCGAACTTCACGCTATGCTACTCCCCTCGAATGACACAGGCATTTTTTTCTGCCTAGTATTCGTTGGTAAAAGAATACCTACGACTTCGGTCATATCTGTTCTTTAAAAAAAAGAAGAAAACATTAAAACGTGTTCCGATCGTCTCATTTCGTGCTATCGGGTCCATTACAGTGGTGTGGTCGGTGAGTTTGCTAGTGTGCAACGGATCACTTACTTTAAAATAAGAAACGGAAAAAAACTCCACGTCACAACTACGTTTTCCAATTAAATAGATGTTGGACTGGCGAAGGGACGCTCGAGGATGAGGTCCAGCGACGGTGAGTCCGAAGGTATAATTCAAATGGCTGAAGACAATTATGTCTCCTAGAATACGTTTGCACCGTTAATTCAGTTTTATTTAAAGGGTTTATTACTAATGAATGTATCAAAACATCTATTGCTAAGAATACAAAATCAAAAACTTACCTGGTCCATCTCCACGAATTCCACTCCATGTGGTTGCGTCTCGTTTCCTACGACAGTCCATATCTTGAGTCCATCCTTGCTGAACAGTCCTTCCGTTTTCCTCAACACCAATTCCATCGGCTTTCCGAAAGCCTCAAACTTAATTTTGTGCATATCATCTTCGAGTTCTTCGTCAAGGTGTTCAACATCTTCAAATTTCCCTCTGGCACTTTTCATTTGATCACCATTCACTATTCTTACCGTTTCACCATCAATTCTATCTTTCACTTTTAGACCTTGTTGAGTTCTTTCACTTTTAACACTGTCGGTACTTACACCTTTATCTTTCTCACTTTTGCTATTGTCACTTCCTACAAATATGATATCTGCATCATCAAAAGGCGACAAGAGACCTTCATTTTGTCCATCGACAAATTGGACTGGCTCTGGCTGTCCTCCTAATGGATTCAGATCTTTGAATTTGTGGGAGTTCTTTATTAAGATGTCATGCTCTGATAGTTTGTCATGAGCCGACTTCTTCCCGAAGGTCTGGGAGAACTTGTTTCCAGTGTGGTACTTGTCACTCCCAGCCGAAGCGATCGCTCGCTTGGAAATGTGATGGTTGAGTTGGATGACCTGGTAGTTTGGCACCAAGGAATGATGATCGACATGAAAGACGCTTCGCAGTTCCTCCGGAGACATATGTTTGTGAAGCTGAAAAAAAAAAATTTTTTATTTATTTATTTTAGATGATCAGTATAGATAATATGTGCATAATGTTTAAAAACACAAGATGAGCAAAAACAATGTATACAAATTTATTTAATATCTAAAAATAAATAACTTTGTTATTCCACAAGCTTTACTTATCCTCGCTACACGTGTTTTTACCTTATATTTCAAGGCTCTCTTAGACAAAATGATCCTGGTTTAATGCGAAGGCAGTACTTAGTTCAGACTGATGTCATGGTACATCAGTCTATTGACCCAAAATATGAAGGTTGAGGATGGGTCAGTCCTTATGCATTCTTTGGTTATTTATATTATTTTTATTTTTGACTTAAGCGAACCCATAATCCGCACGTGGAAATTAAGAGTTTTAATAACTAGACCACGGAAATTATCGCAATTGTTTTTTTTTATTGAAGTATTGATTACATATTTTGTATTTCATCATATTTCGTGACATCAGACTGATGTCATGTTACATCAGACTGATGTCACGTTACATCGGACTGATGTCATGTTACATCAGACTGATGTCATGCTACATCAGACTGATGTCATGTTACATCAGACTGATGTCACGTTACATCGGACTGATGTCATGTTACATCAGACTGATGTCATGCTACATCAGACTGATGTTATGTTACATCAGTCTATTGACCCAAAATATAAAGGTTGAGGATGGGTAAATCCTTTTGCATTCTTTGGTTATTTATATTTTTTTTATTTTTGACTTAAGCGAACCCATAACCCGCACGTGGAAATTAGGAGTTTTAACAACTAGACCACGGAGATAATCGTAATTGGTTTTTTTATTGAAGTATTGATTATATATTTTATATTTCATCATATTTCATGACATCAGATTGATGTCATGTTACATCAGACTGATGTCATGTTACATCAGACTGATGTCATGTTACATCAGACTGATGTCATGTTACATCAGACTGATGTCATGTTACATCAGACTGATGTCATGTTACATCAGACTGATGTCATGTTACATCAGACTGAGTAATGTTTTTACAATTAAAACAGTATCCTATAGGATGATTTTTTTTAAAATTTATTTATTTTTCTCAAAAAGGGCTTAGCCCAATAACTGAAAAAATACAATAAATGTTCACATTAAAAATAAAGAAAATTTATATAAAAATGTATATGCACACACAAACATACACATATATTCAAAGTCACTTAAATACGTTGATGAGTGCTTTCTAGCGCGCTCAATCTTAGAAGATAATTTACTTTTGCTTTTGGTAATGTGATATGAAATATGTCAATATCCGAAGCAGTCCCGTTCAAAAGAGTTCCAACAGGCATAGTGACTTTAAGACCCGTTGTTGCGTATGTTATTGAGAACAGTAATTTTTGCCGGCGCAGTCTAGTGTAATTGTTAGGAACATTTAACGCTAATCTTTGTAGTAATGCTGGACATCTCATCACAACTCCTCGAACGAGTCTGACAACGTATACCAGGAGGCGCAGATCTCTTCTTACGCTCAAGGAGTTATACCCGAGCATGCCCACCAGAAACTGAGTAGGATAAAGCCATGGATAGACACCAAACTAACTCATATAGAGATATCGTAGATATTTTATTTTTGTACCTTCTCCACCATGAGTGAGTTCTGCGCCTCCACCGGGCGGCTTACATGGTATATACTCGTAACTACGTCGAATTACTTATTAAGTAAACGAGAATATTTTGACGAAAGAATTAAATAAAATGAAAGTTTATCCTTTTCGCAATTAGACCGCGAATAATATCAATAACGTAACTAAAAAAATATTTAAAAAAAAAAAGTAAAATCTTTATCAAAAAATTTAAAAATTCATCAAGTATAAAATATTAATCGTTGGACCACGCGTTCAAATCTATTTCATACAATCTTATGTAATATAACGTTTATATTATATTATGCAACGAAATGTCTTATAAAACATGACAAGATTAACACTCAAATCCACACAGGCCTTGTAAAATCAGACCAGGAAGCGTAAAGCCTTATTAAGACTAAAGCCTTATTATTCGGAAGCATGGAAGATTAAAACCGACTTACGCATTGCGACAAATAACAATTCATTCCGGTATTATCGCATCGTTACCAACCACTGAACACTTGTCTTTCAGAAATGTGTTTAAAATTACATCAAATATCTAATAAAACAGGAGTTAACAACAATCACGTTCTTTTTATTTTACATTTGATACATTTTTAACGCAAACCACATTAAATAACAAAAAAAAACGAAATATAGTTCTGTATTGTATTACACTTTCGTTGTATACAGTACAACCAAATGGGCTTATTGCCATGTGGCAATATCTTACAACCAACCAGACATATGTTAAAGAGGCCTTAAGCGAAAACCATAAGTGGAATCCTTTTTTTTTTAAATCTGGGTTTCAACGGGAATCAAACCCACAATCTCCAGGCTGGGAGACAAGCGTCTTACCAACTAGGCCACGGAGGTACAGTATAATGATAAAAAAAAAACAAAACTCATGTTTCCCTGTTAAGTGACTCAGTTATACCTAGAAAATTTATTTAGGAGTTTCATCCTCAATTTATCCACCAAGACGTGGAAATATCCATATGAGAAAATTCATTCAACAAGGTCATTCCGTGTGCGAGTGGTGATGCTCTTAAGAGCTCAGTTTGTGAATACGGCACCAAAAACAATCTTTATTCATGATAGCGTAAATAATTGTACGTTGAACGACAATCTCTTCCAACAAGCCTGAAGTGAAAACCTAACAGACATCCTTAAAAAAATAGTGCCAACGAAAATTAAACCTGCAATCCACGGGCTGAAATACAGGCATCTTACTAACAAGATCAAGAAGGTTGTCAAATGGAAGGTTTTATCTAAGCGATAGACTGTTTGAACTCCAGACTTTAGGGCACTTTATAAGTATATTTTATTTCCCTCTTGACGACCTCCATGATCTAGTTGGTAAAGACGCCTGTCTCTCAGCCCAGAGGTTGCGGGTTCAAAGGTCCGTTGGAGACCAGATTTTTTTAAAAGTAGTTCAGTCTGATTTTCACATGAGGCCTCTTTAACATATTTATGGTTGGCTGGAAGAGATTGGCACATGGCAACAATCCCACCAGATTGTACTGTATACAACGAAAGTGTATTACAATACAATACGTCAGACCATAAGTTCGGCTATTATTAATAAAATATTCAGACGTGTTGCCACCGGAGGAGTCGCTTTGGACAGTTTTTATGTCACTACGTGATGTCTCGCTCCTAAAAAATATAGAAAATTTCCATCTACTAGTGTAGATCGCGCTGGATGGGAACTTATTTTATCCCGCACAACAGCGTGGGCGCTGGTGACATCGAACTGAATTGTATCAAGTCGACGTTTTTTAATAACATCTTATGACGATCCAGAAAACATAAGTTTGGCAGCATCTGAATCAAGACTACCGCTCCATTATCTGGGTTCACAGCCAAGTCACCGTGACATCGTCTCTCTGCAGAAGTTGTGAGGATTACAAAACTGTAGCAGAGATAATTTGTGTTACGATAGAGCTAAGCTGAACATTATGGTCTGGCAGGCTTATTGTCTCTGGCAGCTATTAGTGCATGGTAAATTGAATTATGACACACCCACGGTGTCGAAAGTGGAACAAACAAGTGTTTTTTTACTGCATTAATTCTTCTTTTGTTCGCACTGTGAATGGAATAAGGCTGTTATGAAATTAGAGGCACCTCCGTGTTATTATTCTTCCATTTTTATTAAGGCTTCTTCACCTTTGGCTGGGTTTTTTTTATAAACTCTCGAGTTGTTAATGTTTCATCTTCTTGGTTATATAACATTTCTTTTCTCATCGCGCTTTACCTTAATTTTATTTGTGTCATTGCGCAAGCACGTAAAATAAGCGAAACTCATTTTGGTATATTACGAACCTTAAAATACGAGTATATAGCTGAAGTTTGGACATGACAAAAGTGCAATTGAAACTGAATAGATTTTTATTTAATTTTATTCAGTGGTGAAATAACCTTTTTGATACAAATGAATCATTTGAAATGCGGTGCAACAAGAGAATGTTCAAGATTTTCTGGATTGACAAAGTGCACAACGAAGAGGTCTTCAGACGAATGAAAAAAAGACAGAAAAGTACTCACTTACATTAAGAGGAGAATATTGAAATAATTTGGACATTTAATGAGAGGAAACAAGTAGGAAATCATTCAAGTCACATTAAAGGGGAAAATATAAGGGAAGCGAAGTGTAGGAAAATGAATAAACTGTTTGAAAATGAAAACGGCAACGTTTTCGAAACGTCAACATCATAAGTCAAACCACGCGTACCAACACTTCGAAAAACCTTATACTAAATTACTTAATTGTTTGACAGTTCAAAAAAAAATAAAGAGTAAACAACTCAATATTCAATTTATTACACTTTTTCTAAAAAGCTAGATCTATAAATGTCTCAATCAAACTCACAAGTGCACTTTTCATTCGAACCATTTCTCTTTCATAAATACACACAAAAACTGTTTAACCAAACAAGAGCTCCAACCAAGTTTCGGAGAATAACGTAATATCAACACGAAACAATAACAAGAAATGTTAGAACTGTCACGCATGGAAAACTATTGTGAACTGAAATTTGAATAAAAACTGCGTTGATTTTATGTAAATGTAACAGTTTGCTATTGTACAAGCGAAATTTACGTTTTTCAGGTAATAATTTATGGTTATTATTGTTGATTAATTGTACGCCATTATGTATACGAAACGAGAACCTAACATTTGAAGTTGACAATAAAAATACTAAATGGACACTAAAAGATATACATGAAATAATTTCACCATTTCGGAACAGAGCTTAACGTGTTAAAGTCAGGCAGGGAAAGAACAATCATGTTCTGTCGACATTATTTTGCGTGCTAAATTTTTATTTCTTTTATTTACACATGACAAGAAATATATAAAATTTGCAAAAAAAAACAACAGGTTATTTAATTTGAACAATGCATGCATGCATATTTTAATGGATCTGGGTTTGTTGTCTTTCATTTGTTGTGTCCTCAGTAAACTAGATTTTTGCCTGTATCTCACTGAGGACATGAAAAATAAATCGATATTTCTTTCCGATTTTTGATTATATAAAACCCTCTTGCACATTCCCATCAACCTGACAAACAGTGAAACTCAATTACATATGTATATATCACGCGAATCAACCCCCTTACACTTCATCACTCCATACAGACCAAAACGTTCATCCCACAATAATTTGAATTTTTATTTATAGTTAAGGCATTAACACTGTAGAGGTTTAGATACATTGTAATTTGTTTAGTCAAACGCTGTTTATTCCACTTTACATAATGGTATAACCCTACTGGTTTCAAGCTTTTCACCTTATTATCAGGGATGTTTATTGGAGCTGTAAGCAGTTAACTCCATGAATATTTTGTATACAAGCACAGTTTTATAGCATAACAGTTCAGAAATTTCCGGATGTTTAAATAACACTATCTGAAAAAACAAGTATATGAACATCCAAATCAAGATAAGGATATACAAGACCTGTGTCCGCCCCATAATGACATACAGCATATAGTCCAGAGCCAACACTGTCAGAACCAAAAATCTCCTTCAAACCAGCAAAATGAAGGTACTCAGGAGTATCGCAGGCAAAACCCTTCGTGATAGAGTATGATACACAGAAATCCGAAGGATGTGCAAAGTTGAAGATATTGTCAGAAGGGGACGATAAAGAAGAAGGTTCTGGAACGAACATGTATCCAGAATGGTGGAACCAAAAGCCGTCAGAATGGCCAGGGACAATATCCCCCAAGCAAGCAGACCTCCAGGACGACCTCCCAAAAGATGGAAAGACAGCTGGCAGTTGACGTCACAAGAGGGAAACGATGATGCAGGACCATAACAGGCCTAAAAGAAGAGGAAGAAGAAGAAAAAAAGTTCAGAAACCTTAAAAACACTGAAACTATAGTTCGGAAATTCTAGGATGAGTCCTGTGACAGCTCACAAATTGGCCCCAATCCAACCTTATGTAATGTATTTACCTAAATAACTTGCTATTTATTAGAATTGAGGCTTATATTATAGTTGATAAAATAATTAAAATTACTGAACATCGTTACAAGGTTGTATTGGGGCAAATTTGTGAGCTGTCACAGGACTCATCCTAGAATTTCCGAACTATAGTCGCTTAATACTCACTGTAACTCATTTGACGTATGAAATTTATTGTTTGCCCTTTTTGGTATACACGCTTAGTAACTCCGGTATACGTAAAATCATTCGTCAGGTCCTTCGACCTGGAAACGGATGACGTCTTTTCATTCACCATTGATTATCATTGACGTCTGCACCTGTTGTGAGAATGGATGTTTGTTATTATTCTTTTACGCTCCTTTCCTCATGACGTTGGTCGTAATAAACAAATATATTTAATTTCCATATAAAATTGTTTATTGTTTAAATTCAAAACACGTCAACGGATCCAAAACTGGCAATGTAAACGGTCTCTTATGTATTAAAATAATTGATCATTGGAAGATTTTCTTATTTTAATAAAAAAGTTTACAATTTCTCTAAGAATATAAAATTATTTCTTTATAAAATTAACAACCATGTCATTCCATAACTAAACGATTAACCACCGTTTTTATAATTTTTCTGGACTGTTATGTTATAAAACGGTGCTTGTTAACTATAAAAATACAGTTCTTATCAATTTCTCAAAGCAAATACCGCATTAAACACCACAAGACCACCCCGACACATCACCCGACAATTGAATGTATAAAGCCTTCACAAATCAATTAAAAAATGTACTATTATTTTTTCAACTTTACTATATATCAAGACGTGAATACGAGTAAAGATAATTATTTTTAGTTTAATAGAAATTTGTGGGACATCTGTTAGTACTCATCCGAACTATCTTCGTTTTTATCGATAAAAATGTGCTATTTGGACAGCATCTGTTGTTGAATTTAATATTTAATAAATTTTGTACAAATTAATAATTGTCCCATAATAATTTTACAATTAGATGTATAACAATGTTTTTGTAAAGTGAAATAGGCCTGTCCGTATGTAAAGTGGAATAGGCCTATCCGTATGTAAAGTGAAATAGGCCTGTCCGTATGTCCGTATGAAGTGAAATAGGCCAGTCCGTATGTAAAGTGAAATAGGCTTCTTCGTTTGATTTCAGTTTGTTGTGTAGAATTTTTTCACATTTAAGTGTTGAATCACTATGTTTTTAAAGTGATTTTCTACAGTATAAATACCAAATCAATTAACACGTTCTCTGCCAACAATTTTTGTCATAAAATAACTCTGAGGCCAAGTTGCGGTAACATGCGGAAGGGCCGCGTCAAGCAATCCCAGTAACGTTTAACACAGAACTCGTGACTGACAGCACTGAATGGCAAGTTAAAGTAGGTACTCAGCGTCAGCCACTGGTGACAGACATAGCCCCGCCCCATTGGAGTATTCCAGTGTCAGTCACCCGTGACTGACAAGGCGGTCAATGTGTTAAAAAAGTGTTTTATTATGAAATATTTCTTATATGGACCTGTACAAAGTTAACGTTGAACCGAAGCCTTTGATAAAATACAAAGCTATTAACGAATAAGTGGAAAGTAACGCTTATTGGCTTATTGAGAGAGAAAGTAAGTGTGTGTGAAATATAATACAAGTGAAAAACGAACGCTTGGAGTAAGTTGAGGAAATTTTGTATCTTGGAAGAATGGTCACATCAGATGCCATATTGAAAGACGAGTAACATCAGGTAATTAAGTGACAGTGGATCGTACAATGTGTTTAGCGAAGAGCATATTTTAGGAGAAGTTAAGCTGGCTGCTCATAATGGAATTTTGGTCCCAATATTGGAATATGTAAGTGAGACTCGTACTAGACAAAAAATATATAAAGTGTGATAAATGCGGGAGAAAAGATAACTTCGCGTAGAATATGCGGAAAAATAAAGTTTGAAAGAAGTGTGAATGAGTTTATTAAGAAATAATGCAGATTGGAAGAATATGCAGAGTTTTTTTTTTTTAAGAATATATATGACCGAAGTCATAGGTATGCTTATGCCATCGAACACTTGGCGGAAAAAGTGCCTGTGTCGTTCGAGGAGAGTAGTACATCGTGGGGCTCGAACCGACGACCTTCCATACGGAAGTCCAGTGCGTTACCTCGCGACCACGCACCTCTTGATAGAGCTAAAGATAAAGAAAGAAGCACTGAGATAGTTTGGCTATAAAGAAAGAATGAATGATGAAAGATTTACAAAAATAATTTATCCAATAAGGTAGTATAGAACATGCGAGAAATTCGGGGAGATTTAAAAAATCATGGTATTACCAAATTAATCAAATTTCGAAAGACAGAAGAGTGAAACCCCTTTATAAAAGGAAGTTATGTACGATGAAAAGTATGGACGTGGTAGAGCGAAAGATATGTCGGGATATAATGAAATTGAGAGCTGTTCTCTCTGTCTACCTCAAGTGAAATAATAAGATGTGTAGATGTAGACGAGGCAAGGGTAAAGAATAGGAGATATATTCTCTCTGCATATCCCACACACGATATAATGATATGTACGAGTATGTTTGTATTTATAAAGAACTACAGACCGAAGCATCTTGTTTATTTAAAAGTAACACCTATCGAATTTTATCTGATCTTGTCTTGACTCATATTCATAGTCCTGCCTAAACACTAAATACTAACCTTAAATTTCGTGATTCATATCTAGTCAGACCTCATATGGTCCAAAATTTCAAGTGACGTAATTTATCTACTAAATATTTAAGAAAACTACGAAATTTAACTTGAAATGCTAATTTATGTAGTGAGAATAGTTAAGATTTTAGTATTTAGGATTTAGTTACATTAAATAATGACCTCCGTAGCCTAATTGGTAAGACGCATGACTTGAAAGCCGGGGGGTTGCAGGTTTGATTCCCTTTGCAACCCAGATTTTTTTTATAAGGACTGCAGCCTGAGTTTTACTTTAATCATTTTAAATATCTTTTTCATTGATTGGTCAAGATTTCCATATAACAATTAGCCCGCTACGTTTTACTATAAACTATATCTCTACAGTGGAAACTGATGAGGATGAAGGCATCTCGTTATGAAGACAAGACAATACCCATAGATATCTGTTTCCATGTGGTTACGTATTGTTGCGTGCTGGATGACGTAGATTTACCACGAGTGAATGCCTCTACGTCTCATGGTATCTGCAGCAGCGAAAGTAAAGTGGTAATTGTAGTTGATGCCATGCGTTCACACACGCCTCGAGTGGAAATGATTGGCAACTAACAATTAAACATCTTTTTTTTGAGTACATTGTCCAAATTTTAATAAAAACCAGGGTCGTGAAGTTGGAGTCGTTGTCAGGAGTCGTATTTAGGGGTTGTAGTCACGAGTCGTAGTCAGGAGTCGTAGTCAGATGTCGTCGTCAGGAGTCGTAGTCAGGAATCGTCGCCAGGAGTAGAAGTCAGGAGTTATAGTCAAGATTCGTAGTCGTGGAGCCGGTTGATTTTTTATAGTCAGAGTCGGGAGAGAATTCAAACCCAATATTATTGACAGATTACAAACATCACAAAATAAATAAATATAAGTTGAATGTTAGGATAAAAAGGTAGTGGATGGGGTAAAATCGTTTTTGTGGAGTCAGAGACGGGAGAGAATCCAAACCCAATATTATTGACAGATTACAAACATCACAAAATAAATAAATATAAGTTGAATGTTAGGATAAAAAGGTAGTGGATGGGGTAAAATCGTTTTTGTGAAGTCAGAGACGGGAGAGAATCCAAACCCAATATTATTGACAGATTACAAACATCACAAAATAAATAAATATAAGTTGAATGTTAGGATAAAAAGGTAGTGGATGGGGTAAAATCGTTTTTGTGGAGTCAGAGACGGGAGAAAATCCAAACCCAATATTATTGACAGATTACAAACATCACAAAATAAATAAATATAAGTTGAATGTTAGGATAAAAAGGTAGTGGATGGGGTAAAATCGTTTTTGTGGAGTCAGAGACGGGAGAGAATCCAAACCCAATATTATTGACAGATTACAAACATCACAAAATAAATAAATGTAAGTTGAATGTTAGGATAAAAAGGTAGTGGATGGGGTAAAATCGTTTTTGTGGAGTCAGAGACGGGAGAAAATCAAAACCCAATATTATTGACAGATTACAAACATCACAAAATAAATAAATATAAGTTGAATGTTAGGATAAAAAGGTAGTGGATGGGGTAAAATCGTTTTTGTGGAGTCAGAGACGGGAGAAAATCAAAACCCAATATTATTGACAGATTACAAACATCACAAAATAAATAAATATAAGTTGAATGTTAGGATAAAAAGGTAGTGGATGGGGTAAAATCGTTTTTTTTTTTACAAATCGAATAGTTTTTTATAAATCGAAAAATTGTTTTTCTCTAAACTGACGTTTTAATTCCTAATTTTCATGAAACTGACTTTCTAATTTTTGTATGATTTGTATCTATCTTTAAATAGGCCAAGATCCACTATTAATTAATACTATAGTTCGGAAATTCTAGGATGATCCCTGTGACAGCTCACAAATTTGCCCCAATACAAACTTATGTAACGTATTTACCGAAATAACTTGCTATTTATTAGAATCGAGGCTTATACTTTTATTCTTTGAATTAATACCTGGTGTGGGTTTACCAGGTTGTTTGGAAGGTTGAAAAGGAGGAAAAGTTGATAAAATAGTTAAAATCACTGAACGTCGTTACAAGGTTGTATTGGGGCAAATTTGTGAACTTTCACAGAGGCCATGCTACAATTTCTCAAGTATAGCTGCTTTAAGCAGGGCTAACAATTTTGTACTACAGTAAATATTTTATATGTTAGAAAGCTTTTTATTTAAAAATGCATTCAGCAATTCTAAATATGAATAATATAAAAACATCATCATCTATAATCCTACGTAAGCGTCGTTAATATTCATTTTATATCGATTTGTTTTAATTTTATACATTGTAATTCAATACCGTTCACATTTAAATATAATTATCACATCAATTATTATAACAATCACATTAAATTACATAAATAATTGTTAACGTGCGAAATCAATGCGATCAACATCTAACATATACTAAATAAATGAATAAACTTGTCCCTGGTGCTTCATTATGTAGGGAAACGCCTTTTTCATTAGTGGCAACACTTCCTCGTACCATAAATCATTGACATAGAGGAAAAAATATTATTCGACGGGAAAATTATCTATTGTGATAATTTGTTTATACGAGGGTCGTCCAGAAACTAAGGTTACAAGGGCTCCTGAGACCGGGGGATTTTTTTTGTTTCAAAGTTGGCACACCTGACGTGTATGGGGCTAGAATGCTCACGCCGGAGCACCGTCAAAATCGCGTGACCGCCGCGCGTGAATTTTTAGATGGTTTTGCACAGGAGGGAGAAGCTTTTCTGGACTCTATCGTGACGGGAGATGAGACCTGGGTGTGTCACTACACCCCAACAATTTTCCAACGATCAGGAGGTCGAGGAAGCTGGGAAGAAGTGGCTGAAAGAGCTGGCGGCGGAGGTCTGGCATACAAAAGCTGGTGTCCCGACTACAGAAATGTCTCGATCTCAACGGCGATTACGTTAAAAAATTGTTTAATATATTTGTGAAGTATCCTGTGAATTTCAAATTAATACAAGCATTTTTCGATCCTACATAAATGTTGTAACCTTACTTTCTGGATGACCCTCGTATTTAATTTAAGGGTTCAGAGATAACTCGTTGATTTCAAATAAATGAAATATTTTTATAATGTTAACTTTATATTTGTTAGGTCGCGGCGCAAGGACAATTACATTGATATTTGTATAACTTTTTGAAAGAATGCGTTTGATGTAAATATGCCCACAGCTCGTGGATATTTCAACGAAGCCGTGTTAATATATTTTTTTAATGCGAGTTTTCATATGTCACTAGATGAACATTGTATTGGGTGTCATAGTCAGCTCTCTAGAACAGGCAATAATCCTAGTGAGACGTTTAATATTTGTTGTTATCTCTCTAATCATGGCACAAATCAATATCTGACAGAATAAAATTATCGATAATAACAATTCTCGTTATAGATATTAATTAAATAAATTATTCCTGGTTTTATAGTAGGGAAAAACATTTTTGTTTTCTGGCAACACTTCCTTGTGATATAAATCAAATTGCAAAATATGATAATTATTTGACAGGTAAATAATAGACTGTCATTATTTGTAAATTTATCATTGAGTTTACATATGTTCGCGAAATAAGCAAACAGTAGTTGTTAAAGGATAATAATAAATATTATTAATGACTTTATGCATCTTAGTTTCTAGGAATATAAATGCAATTATGAGATTTTAAAACTTTTTCCAGTAATTTTAATAAATGCACGTCGTTTACTGTTGTGGTTGATACTCAGACTATTAACTCTTTATATTATTGTTTATAGTTAAGGCATTAACATTGTGGAGATTTAACCCTTCCTGTCCTGTGATGTGTAACTAGTACACATTGCTTCTAAAAAACTTGAATATATATATCTATAAATATAATAAATACTGGGTTCAGATTTAAGATATACCTCCGTAATACATTTACGCATTGAATGAAAAAAATAATATTAATAATAATTAGCACTTATCGGCCACATCAGACATATTTTGTGAAAATCGGGAATAAATTCACCAATGCAATCAAACGTGTGCCAGTGTGTGGCGTAGGTATATTCATTCTAAAAAAAACACTATGGGTGAGGAAGCGACGCTATTCACGTCTCGCTCTTACCCTACTTCTGTATATGGGAACGCAAAAAATAGAATCTCAGTTCGCTCGCTCCTCTCGCTTAGTAGCCAGCCGGCTTTCGTTCGAGGTGGTCGCTTCGCCCAGTTTGTGAAAGTCGTCCGTTTTTTTTTTTCATGTTTTCAACAATTAAATTTGAATAATTATCACTTTTGACTTCAAATTCAATTAACTTAAGCGATTGGCTATGAATATTCTTATTTTTCCGATTTTAAATCACTCATTTTTACATATGTGTTGAACACACATCACCGGAACGGGCGGATTTTTTTAGCACAGGGAGGGAAAGGTTAAATACATTGTAATTTGATTTATCAAGCACTGTTTATTCCACTTAATGTTGGTGAATTTGTTTTATCAAACACTGTTTATTCCACTTTTTGTGGAATAAACAGTGTTTGATAAAACAAATTAAAATATATATTTTTTTATAAATGACGAGTTATTTCATTTATGAAAAAAAAAAACTACTGCTTTGTACAATAATTAAAAGTTGGCGCACATTTTCTATGGGTCTACGTTTGTTGGCTGTTGTTGACAAGAAATTTCATGAATACACAATTTTTGAAAAAAATAACAGGTAATTTAATGTGAACATGTAATTTTAATAGATCTGGGTTTGTTGCCTTTCATTTGTCGTGTCTCCAGTAAACTAGGGTAGTGTATTTATCTTAATGAGGACATATAACATGGAAAAATACATTCACGTTTTTTTTTCGTTTGTTGATTATACAATAACCCGTTGCAAACTCTCATCAAATTGATAAACAGTGAGACTCAATTGCATGTACGAATCACGCAAATCCTTTATTGTTCCAGACAGACCAAACAGTACATTCCACAACGTCCCGCACATAATCCCAAAAAAAAAAAACCACCATATTTAAGAGATCACATAAACCTTAGCTACAAGTTATCCCTCATTCAATCCCAACAAGCACACAAACCCCTGGCGCAATAACAATCGCGTTCAGATCCCCTGCCTGATTTTTTTCCCCCTTTTGCCTTTTTTGAATTCGGCACTCCATTTATGGCATGGGGGTCAATTTGACATAATGCCTTTAGATAAAATATGTTCCCACTTTAGTAATGATATAAATTTGGTCCATTCGCCATGCGTGTCATGTGTCTCTGCCGGGTTTGTATTTTCTGTTTTTCTTGATGATAGTACCAGAGAATGGATTTTACAAATATATTTTACATGCGTGAATATTATGTGGTGTTGGAGGCAAATGTTCCGTATCCCATGGACTGTAAGGTGTGCTAATGGAGGCGAATGTTCCATATCCCATGGACTGCAATGTGTACTAATGGAGGCGAATGTTCCGTATCCCATGGACTGCAAGGTGTACTAATGGAGGCAAATGTTCCGTATCCCATGGACTGCAATGTGTACAAATGGATGCCAATGTTCCGTATACCATGGACTGCAAGGTGCACTAATGGTGGCGAATGCTCCGTATCCCATGGACTAAATCATTCAAATGACTATCCATCCCCACGAAATCCATAAACAATTACGGGAGCATATGCCCACGGACCCCACAAAGACGAACAATCACCCGAACATTATTTTTCATATAAAGTGAGAAATAATCAATCAAAAGAAGAGGAAGGGATGGTGGAGAGGAAAGGAAAAGAAAAATCGGGAATGAAACTCGTTATTTTACTGACTAGAAATTAAGAGTTTTTTCAGTCGCTTCTTAAAGCATACCAAGGACGAAGAAAGTCTTATATTGTTTTGTAACTGATTCCAGAGTCTCACTGCATGGACAGTAAAGGACGATGTAAAAAAAGAGGAACGGTGAACTGGAAAGCCTATTAGATAATCTCTGTTTTAGCGTAGCGCTAATCCATGATTGGAAAGACGGTGAAAATTTTCGGCGAGATAAGAGGGAGCGGCGGGACAGTTAAGGATATTATACAATAGAGACAGTATGTGAATTTGGCGTCTATTTCTAACATTCCATCAGTCCAATGCCTTCTGGTATGAAGTTATATGATCTTGCTTTCGTAGGTTTTTTTTATATCAATGTGAAAGGGGAATACAAATGCGCACAAACAAAAATCAACATATGTTTACAACAAACACTTGTAATTAATTAAATTACTAATTATATAACAAAACATAAAAAAAACATATTAAAGATAACAAAAAAAAAATGTTTATGTGCACTTGATTACTTTTCCTTATAAGGTATAACTTTGCTCATTGAATCATTTTCTTAGGAAGCGTTTAAATATGAATATGCATAAATATATTGGGTGTTCACATAAGTTGTGTCTGTTTTTTTTTTTTCAAATTAAAAAATGAGCACCAAAAGTAAAACAAAATGGTAAAGGTTATATGTCATTCGAAACAAAATTTTCTGCTCTACAAGATATTGTGTTTGCTTTTACGTTACATATATTATTTTATTTGATTACAAGCCTTCAAAATGGAATGACAAGTAGACGAAAGTGAGCATTTTCGACACCTCCTACTGTTCGCGTTCAATCGAGGGAATAAAGCTGCCAAAGCTGCTCGCGATATTTGCGAATTGTACGGTGAAGATGCTATGAATGAAAGGATAGATGGTAGATGGCTGTATACATACATGTGACTATAATTTATCTGCCCAGCCAATTCTACGGTGGTTTGAAGGGGATCTTCATGAATATGGTTTAAGCGGTCCTCATCGAAGTCCACTGGTCGTCCGCAACGCTACATGTCTTTTAGGTCGAAAATGCAAAAACCATCGACGAGCTGTCCTTTCATTCATAGCATCTTCATTGTACACTTCGCAAATATCGCGAGCAGCTTTGGCAGCTTTATTCTCTCGATTGAACGCGAACAGAAGGAGGTGTCGAAAATGCTCACTTTCGTCTACTTGACATTCCATTTTGAAGGCTTGCTATCAAATAAAATAATATATGTAACGTAAAAGCAAACACAATATCTAGCAGAAAATTATCTTTCGAATGACGTATAACATTTACCGTTTTGTTTTACTTTTGGTGCTCATTTTTAAATTTAAAAAAAAACGGACACAACTTATGTTAACACCTAATACAATATAATTATTTTTTAATTATTGCATTAATGATTGTAAAATAATGACCATTTTAAAAGGCGATAATAGCAAAATATAAAATATTATTTAATTTATCTTTAACGATGTGTCTTCGCACAACATTGTTGGAGACACTGGTTTAGTGGCAAGTCAAATAATTTATTATAATATACTTTATTGTAATTATTGACACCTCGATCTTCATCTGGAATAAAGACCAGTGCCTGTCAACATTTGGTGTCAGATACAAATGTTAACCGAGAAAGAACGCCTGGGACAACGTGACCCTTTCAACAGTACGCCATTTTTTTTGCGTGGTGAAATTATTTGGGTTTACTTTTTTATCTTTATGTGCTTTTTTATCCTTTATTAACAATATTGGAAACATATTATAATAGCCCTCTGCTTAATATGTTTCCTATTTAAAATCCCCACCCCCCCTTGGATATCCAGACCCTGGCCTGCCCGAAAGATTCATTTTAATTTAAAAAAAATCTCCACCCCATTTTCCATTGAATCACACCTCTCCCCCATTTCTTTACCCCTACCTCATTCATCTTATATTATTTACACTTGTACAGGAAATGTATTTTTAGCAATTAAGTTTATCTACACCTGACGATGAAGGCGGTGGTCTTCGAAACCGGTAGTAAACCCAAAAATAAACCAGGGGTGAACACAAAAATATAAAATAAATGTTTTATTTACTTACTTTTCCTTTTACATAAACCGAACATTGTTCGAAATTTGGGTCTCGGCCCAAAGAAGTTGACAAGCCCTGGTCCGGGCTGTCAATCACGGCGTCCTGCACGACCGATCCATCTTCCATTTTATAATGATGATACCACTTGTTGGAAAACCTTGGGGCTATGCGCGCATCCCATTAACGGATCATTTGTAGGCACTTGTTCCTACTGTATCAAGTTACATCCGTATCGTCTTGCAGATATTTATTCCAATTATATTATATTAATAACCATTTCATTCTCTTCTCCATTCAATGAAATATCAAAAGTAAGTTTCACGAGACCTTGCAACAAAAAATTTGGTTCCGTAGTCATACGATACAAAAATGAGACACTAAAAAATTGGTTCCGTAGCCATACGATACAAAAATGAGACTAAAAAATTGGTTCCGTAGCCATACGATACAAAAATGAGACACTAAAAAATTGGTTCCCTAGCCATTCGATACAAACATGAGACACTAAAACATGGTTCACTAGCCATTCGATACAAACATGAGACACTAAAACATGGTTCCCTAGCCATTCGATACAAACATGAGACACTAAAACATGGTTCACTAGCCATTCGATACAAACATGAGACACTAAAACATGGTTCCCTAGCCATTCGATACAAACATGAGACACTAAAAAATTGGTTCCGTAGCCATACGATACAAAAGTGAAACACTAAAAAATTGGTTCCGTAACCATACGATACAAAAATGAGGCACTAAAAAGTATATATTCAAACCGAACTACGAGTATATCAATCTCTGCAAAGATGTGATACGTTCCTTGAAGGCCCACTTGGCAAAATGTTTTGTTCAATATAGTAGCTAGTTCAATATAGTAGTTAAGTGGAGCTGCAACTAATTATTTGTACAACTCTTGCGTACCGAGACGACCTTCTTGCTAAGACATCTGTCTCCCTGCCCGGAGGTTTGGGGGTCAAATCCCGCTGGAACCCAGAGTTTTTTCAAAGGATTCCATTCTGGTTTTTGCTTAATGTATCTTTAACATATTTCTGGTTGACTGCAAGAGATTGCCACATGGGGAAAAGTCAGCCAGGTTGTACTGTTTACAACGAAAGTGTAATACAATACAATACTGCTCATATTGGGCAATCAATATGGGTATTGTAAGGAATTTCACGTGACTTTGGCTACTTACTAAAGTGAAGAAGTTGTTCTTGCCGCGATGTATTGACTGAATTCTATAGGTTTGTTTTGTTACTTTTTTCGTCTTTATCTATATTCAACACTGTTTGCATGTCAATGATAAATTTTGTGATGTTTTTTTATTTTTTGTTTCAAAAAAGTTTATTCACTAAGATCAATTTGAAATTGATGGGTTTAGTAAGATCAAAAAGAGCGTTCTGAGAAAGTTTGGACATGTAGAAGGAATGAACGAAGAAATATAGTGCAAATGTAATTTGAAAGCATGGTAAGGAGATACCAAAACATTACGAGTGGGTCAAGTGATCGATATTATGAAAGTAGGAAATAAAGAGTCTATCAAATTGAGCGGTTTTTAAATTCTTGGATAAACACAGATGGTGTCGCGAACTTGCCTGGTTCTTGTGACATATGCGAAGTGTAATGTATGACATATATAAAAATGCAGTCGTATACAATATAACAACGCGTTCAAATTATTTAATTATTTTATGTATTGTAATCTCCGGAAACGGTGATGTTAATTGCCCACCAAGATCATGTGATCTGACACCGTTGGACTATTTTCTCTGGGGTTACGTGAAAAGCCAGGTCTATAAAAATAGCCCCCAATCAATTCCTGAACTGAAGGACGAAAGTATTCGCGTTATTGATGAGTTAGAACCGCAATTATGCCACAATGTCATCGAAAATGTTGACAAAAGAGTGGACATCTGTGGAGCTGCAAGAGGTGAACATTTGGTGGATATTGTTTATTGTGTTTAAATGTCATACATTATACTTCAATGGCCAATAAAAGGTTTTTTGTAATCAAAGCAAATTGTGTATTTTAATCAAGAATTAAAAAAATTAGAATAAAAAAACCGCTCAATTTGAAAGACCCTTTATAAGACGTCAGATAAATCGTAGGAGTTGTACAAGAAGATGAATGGATATAGAGGACATGATAGATGTGTGTCGTGATAAGGAAGTCTGGATCTCTGTCCTCTCTGCCTACCCTGACAGGGAAATGCCCTGATGGTATCTATGTTTGTTTTTCGAATCATTCTACCTACTTAATACGATAGCGATATAGTATCATGGTGATAGTGGCAATTGATAAACAACCAAAATGCATTTATCTTATCGGGCCTTAACAATTTTACAACATGTCAAGCCCGTCGACACCTTTATCCCAACACATCCGGAAACATAACGAAAATATTGCTCGCCGAAACCAGTCACGATCGTACGAGTACATATAGGCAGGTAATTATGTTCAGGCAGTAAACTAAATGTCACTACAAACAATAAAAATTGCCTAGCGTTGTGTTCAAGGTAATTCAGGAGTGCCTTGACCCTAAGGCCCCGGAAATGGCTCGACTGTTGGGTTCAGAAAGTGACTTAAACGGTATTACTTGATGATTGGGCAATTAATAAAATTGAAGGATTTAGCTCTAAGACAAAATAGATAGAAGAACTCTTCAACAAAAAATACTTGTTTTCTATTTTTTTAACTCGTTTGGTTTTTCTTATTTCTAAAAATTATAAACAAATCAGAGATGTACCAGGCATTAGAGGTCATCAATTTCAATAGTGGGTGGAGTTTTTCTCTTATATAGACATTATGCGATATATTGCTTTATTCTAATTATATGGTAATACTAGCTTAGAATGACGATGAATTACAGATTAATAAGTTAATTGTATGAGAGATTTGTAGGGAAAGATTTGAGAATAGATTGCTGTATTCAAATTATACGGTAATGTTAGCTTAGAATGACGATGAATTAAAGTCTAATAACATAAGATAATTGTATGAGAGATATTTAGGGAAAGATTTGAGAATAGATTGCTTTATTCTAATTATATGTTAATGTTCGCTTAGAATGACGATGAATTACAGTCTAATAAGTTAATTGTATGAGAGATATGTAGGGAAAGATTTGAGAATAGATTGCTTTATTCTAATTATATGGTACATAATGTTCGCTTAGAATGACAATGAATTACAGTATAATAAGTTAATTGTATGAGAGATATGTAGGGAAAGATTTGAGAATAGATTGCTTTATTCTAATTATATGGTAATATTCGCTTAGAATGACGATGAATTACAGTCTAATAAGTTAATTGTATTAGAGATATGTAGGGAAAGATTTGAGAATAGATTGCTTTATTCTAATTATATGGTAATATTCGCTTAGAATGACGATGAATTACAGTCTAATAAGTTAATTGTATTAGAGATATGTAGGGAAAGATTTGAGAATAGATTGCTTTATTCTAATTATATGGTAATGTTCGCTTAGAATGACAATGAATTACAGTCTAATAAGTTAATTGTATTAGAGATATATAGGGAAAGATTTGAGAATAGATTGCTTTATTCTAATTATATGGTAATATTCGCTTAGAATGACGATGAATTACAGTATAATAAGTTAATTGTATGAGAGATATGTAGAGAAAGATTTGTGAATAGATTGCTTTATTCTAATTATATGGTAATATTCGCTTAGAATGACGATGAATTACAGTCTAATAAGTTAATTGTATTAGAGATATGTAGGGAAAGATTTGAGAATAGATTGCTTTATTCTAATTATATGGTAATATTCGCTTAGAATGACGATGAATTACAGTCTAATAAGTTAATTGTATTAGAGATATGTAGGGAAAGATTTGAGAATAGATTGCTTTATTCTAATTATATGGTAATGTTCGCTTAGAATGACAATGAATTACAGTCTAATAAGTTAATTGTATTAGAGATATATAGGGAAAGATTTGAGAATAGATTGCTTTATTCTAATTATATGGTAATATTCGCTTAGAATGACGATGAATTACAGTATAATAAGTTAATTGTATGAGAGATATGTAGGGAAAGATTTGTGAATAGATTGATTTATTCTAATTATGTGGGATGAGTCCTGTGACAGCCCACAAATTTGCCCCAATACAACCTTGTAACGATGTTCAGTAATTTTAATTGTTTTATAAACTTTAATATAGGCCTCAATTCTAATAAATAGCAAGTTATTTAGTTAAATACATTACATAAAACTAATAATAATGACAAATTAATACACCTTGTTACAAATTAACAAAAATGTGGCAGTTTGTTAAAATCAAATAATATTTGGTGACGTTTGTCAAAAGTCACTATATAAGTCTGCATTGGCTATGGATGGGGTATACGATAATTGGATTTTAGATTTTTTTATACATAAAATTAATTGTTCGTAATTAGTATTAATTCATAGTGGATCTTGGCCTATTTAAAGATATATACAGATCATACAAAACATTAGAAAGACAACTCACAAATTTGCCCCAATACAACCTTGTAACGATGTTCAGTAATTTTAATTATATTTTATCAACTTTAATACAAGCCTCAATTCTAACAAATATCAAGTTATTGAGGTAAATACATTACATAAGGTTGTATTGGGGCAAATTTATGAGCTGTCACAGGACTCATCCTAGAATTTCCGAACTGTAATAGGGAAATCAAACGAAAAGAGAAAAAAAATAGTGGGCCACTTAAACATAAGATTTTTTATGATGATAGTTCACAACAGTTCAAATATGTACTAACATGATATATGCGAGTTAAACGTGGACATGAAAAAATACTGAAAAGTGCCGAATAAATTCGTACACCGAGAAGAATACACGGGATATCAATGTATGACAAAATACTGAAAGAAGTTATTACCGATGAATGTGAATTTATTGCTGCTTTATTATTTGAGATAAAAGAGAGCACTCGCAAATAGTTTGGACATGTAGAAAGAATGAAAGAAAATTGACTAACAAAATAAATATACAGTATGTACAAAGAGAGTGAAAGGTGAGATAGAGGAAGACCAAGGAAGATTTGGTTGAACGAGTGAATATTTTGAAATATAAATAGTCTGAGGAAACGTAAGAGTTCTATGAAAATGCGTATGGATGTGGTACAAGCGAAATATGTGCGTCGAGATAAAAAAAATCTGACTCTTTCTCCTATTTACCTACCCCAACAGGGAAACGGCGTGATGATAAGTTTACATGTATGTGGATAGATCTTTCCATACAATAGTTTTGAGTTTGGGACCCAACGACCGATAAAAATAATGTTCTATTCTATTATTTTAGCATATTTTCGGTTGACTAGAAGCAATTGGCACGTAGCAATATAAGACCATCTAGTTCAGTCTCTTTAATGATATTTTTTCATAATCAACGTGGCCCATAACCTAGATGGTAAGACGCATGACTTATCTTGAAAAAGAGTCCCAGTCTAGTAAAAGAGTTTGTCTGGTAGCAATACTCACACGTGTTTTGTGTTGTCTTCTCTTCATGTGAAAGGTAGTATTATCAAAGCGTACGATAACGAACCGTGAGTTCCGTGCCTACTCAAGTGTTTCTAAACGCGAAAGCCCGATTGATGAGGTAAATAACAATGTTATCTCGCAGCCACAGCCTTCAATAATTGAAATCATCAATTAGTATATTTTGGAGGGTACCGAATGAAGCAATTAAATTCATATAACTTGTCTAGTGATAAGAGTTTCAGATAAAATTACCTATGGATGTCAGATTGATTTCACTTTCAGACCTAGTTATCATTGGTAGCGATTTGTGATGGCATTTAGTGAACTGCTCCATTTTGTTGTACCACTAAAGAAACTTTTCCTATTTTTTTTTAAGAATAGATATGACCGAAGTCATGTGTATCCTTAAAACCCTCGAACACTTGGCGAAAAAATTGCCTGTGTCGTTAGAGGGGATAAGCACAGCGCGGGGTTCAAACTGACGACCTTCTGCATAGAAGTCCAGCACGTTACCGCGAAGCCATGCACCTCAACAACTTACTTTTGGTATCGTAACTGAGATAAGTGCCAGGATTGAATGAAGTGGAGGTCTGTTCTTTCTGCCTTTCCCAATAAAGTTGTGGCGTTTTGATATTTACGATGATGTAACTGCCTTTTTTTATTTTTCTATAAACATATATTTTCTATCGTTTCTTAGTTAAATTATTAATTGCTTTGATAAAATTAATTGAAAAAAATCATTAATCAGTCTTGTTAACAAAGATATTGCGAATTTGGCAAAACCACCTTGAGCATATCAAGAAGTTGAACAAACTATCAGATCCCCGACCTCTGACCTCCTCAGCTTTGTCTCTTCCGCATAGTGATATATCATCGTCAAGGAAGATGGTGCTGGGGAAGACGCAAAGGTGAACAGACGGCGGTGGTAGGTCTTCAGTCAGGAGAGACTGCGGCTGTCGTCAAGGGTATCGAATATGTCATCGAATGTCAGAAGGTGTTGAATGGGGCACTGAGATTTATTACTTTGGTCAATATTAAAAAAAAATAGTTCTGTTACTCTACTATCCCATTCCGCAAAGGGGTACAGTTGAAACTCAAAAATATATATGTGATGTATAGTACGGTTATTAGGTAAATAAATCTAAAATTATTGTTTTATCAGTTTGTTACATATATTTGCATTTAAATGTACAACTGTTAAATTTATTTTACTATTAAAATTGATTTCTAGTCACTCTTTTTTACGTCGTCCTTCACTGTCCATGCAGTGAGACTCTGGAATCAGTTACAAACCAATATAAGACTCGCTCCGTCCTTGGCATACTTTAAGAAGCGACTGAAAAAACTCTTAATTTTTAGTCAGTAAAATAACGTGTTTCATTCCGGATTTATCTTTTCCTTTCCTCTCCACCATCCCTTCCTTTCCTTTTGATTGATGATATCTCACTTTATATGAAAAAGAATGTTCGGGTGATTGTCCGTCTTTGTGGGGTTCGTGGGCTCACGTATGTGTTTATAGATTGCGTGGGGATGGATAGTCACTTGAATGATGTATGCGACCACGTAACTTGCTTGATTTGCTTTTGTCTGGTTGGTTGGAAGAGATTGCCACCTGGCAATAAGCCCGTCAGATTGTATTTGCAATAAAAGTGTTAAATAAATAAAAATTGTATTTTTTATGGTTCCAAAGTTTTCACTCCATCATCACGTGATACCGTTGTATAAAGTGGAAAGAACAGTGTTAGACTAAATAAGTAACAATGTCTTTAAACCTCCACAATGGTAATGCCTTAATTATAAATACTATAATCGATGTCAAGTAACTTTTCCATCCTTACTGTTACATTGAAAATACTTCACGACCGATAGAAAAACCCTATAATAATAATGAATCGTTAATTTATAATATATAGTGCCGTTTCGAGAGCAGACTCTCTTCAAGTGCACTCTTAATCGGGATTCCAGCTCACGACTTTTAATAAATAAAAAAATATATACAAAATAATCAAACAAAAGTTGAGTTTGAGTATAGGAAGGTGGTGGCTGCGGCCATTAAGTTAAATACATCCTCGCATCGGCATATGTTTAGAAAAACTTAGAAAACCGTAGAAAATTTCCCAAAGGAAGCTGAACTACAAAGAAATCTTTATAGATCTTCCAATATTTTAAAGTAACGCATTCGGCTTGAGGTGTAGTGTGTGTGTGTGTGCGTATGTGTGTGTGCGTGTGTGTGTGTGTGTGTGTGTGTGTGAATGTGTGTGTATAACAATATAATCAATCGATTCGTCGCGACCCATAAATTACGAAACTATGACTTAAGGATTGTTTGACATATTTCTAGTTAGTTAGAAGAGATTGCCATATGGAAATAAGCCTGCCAGTTCGTAGTGTAAACAACAAAAATGTAATCGATTATATATATCATGCAAACACCTTCTCAAACAACTCATTCGGTTTCTTTTCTTGTTACTCGTGACATTATCTGCTTTTGAAATTTCATTCACTCAATCAAACCATACTTTCCTCGACTTTGTTCTCCCACGAATACCACTTTCGTTTATTTTTTTTGTCACAAAAAAACATCGTCAATTTTATTGATACGAAAAAAAAAATGTCACCAATACATTTTAAAACTTGACCAGATCCGTTTTTGTCACCAAACGGTCGTCTCGGACGATGGTAGTATAACACGACACCCAATATCAGGTTTCGGCCAACGTAAGAAGACTGACACCGGGCTCATACAATACGTAATCGGTCGTTTTCAAAACTAGTCGGCGTAGCTTGTTGTCTACTCTTCGCGGATACGGCATGACCTCTAAAATAATATTGACACCATCAAAACAATGAGGTAACTTTCCCAACTCACTCGTGTCTTGATATTTATTAATAATAAAGCTGTTTTGATTATTTTGGAGTATCCCGGCTGCGAGTGTGGTCTGGATGATAAAATGGTAATTATATTAAACCTTGGTTTCAAAGTGATAGATTGTTGGATTGATTTATATCTTTTTTTTATTTATTATTACACATGACAATAAATATACACAATTTGCGAAAAAAACAACAGGCAATTTGATATGGACATACAATTTTAATGGATCTGGGTTTGTTGCCTTTCATTTGTCGTAGCCCCAGTAAACTAGGCTTTTGCCTGTATCTCACTGAAGATATTTAGCATGAAAAAATAAATCGATACTTCTTTCCGATTTTTGATTACACAAAAACAAAACCCTGTTGCATATTCTCATCAACCTGACAAACAGTGACACTCAATTACAACTGGAAACATCATGCGAAATCAAACTCCTCACATATCATCACTTCAGAAAGACCAAAAATGTTCATCCCATAATATACCGCACACAATCATAAAAATAAAAACAAAAATATACAGAAATACAAATATAAAACCACAAAAATTAAAACAACAAAAAGAAACCCACACTCACGAGCTCACACAAATCTTTTCCACACGTCATTTATCCAGAAAGCCCAAGTATTCAAAATTATGTCGCAATAACAACCACGCTCCGATCGACTGTCTAAATGGTTTTCCTTCCTTTACCTTTATTGAATTCGGCACGTCATTGTATGTCATGGGAGCCAAATAAGCATATTGCCTTTGGGCAAAAGAGGTTTTAACTCTAGGGATGGTGAACATTTCATTAGTATCTAGAACCCTTATTTACACCAGTTTTATCCCAATACTATCATGTTAAATTTTATTTAAAATATCAATTACTGACTGGGAAAATCAGATAGAAGATCACCGGTAGAACATGGCTATTGTGGAGAATTCCAGCTGCGAATGTGATCTGGGTGATAAAATGGTAATTATATTGAACAATGGTTTCAAAGTGATATATTGTTGGATTGATTTATATCTAAAACCCTTATTTATACCAGTTATATCCCAATAAGTGTCATATTTCATTTTATTTAAAATATCAATTACTGGATGGGAAAAATTAGATAGGGGACAACCGGTAGAATATGCCTATTGTGGAGAATGCCGACAGCGAGTGTGGTCTGGATGATAAAACTATAGACGATGTATTTTTCGGTTGTCCTTTTCGGTTGATTGTTTACTAAAAACCATATCTTTACCACGTTCAATGAGTGTTGCGTTTCTTCTTTCTTCGTCGAACTTTTCGAATTATAGATCGATTTTTTTAATTTTTGAGTTTAATCAGTTGAAACTTTAAATTGTCTAGAATTGTAATTTAAAAAAAAAGTTTTATTATGTCGACTCATGTAATTGCATACTGACTTGAATTTTGTGGCACAAATCACCCCAGTTTGGATGGATTGACTTTTAAAAGAAAAGGCGTTTTGATAAGTTACCAAAGGTTTCCGCTTAAACTGAATGGTATCCTACATTAAAATACATTAAACAATAAATGACTTTTTACAATTGAGAATTTTTTTCCTTTAATAAAGTAATGTATAACACAAAAAATTGCCAAATGCTATACTTACATACAAATTTATATCTTTAGACCTTATCTAATTGATATATTATAACTATGCACTTACTTAATTTCCTACACGTAATTTAATTTTTAATCTAAATATTTAATTTATTAGAAATAGTTAACACCTACATACTACTTATAACTAGATACAAAAAATTAACAACTTGTTATTTAGTAAGTACTCGTACATGTCCACTCGTTCAGGCTACTTGCATGTATGTTAATTAAACTGACAGGCATATTTCCCTTTTACAAAAAGCATTGTCAAAATTTTAAATGACAGGAATATTTCTAAAGAAGCATATCTGGTTTTTTATAATGAAATCTTAGTCAAAAAGTACACATAAATGTAATTTGTGAAGGTACGGGATGTATTTAATCTAACAGCCGCAGAGGCTGCCTTCAAATTGTTTTATATTATAACATTTATAATGTGTTTATAATAGTAGGCACGAGTCCCGAGTCTGAGCGCCCTTGAGGAGGAGTTACTCTTTATAATAGTGGGCACGAGTTCCGAGTGTGAGCGCCCTTGAGGAGGGATTACTCTTTATAATAGTGGGCACGAGTCCCGAGTGTGAGCGCCCTTGAGGAAGAGTTACTCTTTATAATAGTGGGCACGAGTCCCGAGTGTGAGCGCCCTTGAGAAATTATTCTTTATAATAGTGGGCACGAGTCCCGAGTGTGAGCGCCCTTGAGGAAGAGTTACTCTTTATAATAGTGGGCACAACCCCGAGTGTGAGCGATCTTGAGGAGGGGTTACTCTTTATATATATACGGCGATATCAATTTTTCTTTCATTATAACTTATTTTATTCAAAAGTACAATTTATGTTGGGTTATAGTTGTAGTTATTTTGTATTACTCGTATTATTTTACAAGCAATTGATTTTTTGTAACCTTGTTAGTGCGACATTTAAGTCATTTCCTGATCATTTCGCCGATTAAGTTGTATTAGAAAGAAATGTTAGCGGCAGATAAATATTTTTCTTTATGTCGACATCAAAAAAGTAAAAGAGTTCTCCAATAAAAACGTCAAGTTGCTTGTCAGAAATATTATTTTATTGTTAGAAAAACGCAGTTAAAGAGATAACTGGAGAAAATCAGACGAAGGTGACCATTATATTAAAAAAAAAAAATGTTGTAACCGATGTCAAATTTGAGGAACCTATTAAACTTTTGTCGTCTACCGCATTTTAATTGCTGACGAGGTACAAAAGACAGACAGGAAAAATTGAAATTATTTATCAAAAGTTTGTATTATTGTATTACAACAGTTAATTCTGGTACCAGGCAATCTCCATGGATCTTCCTCGAATAACAACCAGAGAAAGACCAAAGAATTCATGGGTGGTGCAAAAAGATAACCTGATGCAGAGGCACGGCCTGGGGGACGTAGTCCGGGACAGAAGAGCATACAACCTGAGGACGAGCAGAGCTGACCCCAACAGTATACGCAGACAGTGAGTTGGGATGGAGCCAGGGAGAAGAACAGTTAATTCTGGTAGTTTATTGACAAATATGTGGCAATCTCTTCTTATTAATCAATAATATATCTCCTAATTCGCTTATGCACTATATATTTAGCACTATGCACTATTTATTTAATACATCACATTTAGCATATCTACAAGAACTCAAGCACCTACAAATAAATACATAAAACTACACACTTGTTCACCCATGTCTGACTGTAGTTGTGTTTCCTTGGAAAGGGTTGATAGTATAAAGTACCTTGGAGTTTATGTTGACCAGTTCCTTCGTTGGAAGGTCCATATTAACACTTTGAGCGCAAAAATCAGAAAACTAGGATACATATTCCGTATGATTCGAAATGTGCTCAGTGAAAATATTCTTAAAAGTATATACTTCGCCTTATGTCAGTCAGCACTTTCTTACGGTATATCAGTTTGGGGGGGATGCACCTTAACCCAAAAACACATATTGCAGGTTTCCCAAAAATTGATTGTGAAAATAATCAATAAACTTCCTGCTCGGTATCCCACGGCGGAGCTTTTCAGAGAGTATCAGGTCCTGAACATAGCCAATTTACATCTCAAATCCATTCTCTGGCACTACCATCGAGAGGAGGGGAAGATGCAAACTCAGCAGACACACATGACACGCATGGCAACTAATGGAATGTTCACCATCCCTAGAGTTAAAACCTCTTTTGCCCAAAGGCAATATGCTTATTTGGCTCCCATTACATACAATGGCGTGCCGACTTCAATAAAAGTAAAGGTAGGAAAACCATTTTGACAGTCGATCGGAGCGTGGTTGTTATTGCGACAGGATTTTGAGTACTTGGGCTTTCAGGATGAATGACGAGTGGAAAGGATTTATGTGAGCTCGTGAGCGTGGGTCTCTTCTTGTTGTTTTAATTTTGGTTGTTTTTGTATTTGTGTTTCTGTGTGTTTTTCTTTTTTTTGTTTTGGATTTGTTTTGATTTTTATTCTTATGATTGTGTGCGGTATATTATGGGATGAATATTTTTGGTCTTTCTGGAGTGATAATGTGTGAGGAGTTGAGTTTCGCAAGATGTTTCCAGTTGTAGTTGAGTGTCACTGTTTGTCAGGTTGATGAGAGCGTGCAACGGGGTTTTTTTGTGTTATCAAAAATCGGAAAGAAGTATCGATTTATTTTTTCATGCTAAATATCCTCAGTGAGATACAGGCAAAAGCCTAGTTTACTGGGGATACGACAAATGTAAGGCAACAAACCCAGATCCATTAAAATTATATGTCCAAATCAAATTACCTGTTGTTTTTTCTCAAATTGTGTATATTTATTGTCATGTGTAATAATAAAATAAATAAATAAAAATTATTGGGTGTTAACATAAGTTGTGTCCGTTTTTTTTTTCAAATTGAAAAATGAGCAATGAACAAAAGTCAATTGTCGAACGTTAATTTTTGTTGTTTTCACTCAAAATATGTGGAACCCAAGCGCCGAACATCTGGACTTTTCCCATTGATTTAAGATGGCGGTATACAGTCATGTGACTACAATTCATCTGCTCAGCCAATTCTACGGTGGTTTAAAGGGGATCTTCATGAATAATATGGTTTAGACGGTCCTCATCGAAGTCAACTGGTCGTCCGAAACGCTCCATGTCTTTCAGGTCGAAATTACCGTCTTTGAAACGCAAAAACCATCGACGAGCTGTCCTTTCATGCATAGCATCTTCACCGTACACTTCGCAAATATCGCGAGCAGCTTTGGCAGCTTTATTCCTTCGATTGAACGCGAACAGAAGAAGGTATCAAAAATGCTCACTTTCGTCTACTTGACATTCCATTTTGAAGGCTTGTAATCAAATAAAATAATATATGTAACGTAAAAGCAAACGCAATTTCTTGTAGAGCAGAAATTTTTTATTTGAATGACGTATAACCTTTACCATTTTGTTTTACTTTTGGTGCTCATTTTTAATTTTCAAAAAACGGACACAACTTATTTTAACACCTTATATTTAAAAAAACTCTAGTTAAAAAAAGCAAAATTTTCTATAATACGTAAAAATAAATCGATATAAATAATTCTAGTGCCGACTATAGAGAGGTATAACAAAGAGAATAAATACTTATTCATTAAAATCGGTTAATCAGTTTTGAAGTTATTATGGGGAATAGTTTTTAAAAGAGTGATTTTTCAGGAAACGCGTTTAAAGTGCGATTTTTACACGAACTAAAGTAAATATTTTCAAATTACTGTTAATCAACAATTTCAGGGCCATATAAACTTGTTGAAAATCCCATCAAACTAAATATCAACTCATCATTCCAAGAAATCCTATTGGACGAAAATTCTTGGAAAATAAGGCTGCTGCCATAACAATAGACGACCCCAAAACTGCGAAGCTCAGGTCATTTTTCGACCGGCGCGCTCGATTATAAACCCTCAGAACTTTTAGAATTTTTAAGATATTTAAACATTTGTTATTGGAAATGATTAAAAAAGGATTATAAAAAAATAAAATGAAAAAAAAAACGATTAAAAAAAAAACCTAGTGAGAATACCGCTTTAAAAACTCAACAGATTGTCACCCTATTGTGGATTCGTATAATATTACTTAATGCATGTAAAAAAATGCAGTATTGATTTATTCTGTTAATAATAAGAGTTGTTCGAATAAGGAAATTCAGACAATACGTGCCTCATACAATGCAATTTACAATAATACTAAATCAATTTTCTTCATCACTTACATGTAAGGTTACATCACCAAAACATTATTTTTACTATACCATAATTGAGAGAGTTATTTTACTGTTAACTGGAATATACTGTAAACTCTAAACTGCAGTTAAAAATAAAAAAAATCAAGCAAAACTTTTTAATGATTTATTTGATTTTTATCCATTTGATCTTTATCCATTTTATCTTCATATGATTTTTATCTATTTTATCTTCGTATATACGTGTACTTCAAACAAAAATATTATATATCTGAGTAATGCACGTCTAAATAATGACAGATACGAACAAATCTAACAAGATTATATTTCATATTTTTTTCTTATATTTTTTCTAATACTGTTTCACATAAACAATATTCAAATAGATAACTTTCTACAAAGTTTCAATATTGAAAAATATGTAATCAATAATAATAACCCATTTAATAATATCAAACACTTTCTTATTGTTTACGGTACTCTTCATTATTACCGAATTCGTGATATGGATGTATTGAAGAGTGTGACCGAGAGACAATAATGTATTTTGCCACAGTAATCGAACCTTCGAGATTAGAATCATTGGTGAAGGCATGATACTCGCGGTTCTTCACTTAACGTGTTTTTTTAACACTATCGCATGCGAAGAAATAACTTCTCGCCGCTTTCGAATATTTTTAACTGAGCTGAGGTGGTATTTGTGGATTTACTTTTTATTTTGTTTTCTGCCATATATTATTTTTTTTTAAGTCTATATGTATATGTACAAGGGTGTGGGCTGAAAGCCTCCCGATGTCCTTGCGGTCAGGCTTGCCCTACACGGTCGGACACTCGGTCGGCTCGCTCGTATTCACATACGCTCCTCGAAACGTATGTGAATTACTGTATACAAATTACACGGTAGTGTTGACGGAGAGTAAAGATGAATGCAGTTTGATTAGAAAATATGAAAGGAAAAATATATGCGGCATATGATGTCCTTGCGGTTGGGCTCGCCTTACATTAGTGGAGTGTATCTCGGCCAGGGGAATATTGTTGGATGAGCCCGGACCTTTTAATGTCTTCTCTTTTAAATATATTTTCTGTAGTTTATTTTGAGATACATACTCGTATATGTGTAATCTCAGAATGAATTTATTATAGTCGTAAATATGTTGTACACATTGTATTGCTGTCAAGAAACATTTATTTATTTGTTTGAATTAATCTGAGGCGGTATTTGTGAATTCGCTTTTTTTCTACCATCTATTTACTTTCTGTTTTTTTCTTTCTTATTCCACATGTGCAAGGGTGTGGGCTGAAAAACATCTGGTGTCCTCACGGCTGGGATCGACCTATATCGGTGGGGTGTATCTTGGCCCGGGGGATGCTATTAGATGAGCTCAGACCTTTTGAAAGCTTCTCCCTTAAATGTTGTTTCTGCCATTTTTATGTTTTTGAAGTGTATTTGAATATATTATGTACATACTATATTGCTATCAACAAACCTATATTTATTTATTATCGGCGGCGGCCGGTCCCGAAGTGCGCTGGTGCGCTGAGCACCAACGCACCTCGAGACGCTGAGCGAATATATGAAATATCACTGTCTCACGGTTTAGTGTATGTCTCTGTCTGCCCTATATGAATCTGCGTTTCCATCCGGTGCGTATTGGAGATCGCTCCGGTAGTATTAGCAAACTTGGCCGGTTAATTTGAAAGGAATATTTTTTTATTTTTTTTTTATTTTCATTTAAATAAAAATCCTAGTACTATTTGTCAGTATTCTTATATATATTTAATCTATACAAATATTTAACACTTTTGGAAGTCATGTTTACGAATGTATCATTTAATTATTGCGAATTATTTCTCCGGTTCAGCGCAACAACGCACCTCTAAACCAGCCGCCGCTGTTTATTATTTATTAAGGAATCTTCAAATTAAACAGAAGAGAGAAATGAGGACTACTTTAAAATTCTGAGATGAATTTCTCCGCTCCATCGTTACTGGAGATGAAACTTGGGTTGCACACTACACGCCTGAAACCAAAAGGCAGTCTCAACAGTGGCGTCACACCTCTTCACCCTCCGCCAAAAAGTTCAAAACCACAATTTCAGTCAAGAAAATCATGGGATCCGTGTTTTGGGACTGTCAAGGCATAATTTTAATTGAATATATGCCTCAAGGGGAGACCATCAACTCTGCTAGATACTGTTAGACCCTAAAAAAAATGCGGAGGGCGATTCAGAACAAGAGGAGAGGCATGCTGACAAAGGGAGTCTGCCTGTTGCACGACAATGCCAGACCGAACTGCTCGCCTCGTTTAAATGGGATGTCCTGAACCATCCCGCGCATTCCCCTGAACTAGCACCTTCAGATTACTATCTCTTTACCTCCCTGAAGCTGCACATGGGTGGAAAAAGGTTTTCAACTGACGAGGAGGTAAAGGAAGAGGTGGAGAAGTGCACGGAGGGGTTGGCGAGAAACTACTTCGAGGAAGGCATCAAAAAGTTGATACCCCGCTTCACCACCTGCATTGAGAGGAATGGCGACTATGTCGAAAAATAGCTTACATATGTACTACGGTAACCACGTATTTTTTTTGTTTAAATAAAAAAAAATGTAGCCTACAAAAATTCAGTACACTTACTTTCTGGATATGCCTCGTATATACGACACGAATTGGATTTGAACCAATAACCTTAACTTTCTAGATAACAGCTTTAGCAATTAAGCTATCAGTCTCGTGTCACTATCTCCGTATTTCGTTTATAACTAACATAGACGACCTCCGTGTCCTAGTGGTAAGACACTTGTCGGCCGATCCGGAGGTTGCGGGTTCAATCCCCGCTGGACCCAAGATTTTTTTAAATATGATTCCAGTCTGGTTAACACTTAGGGTCTATAAAAACATATTTCTGGTTGGTTGGAAGAGATCGCCACATGGCAATAAACATGCCAGGTTAAAAAAAAATGTGTTCACATTTAATTCATTATGTTTTCTATCATTTTAAATTTTTAAACAGTTTGGATATGGCCAACAAAATAGTAATCCTGAACACAATTCGATTAATATTTAACAACTACATTAATTTCCGCTTCACGTGTTTCTACCTCCTATTTCGAGGCTCTCTTCAGGTGGAATGATATATCAGACTAGTGTCAGGTTATTTAACTATGATAACTCATCAAGGGTTACGAATGTTTTATATTATAAATGATTAGGAAATTGTATATGTGCTGCCATTTAAAGGTCGATCAAAACAGAATATTGTTTAGATATCTGTACCTTAGTTGATGTACATATATGTTTTTGATTAACAGAAATATGTTCATGTTCAACTCTTCCTTCCCTGTGATGTGTAACTAGTACACATTGCTTCTAAAAACTTTAATATCTCTATAAATATAATAAATACTGGCTTCAGATTTTAGGTATTCCTCCGTAATACATTTACGCCTTGAATAAAAAAAATAATATTAGTATTTATCGGCCACATCAGAGATATTTTGTGAAAATCGGGAATAAATTCACCAATACAATCAAACGTGTGCCAGTGTGTGACGTAGGTATATTCATTCTAAAAAACCGATACGGCCGAGGAAGCGACGCTATTCACGTATCACTCTACTTCGGTATATGGGAACGCAAGAAATAGAATATCAGTTCGCTCGCTTATCTCGCTCAGTAGCCAAGCGTACTTTCATATGAGGTGGTCGCTTCACCCGTTTTGTGAACGTCGGCCGATGTTTTTTTTTATGTTTTCAGCAATTAAATTTTAATTATTATAACTTTTGACTTCAAATTTAATTAATTTAAGCGATTGGCTATGAATATTCTTATTTATGCGATTTTAAATCGCTCATTTTTACATGTGTATTGATGTGTATTGAATAAACAGCACCGGAACGAGCGGATTTTTTTAGCACAGGAAGGGAAAGGTTAACGATCAATCGTCATATTTATATTAGAATAATTTTTCAACACAACCGTTCTTATGAGAAATATTTATGTATTCAAAATAAATAATAAAATACATTTAAAATAAATAAACGAATCGAGTATAGTTTTGCAACAACGGCAATCCATGCGCATAATGCGCTGAAGCGAGTGCTTGACCTTTTATGACACGGGTTCATTTCTCCGGCGCACCTCTCCATATACTCGTATATACGTGTATTGTAGGTCCATACACAACTTTATGTATTATGAGGACGAAGATGTGGGCCGTAACAGCGACTCTTCAAGTTAAACTCTTCTCATAAAAATTGTATGATGGTGTATACTTGTATTTATTATATATTGTATTAAATATGTTTTGAGTTTGAAGTCTGGTTTTTACTTAAGACTTCTTAAACATCATTCTGGTTGGTTGGAAGAAATTGCCACATATCAATAAGCCCGCTAAGTTATACTCTATATAACAATAATATAATACGATAAATCTTTCGCCACTTCTACATTCATAAATACAAGAAAGCAAGAATCCTTTGCGATATTCCTACTAAAGGTTTTTCAAGGTTGCTTTAACTGTCCCGCGATTCTAGAAGCACTAAGTTTATACGTACCTAATAAATATAGCCGTGTAAGGAATCACCCTCTGTTCTACATACCAACTTACTGGACGAATATCATGGCTAAATACTCAGTCACGCGTGGTATATGGTAGAGATATTGAACCAACTGAATGACACTGTTGATATATTCTCGGTACCGCCTAGCAGTATGAGAAGAATCCTGGCTGATATTCTTCCTAACGAATAAGCTAACGCTAGAAGCATACCCTCTTTGCGTAACAGGAGAAATTCGTGCAAAGTGGATAAAAAGTACTTCTCAAAGTGTTCTCACATTATTTACATTTTCTTGATGAAAACTGCAACGTTTTAAAACAATTGGCATCATTAGCCAAACTACGTTGTTCTACACTACGAAATACCTTGTACAAGGAATGGAAAGAAGCACGAAAGCCTTAAAGAAATGTATCACAGAGTACAAAATGAAATTATAAGGGATGAACTAGAACTTATGGACGGGGGATGTATTAACTAAGACGAAGATAGGCACATTTACCCTACCGCGCCAATAGAAGTTTCACTTTAAAAATCCGAGTTTCACAGGGGGTCCAACTCGCAACCTCCGAGCTGGAAGACAATCGCCTTACCAATTCTACCACAGAGGTTGTTCTACGGGAATTGATGGGAAATTTTGACGCACTTTCCTCTCTGCCTACCTCGGCAGGGAAACGGCGTGATGGTATATGTGGCGAGTTAAAAAATATTTGAGTAACACTGATCTTCATAATCATGTGTTCTTTAAAATAATTACATAACTCGTTGGCAAAATATCCCCAGAAGATGCGGTAACCAGCTGCTGCATGTTATTCAACAACTGTCAATCAACTTGAGGCACTCTCTTCTAACCCGGACCACACCGTGAGCAATCAGACCACCTCATGGCAGATTGATTGATTGATTGGAACAGGCGCTGTTATTTGTTCGACTTTCCTTTTCGACCTTATCAGCAATCATTCAAAGAATTTGTGCAATGTAATTGATTTAATGTTGACCGGAAGTGGTGGCTCCTAAAATTAGTCTAGCAGTTGGGTTTTCTTTATCTATAGCTCACGATCTGTTAACCTATTTCATAATATTGCTATGTTTCATTAAAGAATGAGGTTTTCGTCATTTTGGTGATGCACGAGTGCCATGGCGAATATTTGTATACCAGCGTTTTACTATAATCTTTAATTTCATTGTGGCATATGTACGTATAACGCTTTCATTGCATACAGTAGTTGCTCTATTTATTAATTTAATTTATGTTTCCCTTATTCGTACAAGGACCAAACATAACAAGTATAAAAATACTTCTTAAAAACAATTAAAAAATTTATATGTTACACTTAAACATTATGACAAAATATAGCATGTTACTTAAACATTATGACAAAATATATCATGTCACTTAAACATTATGACAAAATACTTATAGCATGTTACTTAAACATTATGACAAAATATAGCATGTTACTTAAACATTATGACAAAATACTTATAGCATCATCATCATCATCAATGGCACTACAGCCCATTGTGGGCCCCGGCCTCCTCCAGCAGTCGCTGCAATTCCCCCCTATCCTGGGATGCACTCCTCCAGCCCCTGATGCTAATCACGTTTGCATCATTCTGCACCCCATCCATCCACCTAAGCTTTGGTCTGCCCACGCTACGTCTTCCTTGGGGCTTGGAAAAGAGTACTTTGTTAGGCATTTCCTCTTCTCCCATTCTTGCTACATGCCCCGCCCAACGTAGCCTCCCGATTTGTATTTTATAATGTTGGGCTCTTTGTATATGCTGTATAACTCCTCATTATATCTCACTCTCCAAGATCCATTTTCCTGTATGGGTCCGAATATTTTTCTGAGTATTTTTCTTTCAAATATTAGAAGGGAAGATTCGTTCTTCTTACTCAATACCCAGCATTCAGACCCATATGTGAGGACAGGTCGTAGCAGTGTCTTATAAATGGTAAGTTTTGTCCTTCTGGACAACAACCGAGATATAAGGTGTTTTCTCAGACCAAAGAAGCATCTATTTGCCATGAATATTCGACGTTTAATCTCGATAGATGCATCATTAACACTTGTCACTATGGATCCCAGGTAGGTGAAGGTGTTTACACGTTCTATTGTATGAGAACTTATATTAATCGTGGTAGGTGTCTGGTTATTACGGGGTGCTTTAGTGGCTATCATATATTTGGTCTTATCGGAGTTGATGCGAAGTCCCATTCTGTTTGCGGCCCTCTCCAACTGAACAAATGTCTCCATCATTGCTTGTGGGGATCTACCAATAATGTCAATATCATCCGCGTAGCCCAGTATTTGGCTTGATTTGTAGAAAATTGACCCATTTGTCTGTACTCCGGATTCTCTTACACACTTCTCTAGAGCCATATTAAAAAGTAGACAAGCTAGTGCGTCTCCTTGACGCAGTCCATTCATTGTGTAAAATGGTTCTGAGATATCATTCTGAATCCGGACTCTACATTGTGATTGGTTCATAGTGAGTCTAACCATCCTTATGAGCTTGTTAGGAATACCCAAGTCCTTCATGGCCGCATAGAGTTGAGAGCGGTTAATGCTGTCATATGCAGCTTTGAAATCGATAAAGAGGTGGTGTGTATCGACATTATACTCTAGGGTTTTTTCCAATATTTGACGGAGAGTGAACATCTGATCTATAGTGGATCTCCCCGGACGAAATCCGCTTTGATATTGGCCTACCAGGTTTTCAGCGTACGGCAGCAATCTGGAGAACAGGACACCGGCAAAGACCTTATATGATGCATTCAGTAGGGTAATTCCTCGATTGTTGGCACATTGCATTGTATCACCCTTTTTGTGGAGTGGGCATATAATTCCAGTCCTCCAATCGTCTGGTACAGTTTCTGAGTCCCATGTTTTCTCCACGATGGTATGGATCATAGCGGTTAGTTCAGTTCCTCCGTACTTAAGTAACTCACCAGGGATATCGTCATGTCCTGGAGACTTATTATTTTTGAGGTTTTTTATGGCTGTTTTTACTTCCATTAGACATGGTGGTGGTATGTTTTCTTCGTCCTCAGCATAGGGATTCTCTGTATCAATGTCATCGGAATGGTTGTTATTAAGAAGTTCCTCAAAGTGTTCGGCCCAACGTTTCAAGATATCCACTGTATCGTTAAGAATTTCGCCATGCTTATAGCATGTTACCTAAACATTATGACAAAATACTTATAGCATGTTACCTAAACATTATGACAAAATACTTATAGCATGTTACCTAAACATTATGACAAAATACTTATAGCATGTTACCTAAACATTATGACAAAATACTTATAGCATGTTACCTAAACATTATGACAAAATACTTATAGCATGTTACCTAAACATTATGACAAAATACTTATAGCATGTTACCTAAACATTATGACAAAATACTTATAGCATGTTACCTAAACATTATGACAAAATACTTATAGCATGTTACCTAAACATTATGACAAAATACTTATAGCATGTTACCTAAACATTATGACAAAATACTTATAGCATGTTACCTAAACATTATGACAAAATACTTATAGCATGTTACCTAAACATTATGACAAAATACTTATAGCATGTTACCTAAACATTATGACAAAATACTTATAGCATGTTACCTAAACATTATGACAAAATACTTATAGCATGTTACCTAAACATTATGACAAAATACTTATAGCATGTTACCTAAACATTATGACAAAATACTTATAGCATGTTACCTAAACATTATGACAAAATACTTATAGCATGTTACCTAAACATTATGACAAAATACTTATAGCATGTTACCTAAACATTATGACAAAATACTTATAGCATGTTACCTAAACATTATGACAAAATACTTATAGCATGTTACCTAAACATTATGACAAAATACTTATAGCATGTTACCTAAACATTATGACAAAATACTTATAGCATGTTACCTAAACATTATGACAAAATACTTATAGCATGTTACCTAAACATTATGACAAAATACTTATAGCATGTTACCTAAACATTATGACAAAATACTTATAGCATGTTACCTAAACATTATGACAAAATATAGCATGGTAAATTATATTCAAAAATGTATTATTTCAAGTCTATCACTAAATTTAAGAGATTTTTCCTGAAGGAACTGACCGATACAAGAAATACGTCTATATGAGGATACACGCGGTTAAAAAGTGTGGTTGCTTTACCTACCGGCATCTCCAAAGGCAGGTTTGTTCGACTTATGTTATATAGTTGATATGTTAGAACAATCTATGGGTGAAAGTGAATGGTTTATTGTCGTGTAGAAAAATCTGTCAACCAACATGTAAGACATTATTATGTTACATTATTTATAGTTAAGGTATTAATATTTTGGAGGTTTAAAGACATTGTAATTTGTTTTATCAAACACTGTTTATACTACTTTTTGTAACGGTATAACCCTACCGGTTTCAAGGTTTTTACCTTACCGTCAGGGATCACAAACAAGACTCAATATATTATTGCTTATATTTGTTTATTTATTTTACGATCCTTTAAAAAATCAGTCTGGCTTATTGCCAGGTGGCAATTTCCTAGCAACCAGTCAAAAGTTCTTTCGTATTTTTTCCAGCTTTGACATCGAATTTTTCGCCATTCCAGCTTATCTTTCAACCGAATTCCGTGGCCGAGGTGTTAAGATGCCTGTCTCCCAGCCTGGAGGTTGCGCGCTCAAATCCCGCTGGATCCAGATATTTTTAAAAAAACCTTCCAATCTGATTGACACTTAATGCCTCTAACATCTTTCTGGTTGGTTGGAAAAAATGGCCACATAGAAATTATCCCTTAAAGTTGTACTGTATACAAAAAAAGTGTTATTTATTACAATGCAACATTTTCACCATAACCTCGCGTCTTTCATTGTTGGTAATACAATATAATACAATAAATTCTCGGTTTGAAGACAGGTATCTTACCAAATAGGCAAATAACATACGTTCTAGATAAATAAATGTATTCTATGTTAAAAATGTCGTACTTATTTTTTATGAAAATGGCATTCTTGTACAATAATATGCACCGAAATTGCGAACCTTAAGCCATGAATTAGTGCGTCAGTTGGTGCACAATTACGCAATACGACCCCATCATTCTGCAGTCAAGACAATACGTCGTTATTCTCAAGAGTTGAGCTGGCGCATGGATTTATGTGACAGACCCTGCTGTAAACCTGATTGGAAACGCGAGGGTAGATATTACATTATGAATTATATTTGTATTTAAAGTTTGTTTTTATAGAACGAACATTCTTGACGTACTCTGTGGTGTTATTGCACAACACATTGTACTAAGGATCTCGACGTACTTCGTAGCATTGTGGTAGAATACTTTGTATTAAGAATCTTAATGTACTTTATGGCATTGTGATATAACACTTTTCATTAACAAACTTTAAAGTGTGTACTAACAATCTTGATATTATGGAACCACCACATTGCACCAAGGAACTCGACTCACGTTTTGATAATGTGGTAGAACACTTTTAATTAAGAAACTTTAAATTGTGTACTAACAATCTTGATATTATGGAACCACCACATTGCACCAAGGAACTCGACTCACGTTTTGATATTGTGGTAGAACACTTTTCATTAAGAAACTTTAAATTGTGTACTAACAATCTTGATATTATGGAACCACCACATTGCACCAAGGAACTCGACTCACGTTTTGATATTGTGGTAGAACACTTTTCATTAAGAAACTTTAAATTGTGTACTAACAATCTTGATATTATGGAACCACCACATTGCACCAAGGAACTCGACTCACGTTTTGGTATTGTGGTAGAACACTTTTAATTAAGAAACTTTAAATTGTGTACTAACAATCTTGATATTATGGAACCACCACATTGCACCAAGGAACTCGACTCACGTTTTGGTATTGTGGTAGAACACTTTTCATTAAGAAACTTTAAATTGTGTACTAACAATCTTGATATTATGGAACCACCACATTGCACCAAGGAACTCGACTCACGTTTTGGTATTGTGGTAGAACACTTTTCATTAAGAAACTTTAAATTGTGTACTAACAATCTTGATATTATGGAACCACCACATTGCACCAAGGAACTCGACTCACGTTTTGGTATTGCGGTAGAACACTTTTAATTAAGAAACTTTAAATTGTGTACTAACAATCTTGATATTATGGAACCACCACATTGCACCAAGGAACTCGACTCACGTTTTGATATTGTGGTAGAACACTTTTCATTAAGAAACTTTAAATTGTGTACTAACAATCTTGATATTATGGAACCACCACATTGCACCAAGGAACTCGACTCACGTTTTGGTATTGCGGTAGAACACTTTTAATTAAGAAACTTTAAATTGTGTACTAACTATCTTGACATTATGGAACAACACATTGCACCAAGAAACTCGACTCACGTTTTGGTATTGTGGTAGAACACTTTTCATTAAGAAACTTTAAATTGTGTACTAACAATCTTGATATTATGGAACCACCACATTGCACCAAGGAACTCGACTCACGTTTTGGTATTGCGGTAGAACACTTTTAATTAAGAAACTTTAAATTGTGTACTAACAATCTTGATATTATGGAACCACCACATTGCACCAAGGAACTCGACTCACGTTTTGATATTGTGGTAGAACACTTTTCATTAAGAAACTTTAATTTGTGTACTAACAATCTTGATATTATGGAACCACCACATTGCACCAAGGAACTCGACTCACGTTTTGGTATTGCGGTAGAACACTTTTAATTAAGAAACTTTAAATTGTGTACTAACAATCTTGATATTATGGAACCACCACATTGCACCAAGGAACTCGACTCACGTTTTCATATTGTGGTAGAACACTTTTCATTAAGAAACTTTAAATTGTGTACTAACAATCTTGATATTATGGAACCACCACATTGCACCAAGGAACTCGACTCACGTTTTGGTATTATGGTAGAACACTTTTAATTAAGAAACTTTAAATTGTGTACTAACTATCTTGACATTATGGAACAACACATTGCACCAAGAAACTCGACTCACGTTTTGATATTGTGGTAGAACACTTTTAATTAAGAAACTTTAAATTGTGTACTAACAATCTTGATATTATGGAACCACCACATTGCACCAAGGAACTCGACTCACGTTTTGATATTGTGGTAGAACACTTTTCATTAAGAAACTTTAAATTGTGTACTAATAATCTTGATATTATGGAACAGCACATTACACCAAGGAACTCGACTCACGTTTTGATATTGTGGTAGAACACTTTTCATTAAGAAACTTTAAATTGTGTACTAACAATCTTGACATTATGGAACAACACATTGCACCAAGAAACTCGACTCACGTTTTGGTATTGTGGTAGAACACTTTTCATTAAGAAATTTTAAATTGTGTACTAACAATCTTGACATTAAGGAACAACACATTGCACCAAGAAACTCGACTCACGTTTTGATATTGTGGTAGAACACTTTTCATTAAGAAACTTTAAATTGTGTACTAACAATCTTGATATTATGGAACCACCACATTGCACCAAGGAACTCGACTCACGTTTTGATATTGTGGTAGAACACTTTTCATTAAGAAACTTTAAATTGTGTACTAACAATCTTGATATTATGGAACAGCACATTACACCAAGGAACTCGACTCACGTTTTGATATTGTGGTAGAACACTTTTCATTAAGAAACTTTAAATTGTGTACTAACAATCTTGACATTATGGAACAACACATTGCACCAAGAAACTCGACTCATGTTTTGGTATTGCGGTAGAACACTTTTAATTAAGAAACTTTAAATTGTGTACTAACAATCTTGATATTATGGAACCACCACATTGCACCAAGGAACTCGACTCACGTTTTGATATTGTGGTAGAACACTTTTCATTAAGAAACTTTAAATTGTGTACTAACTATCTTGACATTATGGAACAACACATTGCACCAAGAAACTCGACTCACGTTTTGATATTGTGGTAGAACACTTTTCATTAAGAAACTTTAAATTGTGTACTAACAATCTTGATATTATGGAACCACCACATTGCACCAAGGAACTCGACTCACGTTTTGGTATTGTGGTAGAATACTTTTTACCAAAAATCTTGACGTACTGTGTGGTATAGTAGAACATTTTTACTAAGGAACTTAAAATTTTCTACTCAAGATCTTGACGTAATCCGTGACATTATGGTAGAACACGTTGCACCGAGAAAATCGACGCAAGTCTTGGTTTGTGCAAGAACACCTTATACTATGAATTTCGAAGCACTTTGTAGTATGGTTGAACATTTTTTACAAAGAAACTTCAAATTTTCTACTAACGGTCTTGACGAAATACGTGGCATTATGGTAGAATACATTGCACCAAGGAACATCACGTCATATGCTTGTGGTAGAAGACTTTGTACCAAGGATCTTAATCTACTTTACAACATTATGGTAGAGCACTTTATACTAAGAAATTTGACGTTGACCGTGTCACTAAGGTATGCCATTACCTACTACCGTTCTACATGTCATAGCATAACGTTTTGTAGTAATAATAATTAAAGGACAATTTATATAGCGCTGTTCCGAGAGAAAACTATTCTAAAAGGCGCTCTAACTCGGAATTCGTAACTATTATTATTGACCGGTTAAAAATATTACAAAATAATGTTTAGAATTTAAGTGTAAGGATAGGAAGGAAATGGCTGCGGGTATTGTATTGGATTCTTCTCCGCATCTACGAGACATATGTTCAGAAAATCTTGGCCAGTCAATCCAAATATTTAATATACAACTTTTCTTATTTTAGTTTCCAAGTGTTTTTGATAATGAGTGCAATCTGGAAACCGGTCGGGAAATGTATACATACACACCTTCAAGGTATTTCCCTATCAAGGTAGGCAGAAATGACAGAGCGCTAGACTTTCCTATCTCGACATAAACCTTTCACCTCTTTTTCATGCATTCCCCTTTGAAAATATCATTTCATTTCAAGGTTAAGACTTTGGAACAAAGGAAGTTTGTAGACTAAATACATATTTGGATTTTCACACGAAATAAAAAAAAAATGACCAAACAATACGGATTGAATAGCGGAAGTGCATTCCTAAACATGTGACATTTGAAGACCATGAAAATGTAATGTTTTTTACGTGACTGAAATGCAAAAACCTTTATACGATTCATATCTGCATTTGTTTCGTGTTATTAAAGGTCGTAAAGTGAGAAATGTTCTTTTCCACCGGAGTGTGAAACTGGCTTAATAATTGATTTTTCTTCAAGTTTACGACCGAAAAATTGGCACATAAAACATGGAAATGCTTTTTGAAAATGTGCATATTATCGATTATTGAACTCTTTTACACCGGGGAAATAAAAATATTTTATTTTAACGAGTTTATTTTTTATGATTTTTTATGTATTTTGGTATTTGAATACAGTAAATTATTGTTATTTTCAAACAATAAAATCACGCTAAATGCAATGACAATAAAGGACGAGGTAAAAAAAGGAGGAGCGGTGAACTGGAAAGGCCAATAAACAATTTCTGTTTGAGCGGAGCGCTAATCCATGATTGGAAAGATGCTGAAAATAAAGAAGGGGCGGCGGGATAGTAAAGGATAGGACACAATAGAGACAGTATGTGAATTTGACGTCTATTTCTAACATTCAACCAGTTTCTGCCTTCTGGTATGAAGTTATATTATCATACTTTCGTAGGTTGAAAATAAATCTTAGACAAACATTTTGAAGACGCTGTAATTTGTCCAACTGTTCCTCTGTAACAACCAAGTAACATACGTCCGCATAGTCTAGATAAGGATGTTTCAAATTCTATGGATTGCAAAGCTAACTAAAGTCTTCATTCTCAAAGAACTGAGAGTCACTGATAGATTGTTGAGAATACGACTACAATAAATCCTTTTGATTCTTTGGACACAATTATCCAGGTCTAGAAGACAGTTTGTAGAGACTTGTGGTTACTGGAACCGTAGAAGGACGACGCACAAGAGTAAGAGTCAGATTCAATGCGTTAGACCAACAGTTCCCAAACTTTTTTCGGCCGCAGACCCCTTACCAAAAACTTTTAGAACCGTCGACCCCCTAGTCATTTACTTTACTTATTCAAATTAATAAGTTTGTACAGTACTCGGTATTAAATATTTCACTAGATATTCAACTTTTCATTTTAATCACTTGTATCTGTTCCTAACATTCGAGAACACAAATTCTGTCACTCCCGTAATGCAAATGGATGGAGAAACATTACCAAATTGTGACTCCTTTAAGTATCTTGGGTCACTCATCCATAGCGATGGAGGATGTGCAGCAGATGTAACACATAGAATTAGTGTAGGATGGATGAAGTTTATATCAATTACGGGAGTTCTATGTGATCCGAAAATGAGAGTAAAGTTAAAAGGAAAAGTACACCAAACGATTGTCAGACCCGCACTCCTCTATGGCGCCGAATGCTTGAAGATGAATAACTCTTACTCTAGGCAACTAGAAACTGCTGAAATGCGAATGCTAAGATGGTCAGCTGGTGTGTCCCTAAGAGACAAAATAAAAAGCTCACGCATTCGTGGAAGCCTAGGTGTTACAGACATAAACAGCAAGATGGAGGAGAGGCGATTTAGATGGTATGGGCACGTTGGACGCAGATCACCCGATCACATTGTGAACCAGGCAATCTCCATGGAACTTCCTCGAATAACAACCAGAGGAAGACCAAAGAATTCATGGGTGGTGCAAAAAGATAACCTGATGCAGAGGCACGGCCTGGGGGACGTAGTCCGGGACAGAAGAGCATACAACCTAAGAACGAGGAGAGCTGACCCCAACAGTCTTCGCAGACAGTGAGTTGGGATGGAGCCAGGGAGAAGAAAAAGATTTTAATCACTTGTAATTAAGGATTGAAAAAGATAAAAGGACTACGGATTATGCATTGCATTATCTTGTGCAACATTTAATATCGAAATCTGCACTGATGAAAATTAAAGCAAAAAATACGAGTATTTTTAAAATTTTTGACATTTATGAAATAAATATGTAAATTCAAAAGAAGTACAAATATTGACAAATATTCTTAATTGCGTACCTATTGGAATATTTTGAAATAACAAACAAATAGCAGTAGTAAGGGGGTCTATTTATGCTGTCGTCGACCCCCAATTTTTTTATTGAAACTATCGACCCTTTGAAAAAATCAAATCGACCCCAGGGGGTCGATATCGACTAGACTAACCAAGTGAGAGACATTACAAGACTATCCTAAACAACAGCTCCTCGAACTATGAAATGAAGGGATGGATGGAGAGAAGTTGTCAAGAGCTATCATGGAAGTCACGATGCTCAGTCGTGAGCTACACGACAGCATGGAATTAATGTTTCTTTGCTATTTTGTTTTCATGTTTAACTAAAAATTCACGACCATTGATTTATTCGAAGAAAATAAATGTATCGAATAAAATAAAAGTGGAAATTAATTTTTATTCTTATGGGATGAACATTTTTGGTTTCATTTTTGGTTTTACTTTTGTTTTTGTTTTTATTCTTATGATTGTGTGCGGTATATTATGGGATGAACAAGTTTGGTCTTTCTGGAGTGATGATGTGTGAAGAATTTGATTCCGCATGATGTTTCCAGTTGTAATTGAGTGTAACTGTTTGTCAGGTTGATGAGAACGTGCAACGGGGTTTTGTTTTTGTGTAATCAAAAATCGGAAAGAAGTATCGATTTATTTTTTCATGCTAAAAATCCTCAGTGAGATACAGGCAAAAGCCTAGTTTACTGAGAATACGACAAATGAAAGGCAACATACCCAGATCAATTAAAATAATGTATGTCTAAATTAAATTACCTGTTGTTTTTTCGCAAATTATGTATATTTCTTGTCATGTTTAATAATAAATAAATAATAAATAAATAAAAATGTATTCGCATAAATTCCTTTTTATTTGAAGGTAGAAATTAATATATAATATTATAGATATTATTTACCTGTGTATGAAGAGCAGCAATATATGGCAGGCTGAATGCGAGGAACACCAAGTGGGTCGGGCCCATTGTAGAAAGGAAGTAAGTCTGGAATAAAATAAATATTACATTAATAAAATGTCATTTTACTTAAAAATTAATAAAAAATAGAACAAAATTTATATTTTGTCCAAAAAATTCACCTCAAAAATAATATTTGCATAAAAAAGGCACACCTATATACTTTTGATGTTAAAAATCATAGAACACATAGTTAGTAAAAAGCTTGCCTCACAGTACGGGATAGACTTTTATGGGTTCTTGTTGGAGCCCAATAACATACAGTCTGGTTTTGATTTAAGGCTTTTTAATTTTTTACAGTTAGTTGGAAAAGATTGTCACATGACAACACGCCTACCAGGTTGTATTGTATACAACGAATGGGTAATACAATACTATACAAACTACGAATTTTGGTTAATTCGAAATTATTAATTCCGTATGTGCAAAAATATTAAGTCATGGTTCAATTAAGTATTAAAAAATGTTCTACACAATCCCATAAAAATAGCATAAAATTTAAGTAAACTTTTGGTCAAGTAACTATGGTTATGTTTATTTTAACTAAGTTGTTAGTATATTTGGTTAACTATCCGTCATGCTGTTTGAATTTTGGTAAAAATGTTACGTTATTTCGTGAAAAAAAAAACTGTTTATTGGACATGCACCAGAAACTAATCGAAAGTAAAATAAAACAATGCCGTTGGTTTACATATTTTTAGTTAAGTTACAACTCTTTTGCAGGCTGTGACCGATAAATAATTATGTAATGTTACCATTATTTGTATCTTTTACAACGTAAAGCAACTTTTTGACAGCGTGATTTACTTTTTTTCATTTGTTTATTCCTTTACGGTCGATTTAAAAACATTAATATTTTTTTACGAAACGCAATCAAAATTCAGAGAGCGATTAAAACAGAAAACAAATAAGACTGAAAAAAAAGACGAATAAATGCTGTAGAAATGCGTGCACTTAGAATAATACATGGGGATACGTTTTAATGGGGAATGTGGAATAAGGGATGAATGTGAAATTAAGGCTATTGTGTTGATTAATATGACGAAGAGCACTCGAAGATGGTTTGAGTTTGTGTAAGGAATGGATGAAAAAAGACTAATAAAATAAATGTACAGTGAATATTTACGTAGAATTTGTGATGCAAATTTGAGGAAGATCAAGGAAAGTATGTTTGGATCGCGTGAATGATATTTTGAAAGAACGAAATGTTAAAAGTTCAAAGTGAGATACAGGCAAAAACCTAGTTTACTGGGGACACGACAAATGAAAGGCAACAAACCCAGATCCATTAAAATTTATTTACCACTTTTATTGCAATACAATCTGGCGGGTTTATTGCCAGGTGGCAATCTCTTCCAACCAACCAGACAAAAGTAAATGAAGCAAGTTACGTGGTTGCATAAATCATTCAAATGACTATCCATCCCCACGAAATCCATAAACATATACGCGAGGGCATGCCCACGAACCCCACAAAGACGGACAATCACCCGAACATTAAGTATTTTTTATATAAAGTGAGATATCATCAATCAAAAGGAAAGGAAAGGATGGTGGAGAGGAAAGGAAAAGAAAAATCAGGAATGAAACACGTTATTTTACTGACTAGAAATTAAAAGTTTTTTCAGTCGCTTCTTAAATTGTGTGTCCGAATTATATTACCTGTTGTTTTTTCGCAAATTATGTATATTTCTTGTCATGTGTAAAATAAATAAAAAAATAAATACGGATTGAAATGATTAGGAATAAATGTTAACTTAAAGCGGCTGTGCTAAGTAAGATTAAGAAGATCACTTTAAGATGGTCTTAGTACATGGAATGAATTAATGAAAAACTTTAAGATGGTTTGGACATTTGAAGAAGATTAATGACGAGATAATAAATAAGCTAGTATACAAATCAGAAGGCAAGTTATGCATAGAAGAGGTAGACCGAGGAAAATGTGACTAGATCAAATAGATCAGCTTTTAAGAGAAGGTAAAGTGAAAAATTTGATTTTATGTAAAAGAGGAGAAAGTTATTGTATTGTGTTCAAATTTTAAGCATATATGATACAGTACAACTTGGCCGGCTTATTGCCACGTGGGAATCTTTTCCAACTAATCAGAAATATATTTAATAGGCCTTGAGTGTATACTGGAATGATTTTTTGTTTAAATCTGCGTTCCAACGGGAATTTAACGTGTAACCCCTTGTTGGGAAATTAGCGTCTTACCAACTAGGCCAAGGAGGTTATGTATTTGGGTAGACACGTATAAACACATTTTTTGTCTCTTTTACCCTTGTTTCCCTGTGATGTGTAACTAGTACACATTGCTTCTAAAAAACTTTAATATCTCTATAAATATAATAAATACTGGGTTCAGCTTTTAGGTATTTTTCCGTAATACATTTACGCATTGAATAAAAAAATTATAATTAGCACTTATCGGCCACATCAGAGATATTTTGTGAAAATCGGGAATAAATTCACCAATAAAATCAAACGTGTGCCAGTGTGTGACGTAGATATATTTATTTAAAAAAAACCGCCATGGGTGAGGAAGTGACGCTATTCACGTCTCACTCTCACTCTACTTCGGTGTATGGGAACGCAAGAAATATAATCTCAGTTCGGGCGCTTCAGTAGCTCTCGGGCATCCATTTAAGATGGTCGCTTCGCCCGTTTTGTGAACGTCGGCCGACGTTTTTTTTCTTCATGTTTTCAGCTTTTAAATGTCAATTATTATCACTTTTGACTTCGAGTTTAATTAATTTAAGCGATTGACCATAAATATTTTTATTTTTCCGATTTTAAATCGCTCATTTTTACATGTGTATTGAATACACAGCACCGGAACGCGCGGATTTTTTTAGCACAGGAAGGAAGAAGTTTACCTGCGGGAGACTCGTCAATATATTTTGAGAAAAAATCTATTCCTCGTTGAGGTAGGCACAGAGGCACAATACACCACACTCATATCTCGACACATATCCTTCGTCTGTACCACATCCATATAAATAAATAATAAATAAATACAGGTTTATTGATAGCAACATAGTATGTACATAATATATTTAGACGCATTTCAAGAACACATTAAAAAAAGAATACATTAAAAAACAGAATAGCATACCTTCGTCTGTACCACATCCATATATCAAATCTTCGTCTGTACTACATCCGTATATCATACCTTCGTCTGTACCACATCCATATATCATACCTTCGTCTGTACCACATCCATGTATCATAAACTTCGTCTGTACCACATCCATATATCATACCTTCATCTGTACCACATCCATATATCATACCTTATCATACAAATCCTGCAAGTTTTCTGTCTGTTCACGTTTCCTTCTTTCAAAATATCATCCACTTGATCCATTTACGCTTTCCATTTTAATTTTCGTTTTGATATATTAACGAAAAGGTCAGACTTTAATAACAAAATTCCTTGAAAAAGGTGCAGTTTCATGAGTAATAGACAGCGACCCAATATATAATATAAATCTACTTATTCCATGCATAACTTTTACTTCCATACAAGTCGTGATTACGTTCTAGTTTTTATTGGGTTACATAAAAAGATCTCATGATGTAATATAGTGCGCTATAATAAGTTATCGTGACCTATCAAAGAAAATCAAATCTATGTATAACACGCCCTATTCAATAGGATATTTCGAACCTGTGTAACATGCTTTATTTGTTTCGATATTTTATTATGCACATACAGTGGTGTTGCTGAATGCCCCCATTCTCGAAGGACTCAGAATTATCGACGGATTATTGACAATATGCCATCGGCGAGTCCTCCGCTTCTTTGGGCACGTTGCTTATAGGCAAGAAGACGGTTTGAAGATGTTTGTGGTTACTGGAAGTGTGAAAGAACGCCAATGCGTTGAACTGATCGGACTAAAGTGAAATATGCAACTGGACTACCTTTAACAACTGCCCTTCTAGCTGCGGAGTGCAGATATGGATATAAAGGAGTCGTCAGAGGCTCTCATGGGAGTCACGATGCTCAGTCATTCGGCCAACATTTCTTTGATTTTATCGATTTTTTCATCGGTTTTCGACTGCCACTGCGTTCGTCATCCTCAACCGACTCACGATCACTTGTGAAGCGTTCGTGCTACCGAAAAACACTTCTTCAACATTTCCAAGGTCTGCGGACCGTTAAAATCCGTTTTTCACACAATATTTAATGAAAACTCGTTGATGCACAGTTGACGCCATTTTCAAACTTGTAAAAAATCGAAAACACGAACAAAGGTAGATGTACTCAGTACAACGTAACTTTTACAAATGTCAAGCTATGACGCTGACATTTAGAGGGAAGTGTTAATGATAGATGTGGTAACCTAACAAAAAAAAAAGAATTCCAATCGGGTGGCTGACAGTGCCACACGGTGGCCGGTCCTAAAACTTTTTGATCATGATAGTACTCAGCAGAATTACGACAAGACATTTTCTAGTAACAATCTAATAATATTATATGTGTTTGTTAAGACAAACACATGTGATGACGTGTTTGTCAAAATAAAAATAAAACATAATATACCAATATATTATGTTACTGCATAAAGTACGCAGTTAAGATAAGCTGACACCCCATAACTCTTGTTATGTTATCTAACCTAAAGAGCGAATACAGTTTATAATGGTCTCGACTTTATTTTAAACAAGTCGATAAATCTATGTTAGATATAAAGTCTTACTAATGCTAAAGCTAATGAGAACTGTTACGTTTAGTTACATTTTATACAGAATATTATAGTAAATCGAATCAGGGTTGCCATTCGGTGGACCTAAGATTTAATTTTTGGGTGGCGTATGCGACTTTAGGAAACACTTACAGATAATCTTTTTTCGAAGGTCTTATCAACATTTATCTTCTTCTTCGTCTTCTTCTTCAACTTTCTACAAAATCAAGAGTATTATTAAAGGATTATTCTCTTGTGATACTGAGCAACAGCTATCTCTCAATCGGGGATCTCCCTGGTGGACGCCGTCCATCCGGCACCCCATGCAGAGTGTGTATGGGATTCTTGTGGAATTCATTATCTGTACATGTTGGTATACATATCAACATTTATGATTGTAGAATATATGAACACTACACACATGTATGTATATATCCACATAAAATCGAATGTGTCACTGTCATATATCGGAAGATCTTTAAATGTTTATTTTTAGTTTGCCTTCCCTTGGTAAGTTTTCTGTAGTGTTCTTACCAAATATACGAGGCATATCCAGAAAGTAAGTGTACTGAATTTTTGTAGGTTACAATTTTTTTTATTTAAACAAAAAAACTACGTGGTTACCGTAGTACATATGTAAGCTATTTTTCGAAATAGTCGCCATTCCTCTCAATGCAGGTGGTGAAGCAGGGTATCAACTTTTTGATGCCTTCCTCGAAGAAGTTTCCCGCCAACCCCTCCGTCCATTTCTCCCCCTCCTCCTTTACCTCCTCGTCGGTTGAAAACCTTTTTCCACCCATGTGCAGCTTCAGGGAGGTAAAGAGATAGTAATCTGAAGGTGCTTGGTCAGGGGAATGCGCGGGATGGTTCAGGACATCCCATTTAAACGAGGCGAGCAGTTTCTTCGTGGCGTTGGCCGTGTGTGGTCTGGCATTGTCGTGCAGCAGGCAGACTCCCTTTGTCAGCATGCCTCTCCTCTTCTTCTGAATCGCCCTCCGCAATTTTTTAAGGTCTCACAGTATCTTTCAGAGTTGATGGTCTCCCCTTGAGGCATATATTCAATTCAACCCAAAACACGGATGCAGAAATTGTGATTTTGAACTTTTTGGCGGAGGGTGAAGAGATGTGACGCCACTGTTGAGACTGCCTTTTGGTTTCAGGCGTGTGGTGTGCAACCCAAGTTTCATCTCCAGTAACGATGGAGCGGAGAAATTCATCTCCATGGAGTTTGCAGCACCTCAAAAACTCTTGCCCGGCCTCCACTCGATTCAACTTGTGTTGGTCTGTCAGCTGTTTTGGGACCCACCTCGCGGACAGTTTCCGATATCCGAGGGTTTCTGTGATGGTTTCGTGTAGTAGAGATCTGGAGATTTGCGGAAACATCGCAGAAAGTTCATCCACAGTCAATGTGCGATCGTCACGGAGCGCATTTTCGATTTTTTCCAAAATTTCGTCAGTCACAATTGAAGGTCTTCCGCTCCTCTGATCATCATGCACAGACGTACGACCGTTTTTAAACTCGCGACACCACTTGTACACACTCGTACGATTCATAGCTTTATCACCATATGCAGTTTTCACCTCATTATAAACCTCAACCGGAGGGTTTCCCTTCCAAACGAGATAACGGATGACGTCGCGTATTTCGCACTTGGCGGGAGATTGGATTGACATTTTTCCCGAAATGTGTTGTATTGTCGACACATCTCAACGTACTGACCTCGAACCGGTCTCGTTGCGGAGGGGAAGGATCAGGCTACATGGAAGTGTAGCCAACATGTCGAAAATAAAATCCATCCGGTCGTGAAAGCCTCAGTATACTTACTTTCTAGATAAGCCTCGTATGTTGTTGCGCCAATATTATTTAGATAAAGCCCGGAAAGCACGACTACGCTGATATGGACAAGTGCTGGTATAGGTGAGATGAAGGGTCTACCATATACTAAAGACATCCACTAATTGGGAACCTCAAAATAGATGCAAAAGGAGACCCAAGAAGATCCTACATATGAAAGTGGAGGAAGACATGATGAAACTCGGGCTATTCCCAAATGATTGTGAGAGAGATAAAGGAAGAAGGTCCAAGTAGACGACCACAAATGGATGGGGGAAAGAAGAAAAATAAGAAGACCAGATAAGTTAAGATAAGATAAGTGACTGCAGTCATCTTCATCATATCCATACATTCAACTTGTTTTGTTTTGTAATATTATGATTCTGTCAATAAGTGGGTTCGAAACACGAGTTATGGCATCCTTGACGAAAGTCACTACATTAAACGGCGCTATTTAAATTGTCATTATTATCATATTTAATGTATAACTATTGAAATATTTTAAATGATTAAAAACTTAACAACGCGATAAAATTTTAGAATATTTAAAAAAAAATAGTAATTAAAACGTAAAAAATCTCGAAAACTGAAACAAGTCCCTCGATTACCCCAATACGGAATATTTTGTATTTAAGAGAGCTCAGGAGCGGAAGAGTTAATTAAGATCATAATCTAACAATCAGATGTGGATGACAAGTTTTGTCCAAATAACCTTAGTATAACCCTGAACGAGACAATTGGAATTTAAAAGGCCTCTGGCAAAATATTTTTTTGGAACGATTACTTAATTAACGGCTGGCTCAGCTAAATGGTTGTCGGATCTTAAGTCCGAAATAATGATTGGGGCATAACCCATTTGCCACGAGCCATGACTCAGGGTTGTCACTGTATCCACTCCATAATATTGAATTATAATAAAGGGTTGGCTAAAAAAATGTATACACACTTTTGAGTATTTATTTATTTAAATATTTTATAGCAATACAATCTGGCGTATTCCAGAACCAACCAACCAGACAAAAGTAAATGAAGCAAGTTACATGGTCGCATAAATCATTCAAATAACTATCCATCCCCACGAAATCCATAAACACATACGTGAGTACATGCCCACGAACCCCACAAAGACGGACAATCACCCGAACATTATTTTTCATATAAAGTGAGATGTCATCAATCAAAAGGAAAGGAATGGATGGTGGAGAAGAAAGAAAAAGAAAAATCAGGAATGAAACACGTTTTTTTACTGACTAGAAATTAAGAGTTTTTTCAGTCGCTTCTTAAAGCATGCCAAGGACGGAGCGAGTCTTATATTGGTTTGTAACTGATTCCAGAGTGTCACTGCATGGACAGTAAAGGACGACGTAAAGAAAGAGGAGCAGGGAATTGGAAAGGCTTATAAGCAATCTCTGTTTGAGAAAGACGCTGAAAAATTTCGGCGAGATAAGAGGGTGCGGCGGGACAGTTAAGGATGTTATACAATAGAGACAGTATGTGAATTTGGCGTCTATTTCTAACATTCAACCAGTTCAATGCCTTCTGGTATGAAGTTATATGGTCGTACTTTCGTAGGTTGAAAATAAATCTTAGACACACATTTTGAAGACGCTGTAATTTGTCCATAACTTGCTGAGGAATTTGTTATCCCATGCATTCGTGAGGAGTTTAAAGATGAGGAGGGCTCTATTTTCAGCAAGATAGTGCATCTCCTTACTATAATCATGATGTGAGGGTCTACGTTGAAAACAATTTTCTAAACATATGGAAAGGACAGTGGGGTAGCGTTGAATACACTACGAGCGAAATCCAAAGTCATTGTATTAAAAAAGTAAATGCAATATAGTAGATGGGTTAAGTAATTCTGCTTTTTGAGCTGAATTTTCTGAGAAAATGAAAGTTAAACGAGGGTTATTGAATGGTATGTAGCAAAAGAAAACAAAATTAATGGGACACTAAAACATATATACTTGAATCGAACTGTATCAAAATTTTATAAGATGATTGTTCACGACAGAATTTAGTAACAACTTTGATGTATGGGAGAGAAACGTAGATGAGGAAAAAAAACTGATACGAGATAAATAAATATAGTAGAAATGCGTACACTTAAAAGTGAGATATCATCAATCAAATGAAAAGGAAGGGATGGTGGAGTGGATAGAAAAATTAGGAATGACACACGTTATATTACTGACAACAAAATTAAGAGTTTTTTCAGTCGCCTTTTAAAGCACGCCAATGACGGAGTGAGTGTAACATTTGTTTTTAATTGGTTTCAGAGTCACACTGCATGAATAGTAAAGGATAATGTAAAAAAAAAGAAGAGTGGTGAACTGGGAAGGCCAAAAAAACAATCTTTGTTTGAGCGTGGCGCTAGACCATGATCGGAAAGACATTGAAAATTTTCGGCGAGACGAGATGTGGTGGCGGAACAGTTAAGGATATTATACAATATATATATTATGTGAATTTAGCGTCTATTTCTCACGTTGAACCAGTTCAGTGCCTTCTGGTATGATATGATCAGACTTTCTCAGGTTAAAAATAAATCTTAGACAAAAGTTTTGAAGACGCTGTAATTTATCCAACTGTTCCTCCGTAATATCCAAATAACATGCGTCCGCATTGTCCTAAATCGGAAAGAGCTGATATTGCACGAGTATATTTTTTGTTTTAGTATCTTTGCAACACTTTAAAGGAATGAAAGCTTAATATGTTGAGTTAAGATAAAGGAAATTACAATTACAGTACCCGGCGGTAAGTAATACACATCGGGCTTAAGACAGAGACTGTCGGTCATAATCGGCTAACTTCGGCTTTATAGAGCGTCGTCTCTGTTATTCATACACGTGTTCCGTTGCGATTGGCCAGTCATTATGGCCGTCATCGTGTGACAGAGACGACGCTCTACAAAGCCGAGTCAGCCGATTATGGTCGATAATCTCTTTCTTAAGCCCGATGTGTAAATCTTGCCGCCGGGTGCTGTAGATGGTTTGGGCATGAAAAATGATTTTACACTTCGTAAAACACGAGTTCGAGAAGTTATACTATCTTAAAGACTTTAGCTTATATAAAAGATTGCATACATATATAATATTAGCTATATAAACATCTCCATTAAGGGAATTGCTATGTAATATTATCATATCGGTAAGTACTTCGGGATTTCCGTACACTTTGAAACCTTGCGAGTGTTTCATTGTTTCAGTTACGATGATTTATATAATGGCAGATAATGTCGGTTCGTGAGAACACCGTAACTACACGACAGGGAATTTGCATGGGAAATTTCACGTGATATCGCGAATTCGTAACACTGCAAAGGCATGTGACAACCTAATTTCATCACTGTTCAGAATATAATATGAGAGAAAAATGCATTTATTGCGTTAATTATTTAATTTTTAATAAAACTAAATGCACACCATCACGCCGTATCCCTAAGGGATAAGCAGAAAAGAGAGAGGCTTTCGTATTTTGACACACATGTTTTGCATCTTCTTCATTGATACACCTTCTCATAAAGCTTTTACGATTACTCTGACTTTTAAATTTTTGTTTGTTTTATTCTTATCTAAATAATTAAACCGAAAAAATATTGTATTTCTGCTTTTAATTTATGCATAAGGTTTATCATATACTACAAATAACGGACTGAAAATAAAAAAAAGTTGTAATTTATTTTTATCAAACACTGTTTATTCCACTTTTTTGTGACGGTATAACCCTACCGGTTTCAAGGCTTTCACCTCATCTTCAGGAAAGCACAAATAAGACAGGGGACTTCAGGGGAGCACAAACAAGTTTTGTTTGCGCTCCCCTGAAGATTAGGTGAAAGCCTTGAAACCGGTAGGGTTATACCGTCACAAAAAAGTGGAATAAACAGTGTTTGATAAAAATAAATTACAATGTCCTTAAACCTCCACAACGTTAATGCTTTAACTATAAACAACATAAAAAAGGTTGCATACCGCTGTTTTAACTCTACTTAGGAGGGCACAGGAAAGAGTGTGCTGAAATGAGCATATTGACATTCTAAATATTCAAGTGGTAGAAAACAAGTCTAGTAGTTTATTTTTATTCCACAACTACGAGAGTACTTTACCAGAATCTCAATGCAGTCACTTTTCTCCGAATTTTAAGAAAAATAAAACAAAAATAAATTCAAACACAATGAATATCGTTCTCAAACATCGTTAGACATAATAATAACATTGCATGCATTTTTCCAAAAAAAAAAAAAAATTTCTAACATAATTTCAATTTCGGAGGCGAGTAAATGGGCAAGTCGTGACTTGGGAGTCGTGCTCCGTTCACACAGTGCCAGTTAATAATTGCCGGTTCTCATTTACGAACTAAAATATTAGTGTTAACTTGGCCTAACATAGTAATCCAGTGGTAGCTAACCGTCTTAAATTTAGGTTTAAACCAAGAAAGCGGTCATTATAAACTGTCTCGAGGTTTATCTTAACCAGTCCGATTGGATTGATCATTTACTAACTATAATATTATTGTTAACTTGGCCTGACCTAGTGTAATCCAGGGGTAACTAACCGTCTTAAATTTAGGTTTAAACCAAGATAGCGGTCTCGAGGTTTGTCTTAACCAGTCCGATTGGATTTATCATCATATGTATAAAATATTGACAACCTCCGTGAGTTAGTGAGTCGTTTGTCTTCCAACCGGAGGTTTTGGGTTTGAATCCTGTTGGAACCCATATATTTTTAAAATATCCCAATCTGACTTTCAGTGAAGGTCTTTTCACCAATTAAGAGTTCTTTGACATTATACTATTAGAAATAAAGACATTACACAAAAATATAATAACACTTGGTATTTCAACGTTTATAAATAAACAAAGGTATTTTTAACATATATCTGGTTGATTGGAAGAGATTGTCACATAACAGTCAGCTGGACAGATTATAATGTTGGACAGATTATATTGTTATTATCACGTTGGACGCAGAGCGCCCTATCACATTGTGAACCAGGCCAGCTCCATGGACCTTCTTCGAATAACAATCAGAGGAAGACTAAAGAGTTCATGGGTGGTGCAAAAAGATAACCTGATGCAGAGGCACGGCCTGGGGGACATAGTCCGGGACAGAAGAGCATACAACCTGAGGACGAGGAGAGCTGACTCCAACAGTCTTCGCAGACAGTGAGTTGGGATGGAGCCAAGGAGAAGAAGAACGAATATGTAATTCAATACAATAATAATACTAAAAAACAATTTATATACCGCCATTTAGAGAGCAGATTCTCCTGAAGAGCGCTCTTAATTGAGAATCTAACGCACTTTTAGTAAAGGATTAAAAATAAAAAGTTGATTTGAGGATAGGATGGTGACGGCTGCGGCTATTAGAATGAGTACTTACTCCAAATCTGTATTTGTTTAGAAAAAAAAAACGTATTTGGTAAAAAAACCGCAGTAAACTTTTCGTACATAATATAGGTACACAGATACTCGTATTTTTTATGTGAGCAACATTCCATTGGGTCAATAAGACCACACACACTTCCGATGTAACGTAACACCAGTCTAACGTAAACATTACTCTCGTAACTAACTGGGATCATTCTAGTAGAGTTAGAAACACGTGTTGCGAGAATCAATATAATTAGTAGAATAGCATAGTAATTAATGATTGAAATTGTGCCTATATACTCGTATTTATTGGTAGATTTGTTTTATCTCAGAAGTGGCTGCAATTCAGACTTGATCCATTGTTAACCTTTCCCTTCCTGTGCTAAAAAAAACCACCCGTTCCGGTGATGTGTATTCAATATACATCAATACACATTTAAAAATGAGCGATTTAAAATCGGAAAAATAAGAATATTCATAGCCAATCGCTTATATTAATTAAATTTGAAGTCAAAAGTGATAATAATTGAAATTTAATTGCTGAAAACATGAAAAAAAAAACATCGGACGACGTTCACAAAACGGGCAAAGCGACTATCTCGAACGAAAGCACGCTGGCGAGAGAAGCAAGCGAACTGAGATTCTACTAAGCGAGAGAAGCAAGCGAACTGAGATTCTATTTCTTGCGTTCCCATATACCGAAGAAGAGAGTGAGACGTGAATAGCGTCGCTTCTCACCCATATCGGTTTTTAAGAATGAATATACCTACGTCACACACTGGCACACGTTTGATTGTATTGGTGAATTTATACCCGATTTTCACAAAATATCTCTGATGTGGCCGATAAGTGCTAATTATTATTAATATTATTTTTTTCATTCAATGCGTAAATGTATTACGGAGGAATACCTAAAATCTGAACCCAGTATTCATTATATTTATAGAGATATTAAAGTTTTTAGAAGCAATGTGTACTAGTTACACATCACAGGATAGGAAGGGTTAATAAGTGTTTTTTTATCTCGCAGATGTAAGTCAGCTATCTCAGAACGTTCAATGGTTCTAGTGAGACAGCTGTTATGGATAGTTTATCTTGTGTAGAGTAGAATTATGTTAACATTTAAATGAAATAAAAATTATATATTATTATATTATATAGATACTTACGTATGGCTGCGAGACATGGACGCTCACAGTAAAGAACACACAAAAGTTCCAGACCACACAGAGGAGCATGGAGAGATGCATTCTGGGATATACTAAAAGAGACCGTAAACGAAACACCTGGATTCGCAATATAACAAAGGTAGAAGACTTTATAAAGGTGTGCAAAAGAATGAAGTGGCAATGGGCCGGACACGTAGCCAGAATGTCAGACTCCCGATGGACATCCGAAATAATCTAATGGTACCCAAGAGGCATAAAGAGGCCCAGAAGAAGACCGAAGGTACGCTGGATAGATGAAATCAGGAAGCATGGCAGCATCACATGACATCAACGAGCAAAAAAACCGAACTATTTGGAGTCAACTTGGGGAGACCTTCATCCAGTAGTGGATCGACCCTGGTTGACAATGATGATGATTATATAGATACACATAATAATTTTTTCAATCAAATAAATTAATATTTCACTTTAGTTCAAAAACCAGATGTTGTACTTTTCTGTCGTGCCGATTATCAATGGCAACTGCAAATATTTTTATTTAAAATATATTTGCTCATTAATATGTACTACTTCCTCCTAATAATTGGTTTGCTGCGGCAAGAAAATTCTTAAGTTTCCGGATTTTATTATGAATACAAGTACAAATTGCGTGCAAAAACACTGTAAAATAAACGGTCGTGGCTGTTTTTATAGCGAAATAAAAGTTTTGTGGACGTTTTTTTTTCTCCTCTAGTACGAATATCATGCAACAATATCAAAGGTTTTTATAAAAAAAGAGATATCAAAAGAATAATGGTTCTTGAGAAAAGTGAAAGGGTAGGTTGAGAGATCAGCTGAGATTAGAATGATCTCATATTAGATCATTATTAGAGAATATAATAAATGTTTTTTTTCTTTTATTTTAAGAAACTTAAAAACCATGATTATATCTATAATCATAGATAAAAATAGACGGAGAATTAAAGCCTTTCAGATCTGGTGCAGCATGCGACTCTCGCGTATTCCATGGACTACCAGAATAACCTATCGATCGATTATTGAAGAACTCGGGATTGAGACATTTGTCTATGTGATGTGTGGCTGTGTCTGACAGAGAAATGTCTAAAAAAAGGTTAGAAAATGAATGCAGCGAAATCAAAAGTTATGGTTATAGAACAAAGTGTGATAAACAGTGTGTGCGATGCACGGGTTAACTCTGAAGCTGGTTGATAAGTTATGGTATCTCTGGAGCAGGTTGATTAGTTATGAGATTAAAGAATATTGAAAGAATGAAAGTGACAGGAAAATGAATGCAGCGAAATCCAAGATTATGGTTATAGAAAAAAGTGTGATAAACAGTGTGTGCGATGCATGGGCTAACTCTGGAGCAGGTTGATGAGTTATGTTATCTCTGGAGCAGGTTGATTAGTGATGAGATGGGTTAACTCTGGAGCAAGTTGATTAGTTATGAGATTAAAGGATATTGAAAGAATGAAAGCGACATGTTAAAATGCAAGTGAAATGGAGAACTTAATGTAATATACGAGTATGTTACAAAAATCGTGCTAATGATTGAAATCAATCAATTATAGTGTTCTGGTGTAGCAACTTTGACTTGTGAGTGTATTATAATCATGCAACATTATGTCGTATTGATTAAGATAGATGACGCCCAAAACGTTCAAAGTCAATAATACAGTATCCTACACTGTTTTTGTTGTCAGAAAACAGAAATATACTACAAAGTTGTTTAAAAAGTGCATATGAACACTGTGTCCATTATAATGTTAAGATGGTTTGGACATGTAGATTGAATAAATTAATAGGCGAGTATACAAGTAAGAAATAAAAGGTATGCGTGGAAGAGGAAGACTTTTAACACTTGCCTTACTGTGCTAAAAAATTCCGCCAGCCACGGTGATGGACGCTAAGCGTCCAGTGAAAGATGTATATTTTAAATTAAAATTATGCAAAATTTGTTAGGTTATTTTTTATCATTAGCTATGAAAATTATTTAATTGTGTATTAAAACGTCGAATAATCAAATAAAATATAAGTACTGGTCACTAGCTATCCATCACAGGGTGGCAAGTGTTAAAGAGGATATGAATGTAGGGGAGGCCAAAGTTGTATGCTTTGATAGAAAAATATGGAGATGTATTCTCTCTGCCTACCCTACAATGGATAAAACGTGATGATATGTATATGTACGCCTGACTGATTGTATTGCTGATGATGTTGGGTATGACCTATGCGCCGTGGGAATTCAGAAAAATAAAATTAATGGTGCAGTCATCATTTGGTGTTAGCAAACAATTTGATCGATTGCTTCTATATGTACTCGTATAATGTGTTTTGTTTTTGCAAGTAGTGGCACTCCTGTTATTTATGTTCTTGGTTGAAGCTGGTGGACGCTGACTACAGACAAGTGGAAGAAACACCTGTTGTCCCATTTATATGTGAAGGCCGTGGTACGAGTTATTAGTACGTCTTCATTTGGTGGACACAAGTAAATGGCCATTCCAACACAATAATTTTCTTGCAAAAATAATGGAAGATCTCTTGTCTGAAAAGGTTAAAATTAATCCATCATTGATGTATTAGGTGTATGTGAACGTGGAAAAGTATTGAAAAAAGTCGATTAAATGCTGTAGAAATGTGGGCACTTAAAATACTAAATTGAATGACAATGTATAACAGAAAACGGAATGTAGTAATTAGAGGTGAATGTGTAAGATAAGGAAGAGCACTCTGAGATGAATTGGACGCGTAGAACGAATGAATGAAGTAATACTAACAAAATAAATGTCATTGGATGGCTTTGGGGGGTCTTCTTATTAGTTGAGGTCTTTCGGAGTGTCGTACCGCTTGAGGTATCATAAACCAAACTACGCGATAAAACATTCCAAAAAACCTTAAACAACTGAACCTAGAAGACAATTTTTTACTGAAAGTTGTGATCACACGAGCGACTGTAGCTCAATGCAAGGTGATTTTAAAAAATCTCCTATAAAAACTGTAGTACGTTGATTTCAAAAGTAACGTCCTTCAATATTGTCTTTGGCCTCGTTAGATGTGCCTTTGTGTTTTCAATAATTCAATTCGGCACGTAACTCGCTTTCCGTTGTCGTACGTGCTGGTATCCCTCCCACTTCTTCTACATCCATACATCTCTTACGATTTCTCTGATTTGTTACATTCCCTTCTTTCATAAAAACCAATCCCTTCATCCAATCATATTTATTTATTTATTTAACACTTTTATTGCAAATACAATCTGGCGGGCTTATTGCTAGGCGGCAATCTCTTCCAACCAACCAGACAAAATTAAATGAAGCAAGTTACATGGTCGCATAAATCATTCAAATAACTATCCATCCCCACGAAATCCATAAACATATACGTGAGCACATGCCCACGAACCCCACAAAGACGGACAATCATCCGAACATTATTTTTCATATAAAGTGAGATATCATCAATCAAAAGGAAAAAAAGGGATGGTGGAGAGGAAAGGAAAAGATAAATCAGGAATGAAACACGTTATTTTACTGACTAGAAATTAAGAGTTTTTTCAGTCGCTTAAAGCACGCCAAGGACGGAGCGAGTCTTATATTGGTTTGTAACTGATTTCAGAGTGTCACTGCATGAACAGTAAAGGACGACGTAAAGGAAGATGAGCGGTGAACTGGAAAGGCCAAGAAACAATATCTGTTTGAGTGTAGCGCTAATCCATGATTGGAAAGACGCTGAAAATTTTCGGCGAGATAAGAGGGAGTGGCGGGACAGTTACGGATATTATACAAAAGAGACAGTATGTGAATTTGGCGTCTATTTCTAACATTCAACCAGTTCAATGCCTTCTGGTATGAAGTTATATGATCGTACTTACGTAGGTTGAAAATGAATCTTAGGCACACATTTTGAAGACACTGTAATTTGTCCAGCTGTTCCTCTGTAACATCCAAGTAACACACGTCCGCATAGTCCAGAATCAGAAAGAGCAGAGATTGCACGAGTAAAATTTTGGTAGGAATATTTGCAACACTTTAAGGAAATGAAGGCTGAAGAAGATCCTTCGGCTTACCTAATTTATTTGATCTCGCCATGATAGAGTGTTATCTAATAGCACTCCTAGGTTTTTAACAGTTTTATGTAATGGTATGATAGTTTTATGTAATGGTATAATCATGTATGTAGTTTTATGTAATGGTATAATCATACTTATCCTGTCTAATTAATCTGTCTTCATGCATTCGTTCTATGTTCCAAAACCATCTCAGAATACTCATCTTGTTCAACACAAAAGCCTTAAATTCACCACACTCATCCCTTAAAACTTCATTCAGTATTCTGTCATACTTTGTCACCACATGTCGTTATAGATTTATTGTATATCCTCAAAGAAACTATCATGAATTTATTTTATTTACAGTTAAGGCATAAACATTGTGGAGGTTTAAAGACAATGTAATTTGTTTTATCAAACTCCGTTTATTCCACTTTATGTAACGGTCTAACCCTACCGGTTTTGTTTGTGCTCCAGTATAACCCTACAGTCTTATTTGTGCTTCCCTGATGATGAGGTGAAAGTCTTGAAACCGGTAGGGTTATACCATTACAAAAAGTAGAATAAACAGTGTTTGATAAAACAAATTACAATATCATGAATTTATAACAGCAAACTAAAATAATAGCAGAAACGTGAATGTTAAGTAAAAGTGTCACCAGAGCATCTTGGGTTTGACATTTGACGTTTCTTTTTAATTTTTTTGTCGCTTTCACGAGATGCATCTCTGCCTGTTCAATTCTGAAAGGCGAATATGGTAATTTGAGTTTAAAGAAAGGTGGCTCATGCCATGATTGAAACAGAAGTTCGTAAAATACGTTATTATACTACCTGGATATTAAATAATATTACTTTAGTATCTAGTGTGGGTTCACTGGCTGTAAAACCTACTCAAAAACATGTTCAGGTAACTTTCTGAGTAGTTTGTAAACTTTTCTAACTTTTATAGTCCAAATTTCACTCTTTAAAATTTCATCTTCAAGACAAATCATATGAAAAATTACTGATGAACAGTGGTATTCATGACAGTTGATAAGACATCTGTCTTCCAACTCGGTGATTATGGTTTGATTCCCGTTGAAACACTATTAATTTTTTAAAACGGTTCCCGTTTGGTTTTCACTTATAGATTCTTTTACATCTTTCTAATTGGTTGTAAAAGATATTCAATAAACTATTCATGATTAAAAGTTAACCTTCTTTGTCTAGACCAAGAGTTCCCAAAGTGGTCGATATCGACCCCCTGGGGTCCATTTGATTTTTTCAAAGGGTCGATAGTTTCAATAAAAAAATTGGGGGTCGACGACAGCAAAAATAGACCCCCTTACTACTGCTATTTGTTTGTTACTTCAAAATATCTATATGCCAAGTGGTACCTAATTAAGAATATTTTGTTTATATTTGTATTTATTTTGAATTTACATATTTATTTCATAAATGTCAAAAATTAAAAAATACTCTGCTCGCATTTTTTTTTTAGCTTTCGTCAGCACAGATTTCAATATTAAATGTTGCACAAGATAATGCAACGCATAATCCGTAGTCCTTTTATAGTATATTTTTCAATCCTTAATTACAAGTGATTTAAATGAAAAGTTTGATATCTAGTGAAATATTTAATATCGAGTAGAATACAAACTTATTAATTTGAGTAAATAAATCAAATGACTAGGGGGTCGGCGGTTTTAAAAGTTTTTGGTAAAGGGGTCTGCGGCCGAAATAAGTTTAGGAGCTATTGGTCTAGACGGTATGACGCCTGTGTTCTAGAGCCGAGGGTGGCGGGTTTGATTCCTGTTGGTAACTGCTTTTTTTTTTTTTTTAAAGAATTTCACTTTGGTTTTCACTTAAGGCTTCGTTCACATATTTCTCGTTGCCTGGAAGACCTTACCAAATACCAATCGAACCATGTTATACTATTGAAATTGTGCTATAGTATAAGGTCCAATCATTGTACTGCACGATTGAAAATTTTAAAGGGAACCATTATTTTAGTTAACCAGGTGGAAGAACAATGTATGAAGTGGCTATGGATAAATGTGAACTTGATGCTGATGTGTTGAATAAGATAAAGAAGAGAACTGTGAAATGGTTTGGGCACTTGGAACAAATAAATAAAAACTAAAAATAAACAAATATACAGTATAAATGTTAAAATATTGAAATTTGTTTTACCAAACACCGTTTATTCCACTTTTTGTAACAGTATAACCCTACCGGTTTCAAGGCTTTCACCTCATCATCAGGGCCTTGTTTGTGCTCCCTTGATGATGAAGAGAAAGCCTTGAAACCGGTAGGGTTACACGGTTACAATAAATGGAATAAACAGTGTTTGATTAAACAGATTACAATGTCTAAATTTCCACAATGTTAATGCCTTAACTAGAAATAATGTAGGTACTAAAAAAGTATGGTTAGATTAAGTCAATGATATTTTGAAATAATGAAATGAAAAATTCAGATAAATGGTAGAAGTTGTATAGATGTGGAAGAGGTGAAATATAGGTGTCGTAGAAAAGTCAGACCCTCTGTCCTTTCTGCCTACCCCAACAGGGATACGGCGTGATGATTTGTATGTACGAGTATATGATAGATCTTTTCACACAAGAGTTTTAAGTTCGTATCCCGATGATGAACAAAAACGTTTTTCATTCTAATTTTAGGATTTCGTGGCATAAGGTCATTTGGAGTGATGTAACGTTTGGGTTGTCTTGTGATGTCAACGTTTCGAAAATGTTGCAGTTTTCATCTTTAGGGTTTGTTTGCCTTAAAGATGAAACAAGCCTTGAAGATGAAAACTACAACGTTTTCGAAATATCGGTATCATAATTCAAACCAAGTGGTACAAAATTTCAAAAAAACCTTACGAGATTTTTTTCAACCAACTTTACTTTTAGAATATTTATCTGGTTGATTGTAACAAATTGCCACGTAACAATGCAATAATATCTTATTAAGTATACATATATAATTAAGTATTGCTATTTGTCAGGTTGATGAGAATGTGCAACGGGGTTTTTGATACTCAAAAATCGGAAAGAAGTATCGATTTATTTTTTCATGCTATATGTCCTCAATGAGATACAGGCAAAAGCCTAGTTTACTGGGGACACGACAAATGCAAGGCAACAAACTCAGATCCATTAAAATTGTGTGTCCAAATTAATTGTTTTTTTGCAAATTATGTATATTTCTTGTAATGTGTAAAATTAATAAAAATAAGTCACCGTAATTATATTATTCAATATACCGAACAGTTCCGTCCTCTCTACCTACGCCAACAGGGAAACACTGTGATGGTATGTATGTATGTTAAGGGCTACCATAAGCCCTTAAAACAAGTATATACTGAAAAAGTAGAACACGCTTTAAAGGTAATTTTTTTCTATGATTATATTATATTACAATTGTTGATACCTGACCAATTGGATCCGGACCAGGCGCAACAGAAGAAGCCTTGGTGGAGAGCCATTCTGCTCATGCTGCAGAAGATTACGCAAGAACCGGAAATCTGCCATGGACTTGGCTTCTGCATACAATTAAGAGCCGTGCACTTCAGAGCTTTATGTAACTCGTATCGGAGAAAGTGGACTATGGAGAGGTTTCTTCTTGGCCACACGGCTGCGTGGATATGTATGTATGGATGCCTGGCCTGAGAGACGGCGACAGAAAAAGTGGTAATGGGGGAATGGGCTCGAATATTGAGGCTAAATTCGAGTGTCGGTATTTATATAATGATTATTTCTTGTTTTGTTTTTGAGTTGTTAATTATGTCATCGGTGTTTTCGGGAACTTTTTACGTGAATTGTCATTACGTCTGACGGGTTGGCTATGAAAAGTAGGAAATACGGGGAAATTTTGTTTAAGTACATATTATCAGCGGCGGCTGGTCTGGAGGTGCGTTGAACCGGAGAAATAATTTGCAATAATTAAATTATATATTCGCAAACATGACTTCCATAAAATGTTAAATATTTGTATAGGTTAAATATGTATAAGAATACTGTACGAGTATTTTTATTTAAGTGAAAATTCAACAAAATTAAAAAATATATTCCTTTCAAATTGACCGGCCAAGTTGGCCAATACTACCGGAGCGATCTACAATACGCACCGGACGGAAACGCTAATTCATATAGGGCAGACAGAGATGTACAGTAAACCGTGAGACAGCGATACTTCATATTCGCTCAGCGTCTCGAGGTTGCGTTGGTGCTCAGCGCACCAGCGCACCTCGGGGCAAGCCGCCGCTGCATATCATCATAAGGTTGATGACATGGAATCATTATAAGACTTGTCATTTATTTATAAGACGATAATCTCTTTAATCCAATCAGACAAGAGCTACGCAATGGTGAGCGAGATGAAAGGGACCTTGAAAGAATGTATATCATAAGTAGCAATAATAACAATACACATAGTGTGTTGGTGTCAACTTTGATGTATGGAAGTAAAATGTAGACTTGGAAAGACAAGGATAAAACTTAGATTCATGCTCTAGAGACGCGTGCACTAATAAAAAATTACACTGTGTCAATATATGATAGAAAACGGAATGAAGACATTAGAAATGAGTGCATGGATAAAATGCATGTTGTAATTTGTTTTATTAAACACTGTTTATTCATTTTTTTGTAACGGTATAACCCTACCGGTTTCAAGGCTTTCACATCATCATCAAGGGAGCACAAACAAGTCTAGTTTTTGCTACCCTTATGATGAGGGGAAAGTCTTGAAACCGGAAGGGTTATACCGTTACAAAAAGTGGAATAAACAGTGTTTGATAAAACTAATTACAATGTCTTTAAACCTCCACAATGTTAATGTCTTAACTATAAATAATATATAAAATGGACATTTTAAGTAACTTGAACAAAGATATTTAAGATGGTTTGGATATGTAGAAAGAATGAATGACGAAGAGTGTTCACCCCATGCCGTTTACTTGAAATTGCTACAGGAATTTGTCATACTACACATTCTTAAGGAGTTAAGAGATGAGAAGGGCTTTTATTTCTAGTAAGATGGTGTACCTTCTACTACCATCATGATTCGAGGGCCCATTTTGATGAAATTTTGCTATAGATGGGTTAGGCGTAGAAGTTGCATTGAATATCTATCGCGTTCACCAGAACTCATGCCAATGAACGTTTTTATCGGGACTCGTCAAAGATAAACTTTATGACACAAAACTGGCCAATGTTAATGAATCGAGAGCAGCCATTAAAAGATAATGCGCCCAAATACCAAACCAAATGATTCGTGATATTTGTGATTCCAAGTTATCAGCACCGGTATATGGACAGAATAGTCATCAATTTGAGCATAGGCGATAGTTAAAAAAATACATCTGTTTTCTTAAATTTGGAATTGAAATCATGTATATAGTATGCCTTAAAAATACTGAGTTTATAATCTTTTCAATGATGTATTTATTTTTTGAACACCCAGTAGTTTATAAGTCAGAAGTGCAAGGTGGGACCAGATTTTGATAGAAGGTAAAGTGAGAAAAATGAATAATCTAAGATTGTGCATAACGAAATGTATGAATGTGGAGGAGGCAAAAGTTGTGCGCTTGTATAGGGTCTTTCAAATTGAGCGTTTTTTAATTCTTGGATAAAACACAGATGGCGTCGCGAACTTGCCTGGGTCTTATGACAATTTGAGAAGTGTAATGTATTGCATTTTTAAAAATGGAGGCGTATACAATATAACAACGCGTTCAAATTGATAATTATTGTATCTATTGTAATCTCCGGAAACGGCGGTGTAAATTGGCCACCAAGATCATGTGATCTGACACCGTTGAACTATTTTCTATGGGTTTACGTGAAAAGTCAGGTCTATAAGAATGACCCCCGATCAATTCCTGAGCTGAAGGACGAAATTATTCGCGTTATTGGTGAGTTAGAACCGCAATTATGCCAAAATGTTATCGAAAATTTTGACAAAAGTGTGGACATCTATGGAGCTGCAAGAGGTGGACATTTGACAGATATTGTTTTTTGTGTTCAAATTTCATACATTATACTTCAATGACCAATAAAAAGTTTTTTGAAATCAAAGCAAAGTGTATGTTTTATTCAAGAGTTAAAAAACATGTATTAAAAAAAACACTCAATTTGAACGACCCTATATACTCGTATACGAGTATATGTTAGTTTAGAGATCTGTTCTCTCTACCTATTCCGCAAGGAACACATATAACAAATACAAGTAACGCAACGACAACGCATTAAATACTTTGTTGCAAAAAAAAATAATAAGGCTGTTTAGTAAATTAATTCTTTAATAAAAGAAATCGATGCAGTCGAGGTTAATTTCCAAGTCGGTATTTCAGCAGTAAAGCCTTTGAAGCATGAGAATATGAATGGTTGCCATGATTGAAATAATATTTGTAATTAATTTACTGCGGTAGTATTAACTAATTTATGCAGGAATTTGGGTCCAGTTCTCCCCCTTTAACTCGGTCGTCCTTCGAATATATATCTGCACCAGGGATCGGCAAACTTAACACTAACAATATATATGATGCTTTGAAATAAATTGCAGATACACGGACATTTGCTTCGTAATATATATTAAAAGGAGTTTGAGTATTTGGGCTTGCAAAAGGATTGACTTGTGGAAGAGGTTTGTGTGAGAACTTCAATGTGGTGTTTTTTGTTGTTTTATATTTATATTTTTGTTTTTATTTTTATGATTATGTGCGGTGCGGTATATTGTGGGATGAATGTTTTGGTCTGTCTGGAGTGATAAAGTGTGAGGAGTTTGATTTTGCGTGATGTATGCATATGTAATTGAGTGTCGCTGTTTGTCAGGTCGATGAGAATTTGCAACGGGGTTTTATATAATCATAAGTCGGAAAGAAGTAAAGATTTATTTTTTCATGCTATAGTATATGTCTTCAGTGAGATACAGGCAAAAGTCTTGTTTACTGGGGAGACGACAAATGAAAGGCAACAAACGCAGATCCATTAAACTCGTGTGTCCGAATTAAATTACTTGTTGTTCTTTCGCAAATTATGTATATTTCTTGTCATGTGTTAAACAAATAAATAAATAATAATTAATATCTACTTTGAAAGCATTTGGAAAGGACAGCCATAGGGATGGACAACCTGAAACAAAACTTTATACCAACACGCATGGACAGAGCGATACAAGAGAATACCACAAGACTCCCTGTCTACAAACCTTAAAGAAAGTCATGGACACACACACAACAAAAAATGTCATAAGCTCTAGATCGCGTAGAGGAGTATGGAGAGATATATGCTGGGATATACTAAAAGATGTCGTATACGAAACTCTATTCACAAAAAACAGATATACAAGATGTAATAAAGGTGTGCAAGAAGATGAACTGGTAATGGGCGAGGCATGTAGTCAGATATCAGGTTCCCGGTGGGACCCAGTGGTATCCAAAAAGACTAGAAAAAGACACAAAGCATGCTGGATGGATGAAATCAGGAAGCATGACAGTATCATATGCTACTAACGAGCAAAACACCAAAACGTCTGGAGTCGACTTGAGGAAACCATCCAGCAGTGGATCGACCCAGGTTCATAATGATAATAATATATATTATACAATATTTTGAAAAAAAAAACTAAAAATATACTAAATGAGGTATTTGCTTTGTATTATATGATAACGATAATTAAGATGTTAACGCTGTAGAAGTTTAAAGACATTGTAATTTATTTAATAAAACACTCTTTTTCCACTTAAGATAATGGTATGACCCTACCGGTTTCGTGGTATTCCCCTCATCATCAGGGGAGCATAGACATGAATAAATAATAACTGGGCTGGCACCGGTAGATTTGATGCATCTAACTAGATAGTGCGCGATGGATAAATGGAGGTGGTAATTGACCTAGACAAGAGGTATTACTACTAATGAACCTGCAGTTACTGATGACATACTCGTAGAACAGAAATACTGTACACTTTTCTCTTGTATAAGGGTGCCTCAAACAAGATAGCATAATAGAGCACAGTGTTGATTGAACTAACGTTGAAAGCCTCAGTTATTTGGAGCAACAGGAATTTTGCGAAATCTGCGAATCACCATTTGAAAAAAAATTAAGGGAGGAAATAATGAACTTGTTGACTATCCTACGAATATTTAAAATAACGGGATAATTATGCATGATAATTTAAAGTTTTTTTTTAATTAATGCAGATATTTTTTCAATTTTTTGACGTAGATTATCGAGGGTTTTTTAAATCATTTTTTTCAATTACTTTTTCCCTACCACTCCAGATAATGGGAGCCTACTTTAACTGTGAATTACAATGCAATAAAACAATATGCAATATTTTTTCTCTTGAATTGATAGTGTTTCTATTTTTTTCGTGAATCTTAAAAAATACGTTTGTTTCACTTGGTGATGTCATGTTTATAATTTTTAGTAAAAAAATAAAACACTTATTTTTTTATTCCGTATCCACTGTTTTGTTCGAGTTCACTACCGGTTTCAGAGACTTATTCGTCGGGTGAAAATGAACTAAATTATGTCTATTTGTTTCTTCTTATTGTAATATGTACAGGAGAGGGCGAGGGGCGTAGTGGCTAATAAGAGGAAAGGTGTAGGTAGGCGTCAAAACTTAACATATTTAGCAGATGACTATTATTTAAATTATTTTAATTGTGTTTATATAGTTAAGACCTTTTTTCAACAAAAAAATATTTCTTCTTTTTATTTAAGATGCGATCAACTAAATATTTAGCGATCTATACGATCGCTTCCAACCGATTGTCGACCACTGATCCACAGCAAGAAATAAAATAATTATCCATTATCAACTTGTTGTTCCACTGTATTGACGACAAATGGACTACTGCTTTGGATTTTTGATTGACGTTGATTGGTTGTTTTGTTTATTGTGCTGCACGAAGGAATATTTTGTCGAGTTCCTGCTAAAATTACTAGTCAAAAGAATAACTGGTCCATTTACCTTAACTTATTTATTTATTTTTTTCAAAACAGGCTTAGCCCAATTACTTTGAAAAATACAAGACATTAAAAAAGAAGAAAAATTACATAGAATTTTTTTTTTAAATTACATAAAATAAAAAATAATGCATACATACGAGTATATACACACAAAAATATGATACCCATATATTCACAGTCACTTAAGTATGTTGATGAGTGCTGTCTAACGCGCTCAATCTCAGAAGACAATTTACTTTTGCTTTTGGTAATGTGATATGAAATATGTCAATATCCGAAGCAGTCCCGTTCAGAAGAGTTAAGGCCCTTCCAACAGGCATAGCGGCTGGAAGACCCGTTCTTGCGTATGTTATTGAGAACAGTTCTTGCCGGCGCAGTCTAGTGTAATTGTTAAGAACATTTAACGCTAATCTTTGTAGTAATGCTGGACAGCTCATCACAACTCCTCGAACGAGTCTGACAACGTATACCAGGAGACGCAGATCTCTTCTTACGCTCAAGGAGTTATACCCGAGCATGCCCAGCAGAAACTGAGTAGGATAAAGCCATGGATAGACACCGAACTCTCAATTATAAAAATGGCTTGATTCATCGTCATTTAGATATTATGAAGCGAGTATTTAGCACAAATATATTGTAGTTATTGGTCTTGCGACAAACAGCGACTTAACAATCATTATATCTCTCTTCCTTAATAAAGCGGGCTCTATTCTCATTTTCCTTTCTCTCTCATTTTGCAGTCGTGAGTTATAATAAAAGGACAACTCATATAGCGCACAACAAAAGAACACTCCAAAGGGCGCTCTTACTCGAAATTTACCTAAATAACTTGCTATTTATCAGAATCGAGGCTTATATTAAAGTTGATAAAATAATTAAAATTACTGAACGTCATTACAAGGTTGTCTTGGGGCAAATTTGTGAAACATCATAGGGACCATGCAAAATTTTCTTTAGTATAACTGAGTAACTATTGTATTTTATAACAATTTTGTTATATCTAATACAACCTAGCAGGCTTATTGCAATGTCGCAATATCTTCCAGCCAACATGAAATATGTTAAACGTCATAAGTAAAAACCAGACTACAAACTTTTTAAATCTGGGTCAACGGCAATCGAACCCGCAACTCCCGAGTCGAGAGACAAGCGTCATATCAACTCCCCCACAAAGTTCGTTTTGTCAGGTTTATTTGAGAATATTGTCGAAGTATTTTTTTCTTTTATTTTATATGGTACCCTTCAATATATCCGAATTCGTTTTTCGGGTATATTTAATAGTGTGGCCGGGAAGCGATATTGTCTGGAGAAGGCACGTAGCTCGCGGTTTGTCATTGAACATGTTGGCTACACTACCACTCGACGCGTGCTAGTGTTGTTACCAAACGAAGTCTTCTACCAGACTAGCAACCCTTATTTGTTGTTGTTGAATTGGGAATCGAGCCCTAAACCCTTGGGTAAAAGTCTAGAATTATCTATGATAAAAAAAAACTCGAAATACTACACCCAAACCCCATCGTATTCATCTAATAGAGTTACTCCGAAACACATAGATATTGATCAAAACATAATTAAAATGCAAGTACTTTATGATAAATCTAATAACTATGCTAACCTTGTTTTTAATATTAATTATTATGTCACATTCCAATATTAAAACTATGCTAAATATTTCCTATGGGCGTTGACTTAAAACAATAAATCTACGCTTGAGTATGACAAAACAGCGCCACTTTTAACAAGTGACCTAGATCCAGGCAGGCGGGTCATGCAACCTATTGGAGGAGAAACTCGATTCAGAAGGTGACTGCATGGCACCAAGTGATAAGGCAAGACTAAGGCAGTCGTCAGGCTTTGTTTTGTTGTATTACACTTCTGTTCTATGCAGTACAACTTGGAGGTTGGATTCCTAAGAGGAATCCAGAACTCCCTGATATTGACTGAGTCCAAAAGAGATTTATGCGACACCTTGAATCCATAGAATATACCGAGAATATATCAACAATGTCATTCTGTTGGTTCAATATCTCTACCATATACCACGCGTGACTGATTGTTTAGCCATGATATTCGTCCTGTAAGTTGGTATGTAGAACAGAGGGTGATTCCTTGCACGGCTATATTTATTAGGTACATATAAACTTATAGTTCAGAAAATGTAGGATGAGTCCTGTGACAGCTCACAAATTTGCCACAATACAACCTTGTAACGATGTTCTAATAAATAAAAAGTTATTTAGGTAAATACATTGCATAAGGTTGTATTGGGGCAAATTTGTGAGCTGTCATAAGATTCATCTTACATTTTCCGAACTATAGCTATGTTTCCTTACGTCTTGTATTTTTTTTTGGTATTGTATTTTATGACATTTCGCTGGTGGATTTATAGCCTAATACTGAAAACCCTAACAGCGGGAGATTACCAGGAAGGCCGCCGAAAAGGTGGAAGGACAGCTAGACGTCATCATCCCAGGACAGCCCACCGTCACAAACAGGTCATACGACCTAAACCAAGAGGAAGAAGAAGGTTTATAGCCATATGGCAATCGTTTACAACTAACTAAAGATACGTTCAAGAAGACTGAAGTGAAAATAATATTGATACCCTTTTGAACCTTTCAAAAAATGGGTACAAACAGGAATCAAACCCTGACCTATAGGCTGGAAAACAGGTAATCTAATAAACGAATTGTTATCCGACTTGAAAACGAAGATTGATTGGATGCAAATTAAATTAACATTATCAATGGATATAAAATGGAATTTTAAACACTTGGTTTATTCAAAATATATTTTTGTTCGGTAGTCCGGATAAATTTCGATAAAACTTTCACTATTTTCTTATCGAGCATTATGGCACTAAGTCAAAATGATGAAACAAAGTCAACTATGACAAATAAACAGTTTAAAAAAAAAAACACTTAACCTATTTCATCCGTGACAAGGTCCAATAAAGAAAAATGGAAAAAATATACGGTGAAATTTTTTGTCTTCTCAAAATTTTAATTGATTTTACGTTGAATGATGCGAAAATAATGACCCTAGATAGTTCAATGTCCGGATTTAGTACTATTAGATTGTACTTATCGGTTATTTTAAGTGACGGGCCCTGTTGCGCGGAATAGACTTTCTCTAGCGTGACGAAAATCTGATGAGATAACTTCTCTTTTGTTAAAACAATCATAATAAAATTTAAAAAAAAAGGGCGTACTTCATCAGGTAATTGTAGGGTATTCTTATTGTCCCCTCGCGTGCGATGGTATCAGCATTATATAAGATGGTGTAAATACCATATACAGATAAGGTCTGTCAGTGGTGTTGAAGACATAGTGAGGTGGGGAAGAAGCAGAAGGCGCTTCTGGAGGGATCATGTGGACCGCATGGAGGATATAAGAATTGGCAAGAATCGCTAAGACTGAAAACCATAACAGCAGGAGATTACCAGGAAGGCCGCCGAAAAGATGGAAGGACAGCTGGACATCATCATCCCAGGACAGCCCACCGTCACAAACAGGTCATACGACCTAAACCAAGAGGAAGAAGAAGTAAAAATACAATCACGCTTGAATTTTTCTGGTTTGATTAGAAGAGATTGACACATGTCAATAAGCCTTTCAGGTTGTACTGTATACAATAAAATAATCATACAATGCAATAAATTGTGAGAACAAGTTAAATAAATAATCGGTTTATCAATAGCAATATAGTACTCTTCTGTCAATAATATCCCTCTTGATGTTTCCACCATCTGATAAAATAGTACCTCTAAATTCTTCATTATTCACTCATATATCGCATTTCCTTTTCCGTTCACATTTTTCTATCACGATCACTTAAGATGTCGCAACATTCATTCTCAGAACAGATAAAAATACAATAATATGCGATATTCGTATAAAATAAAAAAAATCATATAGTTTACAAATTTGAACGTAAATCACTCATAAAGAAAAAGAAAGCAGGAAACATTTTGGTAAAAAGTGAAAAGGAATCTCGTCTTGACTAATATTTATGGTATGAGCATAGAGTTTCATTGGAAAGTGACGCTGCTCTATGGTCGATTGCCCAGTTTTTCGTATTTATTTGTGTATTGTCAATTTAGAGCTATTGTCTATGGTAATGAGAACGGTCAATGGACTGTAGATAATTTAAATAAAACTATTTAAGATGTATTTCTTTACTTGCTTAAAAATCTGTATGGAAAAACTTTATTTTTCTTTTCTTTTACACTGCGGTTAAAGTTCATTATACTTTACCTCATCCAACAGAAAAAATGCAAATTTGTATATTCAATTTATCGAAGGCTTCGACGTCAACTTCGTGAAACTCCATATTAAAATATTTAACAAGAAATTATTTTGTTATTGCACTAATTACATTAATCCTAGCTAATAACACGTGTTTCTAACACCTATATCTAACACCTAAATTATTCTTTTTCACTAACCCTTCCTGTCCTGTGATATGTAACTAGTGCACATTGCTTCTAAAAACTTTAATATCTCGATAAATACAATAAATACTGGGTTCAGATTTTAGGTATTCCTCCGTAATACATTTACGCATTGAATGAAAAAATAATATTGCTAATAATTAGCACTTATCGGCCACATCAGAGATATTTTGTGAAAATCGGGAATACATTCACCAATACAATAAAACGTGTGCCAGTGTGTAATGTAGGCATATTCATTCTAAAAATCCGTATGGGTGAGAAAGCGACGCTATTCACGTCTCATTCTCACTCTTTTTCGGTATATGGCATAAACGCATAAATAGAATCTCAGTTTGGTCGTTTCTCTCGTTTAGTAGCCAGCCGGCTTTCGTTCGAGGTGTTCGCTTCGCCCGTTTTGTGAACGTCGTCCGTTGTTTTTTTTTCATGTTTTCAGCAATTAAATTTCAATTAATATCACTTTTGACTTCTAATTTAAGCGATTAACTATGAATATTCTTATTTTTTCGATTTTAAATCACTAATTTTTACATGCATATTAATTTGTATTAAGTAAAAACAGAAGCTATCAAAAGGTCTGGGTTTATCTAATAACATCCCCCCGGCCAAAATACACCCCACCAATATAGGGCGAACCCAGCCACGGGTACACCAGATGTTTTTCAGCCCACACCCTTGAACATGTAGAATAAGAAGAGAAAAAAAAACACAGAAAATAAATAGATGACAACAAAAATAAATTTAAGAGAAAATACATTAAAAGGTCCGACTCATCCCACAAACATTATCCCGGTCGAGATACACCCCACCAATGTAAGAATTTATGTGATCTTGAAGTGTATTTAAATATATTATGTACATACTACTATGTTGCTATCAATATACCTATATTTATTTATTTATAATACAATACAGCGTATCGGAGAAGCACAGAACTACATTCTAGAAAATGTATTATTTCACAACAGGTCAAAATACAGTTAAAATTCTAAAAAAACCGCTTTTTATTATTTTGTCTTCGGTTAGTATTAATTAAGACAACTTTTCAAGTCGGCATTATTACAAGGTCTCTGATTACAACCTTGCATGTGTGATATTTTGTCTATGATTTTATAATCAGTTTGTATATCTAAAAATATACGTTACTACAAGACGACGACCTTCCGGTTATGTAGATGGGGACACTTCCATTTCATGATTCCGGTTTCATAGAAATGTTGAGGAAGTTAAATGGTATGTTCATTCATAGCTAATCGGAGGGAACGGCTGACAAGATGTGCCTCGAGATTCTCTATGGAAACAAAGTCAATGAGGTATTTGATATAAGAACCGATACTCGAACCGGACAGGGTCAAAATCTGCTAAGATGTTAGTTTATATTTGTATTTAAGATATAAACTAACATCTTAGCAGATTTTGACCCTGTCCGGGTGAGAGTGAAACGTGTACGTGAATAAAGTGAAAAAAACTTTAAAAATTGCGTACACTTAGAAAAATACATGGATAACAAAAATATGGAATTAGTGATTAGGTGATTAAATTAGATTTGAAATGCGCGTGCTAAGTTGGTCAGCTGGTGTGTCCCTAAGATACAGGAAGCCTAGGTGTTACAGACATCAACAGTAAGATGGAGGAGAGGCGGATGGATTGAGATGGTGTGGGCACGTTGAACGCAGAGAACCCTATCACATTGTGAACCAGGCAATCTCCATGGATCTTCCTCGAACAACAACCAGAGGAACACCAAAGAATTCGTGGGTGGTGCAAAAATATAACCCGACGCAGAGACATGGCCTGGGGGACGTAGTCCGGGACAGAAGAGCATACAACCTGAGGACGAGGAGAGCTGACCCCAACAGTCTTCGCAGACAGTGAGTTGGGATGGAGCCAGGGAGAAGAAGTAGAAGAAGCTGATTTGTTGATTAAGATGAAGAAGAGCACTCTGAGATGATTTGAGCGCGAAGAACAAATGAATAAAGAATAGCTAACAAAATAAATATACAGTGCAAATGTTAGAGAAAGCCCACGTAAAGAATGGTTAAGTAAAGTGCATGATATTTTGAAAGAGGGAAATGTAAAATGTCTGCAAAATTGTAGGAGCTGTATGAGAAGGTATATGGATATAAAAGAAGCTAAGGATGTGTGTCGTGATAGGAAAGTTAAGCGTTCTCTTCTTTTTCACAAACCCTATAAAAAGACGGGGTGTTTGTAAGTATGTATTTATTTTGTAATATATATTTTAAATTTATCAATAATATTAGGTCAGAGTCCCGATTTAGAGCGCCCTTGAGGAGACTTTGTCTTCTTAACGACGCTTTATAAATTGTCATTTTATTATTAAATCAGATCCAAGATCTACGTAAAAAAAGAAGAAATTTGACGTCTACGCTTTTAGACGGGCATGACTCTATTAGAAGATTTTTTTCAAAACTAAACAAGTAATATGAAACAAGATGATATAGGAAGAACCACGCTCCATAAACTTATTTTATGTCATAACTCTGCAATAGTAGACGCCTCTCCATGCATCCTATAACGTGCAAATCAAACACTTAGCGATGTAACAATCTCTCACGGTAGAAATGAAGCATTAAACGTCAATCATGCAAATTATTCACCCGTGACACAAAGAAATCTTCAATTGAAATTACCATAGAATCGGCGAAGAGTGGAGCACCAGAGTAATGAAAGGGAAAATCACTTTGGGAAGTGATCGAAAGAAATGGAGGTCGATTTCTCAGTTCAGCAGAGCATCAAGATGTTAGTTTGCTCAATTGAAGAGATAGTCCAGATCAAAGAAGATGAGTCTACCAGAATTGCTTAACTGTTATTATATAAAGGTATCACAAAAAGTTGGCAATAGTTTGGTTTTCGTAGAAACGTGGTCATTGAAGTATAGACTTTGTAGGAATATAATTATTAACTGTTTAGATCTCTTCGATTGAGTATTCAAATTTTCGTTTGCTCTGAGATAATCTAGCTGTCCGTTCTGAACAGTCGTTGTTTGTATGTTCCGAATAATTATCTGACACCACGCACCATACTATAGATTGTTCTATCAACATATTTGTAAGTCGAACAAACCTGCCGTTGGAAATGCCGTAGGTAGACCAATCACGCCTTTTAACCGTGTGTGTCCTCATATAGACGCTTTCATGTGTCCCTCATATCATTCAGGAAAAAAGTCTTAAATTTAGTGTAATACTTTTTATGTTATTTAACATGGTATATGTTTTATACATTATTTATAGTTAAAACAATAAAATGGTGGAGTTTTAATTGTAATTTGTTTTATCAAAGACTGTTTATTCCACGTTTTGCTAAAAGTAGAATAAACAGTGTTTGACAAAACAAATTACTAAAGGGTCTTTCAAATTGATCAGTTTTTTAAATTCTTAGATAAAACACAGATGGCATCGCGAACTTGCCTGGGCCTTGGTAATTTGAGAATGTATGACATTTATAAAAATGGAGTTGTACACAATTATTGTACAATACGAGTACAACAACGTGTTCAAATTGTTGAATTATTTTATTGTATTGTAATCTCCGGCAACGGTGATGTTAATTGGCCACCAAGATCATGTGATATGACACCGTTGGATTATTTTCTACGGGTTTACATGAAAAGCCAAGTCTATAAAAATGACCTACAATCAATTCCTGAGCTGAAGGATGAAATTATTTGCGTTAATGGTGAGTTAGAACCGCAATTATGCTAAAACGTCATCGAAAATTTTGACAAATGACTGGACATCTATGGAGCTGCCAGAGGTGGACATTTTGAGGATATCGTTTTTTTTTTTGTGTTATTGCATTATACTTTGAAAGTTTGAAATATATTTTTTAAAATCTGGTTTCCAGCGGGATTTGAACCCGTAACCTCCGAGTTGTTAGGCACTCGTACGTACTACTAAGAAGGCTACGAAAGTCATCATTAAACAGCAAATGAAATGAATTTGAATACAAATAATTGAATATTCAAACATGTTTTAATAACTATTTTGGAAAATATTTCCATTGTTGTTCTTTTGACAATGTGAAAAAAAATATTAACAGTAGTCGGCAAATGAGCCGTGTGAACCTTCATTAGGTGGACTCAACACAATTCTCTGGTGCTTAACAGACCTGTCAATTATGACAGATGTCAAAAAATATGTTGTGTGTTATTCAAAACCTCGTAAACCCATAACATATATAGTATGATAAAAATTGCACGAAAAAAAAGTTCAAACTGCACAACAGATAATTCGTTAAGGGCAAACTTATTTTATTATAATATAATGTACGCGATTTTAAAAACCACTGAAAAAGATTACAAACGAAATATTCAAATTAGAATTTTTAATACGCTTGAACATAAATATAACTTGCCACAAAAATTATAAATGTTTACATGAATCATATATTAGCTGGGACGACCAAGGTCAGAGTGAATGTGATGGAATACAAGTAGCCTGAACGAGTGGATTTGTTCTTGCTAAATACGAGGCGTATCCAGAAAGTAAGTGTACTGAGGCTCTCACGACCGGATGGATTTTATTTTCGACATGTTGGCTACACTTCCGTGTAGCCTGACCCTTCTTCTACGCAACGAGACCGGTTCGAGGTCAGTACGTTGAGAAGTGTCGACGCGACAACACGTTTCGTGAAAAATGTAAATTCAATCTCCCGCCAAGTGCGAAATACGCGGCGTCATCCGTTATCTCGTTTGAAAGGGAAAACCTCCGGTTGAGGTTTATAATGAGGTGAAAACTGCATATGGTGATAAAGCTATGAATCGTACGAGTGTGTACAAGTGGTGTCGCGAGTTTAAAAACGGTCGTACGTCTGTGCATGATGATCAGAGGAGCGGAAGACCTTCAATTGTGACTGACGAAATTGACGAAATTGTTTTGGGACTGTCAAGGCATCATTTTAATTGAATATATGCCTCAAGGGGAGACCATCAACTCTGCAAGATACTGTGAGACCCTAAAAAAATTGCGGAGGGCGATTCAGAACAAGAGGAGAGGCATGCTGACAAAGGGAGTCTGCCTACTGCACGACAATGCCAGACCACACACGGCCAACGCCACGAAGGAACTGCTCGCCTCGTTTAAATGGGATGTCCTGAACCATCCCGCGCAATCCCCTGACCTAGCACCTTCAGATTACTATCTCTTTACCTCCCTGAAGCTGCACATGGGTGGAAAAAGGTTTTCAACCGACGAGGAGGTAAATGAGGAGGTGGAGAAGTGGACGGAGGGGTTGGCGGGAAACTACTTCGAGGAAGGCATCAAAAAGTTGATACCCCGCTTCACCACCTACATTGAGAGGAATGGCGACTATGTCGAAAAATAGCTTACATATGTACTACAGTAACCACGTAATTTTTTTGTTTAAATAAAAAAAATTGTAACCTACAAAAATTCAGTACACTTACTTTCTGGACTTACCTAGTAATTAGTTGTAAGAATTGTTATCTAGTTATAAGTAGTATGTATGTGTTAATTATTTGTAAGAAATCATATATTATAAAAAATAAAATGACATGTTGGAAAATAAGATTAAGTAAGTTCATAAATTATAATATATGAATAAGATTAGTTAAATAATAAACGTGTATATAGGTAAGCTAGCCTTGACAAATATTTGTACAATATATTACTTCGTTTAATAAAAAAAATATACAAGAAAATATCTAAATCATGTGTACACCACCTACCATGTATAATACATATAGTGCTAGTCCGTCTCATTGTGAACGTCGGCCGATGTTTTTTTCATGTTTTCAGCAAAATTTCAATTAATATCAGCAATAAAATTCAAATTTAATTAATTTAAGCGATTGACTATGAATATTCCTATTTTTTCGATTTTAAATCGCTCCTTTTTACATGTGTATTGAATACACAGCACCGGAACGGGCGGATTTTTTTAGCACAGGAGGGGAAAGGTTAAACGAAACATAAATTACCGATTTAAGATCCAGAAAGAATATTTTTGATGTTAAAATACTTCTTTCGTTTGAGAAATGCTCTGTAAGTAAAAGGCTTCTATGTGACTTCTCGACTGCTCGAGATATCGTCGGACTCTCACTTTCGTCAACCGCTAAGACAATACCAAAAAAGTTGGACAATAGAGTACGTTGAGGCGTGTCCCGTCACTTTGAAAGTGTGCAGCCATGCCGGTTCGCTCAAATCGTGCCGCTTAATTTGGAGCAAAGTGGAAAATGCAGAAAAGTAACTGTAACTTTGTTCAACTTTATTCCAACAACAAACCTACAAAAGATTTTTATCAAAGGTTTGAAGATAAGAATTAGCTTTGAAGATAAGAATAATTAAAAGGTTTCAGCTTTGAAGATAAGAATAATTAAACGGTTTCAGCTTTGAAGATAAGAATAATTAAAAGGTGTCAGCTTTGAAGATAAGAATAATTAAACGGTTTCAGCTTTAAAGATAAGAATAATTAAACGGTTTCAGCTTTGAAGATAAGAATAATTAAAAGACAATTTACATTCTTTCTTCTGTATCATCGCGTGCTTAATTCTGAACGCCTTGGTTTTCTTATATAAAGTGGCCACTAAAACACTGAAGGGTTTGAAAAAGTCATAACTTGTTCATTTTCAATCTTTTTTATATTCTTTTTTTACGAATTATAGAACTTCACTACCCCAAGATACTCAGCAGCGCCTGCAGTACGCCATTTGATTTCAACACCTAGCCAGAAATAACAACAACCTTTTGAACAACTTGATAATGAGTAATGAGGGGTATTTCCATTTAAACGGGTACATCAACAAACAAAACTGCAGATTTTGGGGTACTGAGAATCCCAGGAAATTACATCAGCATCAATTTCATCCCTAAAAATGCACTGTTTGGTGCAGTGTTATGGCTGAACGAGTTATCGGCCCCTATTTCTTTGAAAATATGGAAGGTCAGACAGAAAGAATCAACGGGGTCCTGTATAGCAGTGCTCTGCAACCTTTTCTCACCTACGACACACCAAAATTCTTCCTAGAATTCCGCGGCACACCAAAAGCTAAAATATATAGGTATTAAATTAGGCATGAGTCTTCAGCGACGCGCATAAGGGTCATTTTTCTTTGTCTATGACTAATTTGGTGCGGCCATGGTGTGTACAAAGCACACTACGCAGTTTTCAACAGTTGGCACCAGTTATTGTGTATTAAATACATAATGAAAAATTGTAAAATGTCAAATACTCGTACATTGAATTTGACCGCGGCACACCTGTATCCGGCTCACGGCACACCAGTGTGCCACGGCACACCGGTTGCGGAGCACTGCTGTATAGGACAATGCTTGAAAATTTTTTACGCCCAACGGCCGAAGATAATCAGAAAATATGGTTTTAATAAATTATTTATAGTTAAGTCATTAATATTGTGGAGGTTTAAAGACGTAATTTGTTTTATCAAACACTGTTTATTCCATTTTTTGTAACGGTATAACCTTACCGGTTTGAAGGTTTTCCCCTCGTCATCAGGAGAGCACAAACAAGTAAAACCTAAAATTTTTCGTTTCGTTTAAATACGAGTACTAAAAACTTTACAGTTTAAATAATTGTGACATTTTTGTTTTAAGAAACTCACCTTGTTAGAAAATTTAATCTAAAATTATTTTGTTATGGCATTCACTACATGTATCACCACGTAACGTATTTCTGATTCCTATCTCGATGCTTTCTTCAGCCGAATTTCACCAACGATAAAACAAACATAAATCACGAGTTCTTCAATGTAACCGTTCAGTTAAAAACGATTTTAAAACACTAAACTGTAACATGAGTTGATTATAATCGATACCGGACAATTTCGCACAGCAGAATTATCATAACCGAGCCGTCGCGGTCGTTGTGAGTTCGCTGTAATGTTTGGTCAAACAACCAAACCGATGTGGTAGAATTTAATATCCGTATACATTACACAATGATTATTAAAATGAATTAAAAATTAAGTGAAAAACTTTCACCGAGTTTGATAAAAAATCTTCACGCACGTTGTACTGTAATCTCACACCGAGTGGATACATTTATGGTGATTGTATCACTGAATGTGATAATGTGTGATAAATATGTATATTTCATATACTCCGTCAATACTTGAATTCATTAAAATATATTTTGTGTTTCGAAAACAGCTGCCCTTACTTTCATGTGCAGTACGCCTGATTGTGATTAATCTATAAAAATACGAGTATATTGTCCCTAGAACAATTTCGAAGTATATATAGAATGTATAATACACGTCTAATAGAATAATTCATGAATATTGTGGACCCAGCTAGGCAATCAATCAATAATCTATTTGTATAACGCTTCATTTTCTATACTAAGTTAGCGTTCTAAGTCTCGCATATAGACACACACAAAAACACACACACACACAAACACACGAACACACACACATACATACGATCATACATACACAGACGCACACACACAAACAGGCACACAAACATACACACACATATGATACACACACACACATATATACTTGTATATACACACAAACACACTTTCACACAAATATACACACAAAGATACACACACATATAACATGATAATATTTTGTGGATTTGTTTTTTTTTCTGGCATTTTTTTATTTTCTGTTTTTTTCTCTCTTCTTCTTAGTCTACATGTGAAGGGTGTGGGCTGAAAAATATCTGGTGTCCCCGTGACTGGGCTCGCCCTATATTGGTGGGGTGTATCTTGGCTGAAGGGATGTTATTAGATGAGCCCAGACATTTTGATAGCTTCCGTCTTAAATTTATCATCTGCAATTTAAGTGTATTTAAATATATTATGTACATACTATGTTGCTATCAATAAACCTATATTTATTTATTTATTTATTATTTATATACACATACTCGTATACACACACAAACACGCACACACATGCACACAAAAATACACGCACACACATGCACACAAATATACACACATGTACACATGAATACACAAACACACATGTACGAGTATAAATAAGCACACATGAAATTCTGAACAAATTGACATGACCCTCTTTAAAAGTTGCATTCAACAACATCCAGGGCAGGAAGGATTGGAGATAGATGGTGCGTCAAGTTCCAGACATTCAGAATTCTGCGACTCTCAGCATTAAGCACGCAATGAAGAAGAATTTATAATATACTTGAACTTATCAGTTAGTATTTTCATTGAAACAATAAATATTGTTTTAAAAATAATGTTGACACTGAAATCAAATGGAAACCAGTCAAACTCCAATCCGAGTAGCAAACTGCATTTACAAACATATTGTATTAACTTCAAGACATTTGTTCCCGACAAAAGTATGATACTATCATTAAAACAGCGTACATAATTACTTTGTTTCATCTTAGAAAAGCTTGAATTAATCGATCGACTCCATAATTGATTGAATATTACGAAGCCGTTTAATAAGTTAAGAAAGAAACTTGTTTATTTGCAAGAGTTAACGAGAAGATACGTTATTTATCTATCTCACGGTGTAATCTTTATGTTTAAAGCATTTATAAATATTTCAAAAGATTTAATAATAAAAAATACAAACGGATGAAACTTCTCGCATTAAAATGTTAATTTCACATCAAATGTCAGAAATCAGCTGATTGCTCCGCTAGCGGCCATCTTGATAATTGAACGCTCGGTTAAATCCATATTGCCAACTGAATAATGTGTAAAAGGCGATTTTAATGCACAGATTCTTAAATATTTTTGCATAGATTCTTAAAAACTTTCCCTGTAATGTCAATAAATTGAATGTGTTTATTTTATTAAATCAGTCTAATGAACCATTAAATTAATAATTAAATCGAGGCTTTTTTGCCATTGCTATTTTGGTAACGTTAACCTCTAAGTGTTAGAGATATGGGCGGCGTTTGCAGCTTTAGGAAGCATTTAAAGACAACTCTTTTTGGGATGTCTTATCAACATTTATGATGATATATGAACATTATACGCATACATTACACTACACCTAAAGTCAAATGTGCCACTATACTGGAGAAAATGTAGCATGGTCCCTGTGACAGTTCACAAATTTACCCCAATATAACCTTGTAACGACGTTCAGTAATTTTAATTATTTTATCAACTTTAATATAAGCCTCGATTCTAATAACTAGCAAGTTATTTAGGTAAATACATTACAGAAAACTAACAATAATGACAAATTAATACATCTTGTTACAAATTAACAAAAATTTGTCAGTTTGTTAAAATCAAATAATATTTGGAGACGTTCGTCAAAAGTTACTACGTTAGTCTGCATTGGCTAGGGATGGGGTATACGATAATTGGATTTTCGATTTTTTTTATACCTATAATTAAATGTTCGTAATAAGTATTAATTCATAGTGAGTCTTGGCCTATTTAAAGGTATATACAGATCATACAATACATTAAAAAGTCAGTATAATGAAAATTAGGAATTGAAACGTCAGTTTAGAGAAAAACAATTTTTCGATTAATAAAAAAACGATTCGATTTGTAAAAAAAAACAATTTTACCCCATCCCTCTGAGAAATGACATTTCAAACGTCATAGGGACTATCCTACATTTTCTCTAGTAGAGCTCACATCGAAAGATCTACTAAAACATCTTGGTAGTTCGATTTCCATTGATAAGTTTCTGCGGTTTTCATAGCAAATATGTTTTGTGAACATATACAATACCTAGTCTAGTGGCTTCAGCCATCACCTTCCTATCGTCACTCTCTACTTATATATATTTATTTTGTAATATTTTTAAGCTGTTAATAATATAAGGTTCGAATCCCAAGCCAGCGCATCCTTAAATAGAATGCTTTCTTAATGGTGCTAAATAAATTGACTTTTTATTATTAATATGGTTTCACGTTAGCGGCAGTGTTATGCTTTAAAACACTCTTGATGGGTGAAAGTCAGAAAAAAGAAAGAAAGAAAAATAAATTTAATAAGACATTGCTTTTCGGAAACATTCAACATTAACATAATAAAAAACATGATGGTTCATTTTTTTGCCTTTCGAAGTTGACTGAACCTTCGAAATTCATTAATTCTTATTAGTGGCAACACAAATGATCCGTGAACCACAGTTAAAAATCTTTGCTTTAAGGAGTTCATGGCCGACGATAATTTTCGACATCACGGGTATAGAACGTTAATTTAAACTTCTCTAAAAATAAAGAAATAATTTACAAAAAACCACTATAAAACAACAAGTTTATGCAACAAGTGTAACCTTGACTCTTTTTTAGTAAAATTATACAAAATCTCAAGTTACGAAGCGTCTATTCCCTATCGTTTTTTTTAAACAAGGTGACGTTTTCAGAATGTATTGCCAACTGTGATGAAACAAAAACTCGTATTATTTTTTTAATCTAACAACATTTTATTTTATTGTCTATTTATTGCTCCTTTTTTTACAAAAGGTCTCTCTGTAAAGGTTTCACGTTTTTCTTACGAAAATATCGGTTCTTCATTTTATGTCTATTTGAACATATCTCGTTTCGATTTATTAACGTTTCACAGAATTTGAGCAATCGGAAAGTTGTATATGGTCTGTCTATTGCACAAAAACCTGTAAATCTTAACTAGTTATAAATTAAAATATAAAAATAAGTAGACCACGACCTTCGTAACCTAGTGGCAATATTCCCGATTCCAGATGGTACCAAAATAAAGGTTACCAGTACAGTAAAATAGTTCGTCTGGTAACAATACCGGCATACGCATTCCTATAAAAAATAACAAAAATAAAGAACTTTTTAAAATTTGTTTCGTGATAAAATGTCATATCGAGAGAATTTCGGTTTTTTATTTATAAGTGATAGCTTATAAGGCAATAAATAAATTAAGTAATAATGTATTATTCATACTTAAGGCATTAACATTGTGGAGGTTTAAAGACATTGTATTTTGTTTTATCAAGCACTGTTTATTCCACTTTTTGTAACGGTATAACCCCACCGGTTTCAACGCCTTCACCTCATCATCAGGAAGCACAAACAAGATTGAATTCTGTTTTTCACGGTGACAATGATTAGCCATTTCAGAATAAATTAGACAATTTGTTAAGGCGGGTTTGTGTTCACGAAATCTCTTTTCAAATGATCTTCCTGTCTTTCGTATATAGAAAATATCACAGTCAGCACATAAAAGTTTATACACACCACTGTTGCTAAGTATTCCATTTTTGCCTTTCCCGTTAAATAAGAGTTTCCGAAAATTAAAATTAGAGGCCCTAGAAATGTCTAAGTCAGTGCATCGAGGTGAACATCTGGTAAACACATATTTACCAAGAATCTCTCCGCTGCTCGCCGAAGTCGTCCCATGCCTTCCTCAGCCCCCAATCCCCAACCCGAATGTCCCCAACCGTTAGAAGCGTGTATTTTGGTACCAGTTCTAACAACATAATTATCTTGTTTGTGTTTCCCTGAAGATGAGGTGAAACCGTTGAAACCGGTAAGGTTATACCGTTACACAAAGATGAATAAACAGTGTTTGATAAAACAAATTACAATATATTAACTCAATAATCACGAATGACCTGTGTACATCTTATTTATGGCTTATATTTTATAGATATATCATTTGTCTGTCCGTTTGGTCAAATTTAATTGCGGTCATGATGTGAAGTCACGCTTTTTCTGCATTTACATTTCCATAATACTCGTACATATGATATACCGAGACTGGAAATTATAACGTTTGCTATGCTGGACCCATGTCCAAGTTTTTCCGCTCCGATCTGACTTACGTTAATATATTCCAATGTGTAATAGGGTATTTATGGCCTACGGGTGAATATTTTTAATACGTATGTGAAATGGTGTAAGTTTGACTTACATAAATATCGCAATGATTGTTTTGAAACATTGTTTTTTTTTTCTATTAGGTAAATCATTTTTAACATTGTATGACACCAAAAATATAAAAAATACACCGTGACCGTGACGTATAATAAATTTATAAAGCGCCTTTTGGAGAACAATATCCACTCAATAAATAGCGCTCTAACTATGGATTCAAACTAACTTAAATTTGAAAATATTAAAAAATCAATATAATATATTATTTATAGTTAAGGCATTAACGTTGTGGACGTTTAAATACATTGTAATTTGTTTTATCAAACACTATTTATTCCACTTTTTGTAACGGTATAACCCTACCGGTTTCAAGTCTTGTTTGTGCTCCCCTGAAGATGAGATGTGCACCTTGAAACCGGTAGGGTTATACCGTTACACAAAGTGGAATAAACTGTGTTTGATAAAACAAATTACAATTATATATTATTTATAGTTAGTTGTAAGTCATTAACATCGTAGAGGTTTTAAAACATTGTAATTTGTTTTATCAAACACTATTTATTCCACTTTTTGTAACAGTATAACCCTACCGGTTTCAAGTCTTGTTTGTGCTCCCCTGAAGATGAGATGTGCACCTTGAAACCGGTAGGGTTATACCGTTACAAAAAGTGGAATAAACAGTGTTTGATAAAACAAATTACAATTATATATTATTTATAGTTAGTTGTAAGTCATTAACATCGTAGAGGTTTTAAAACATTGTTATTTGTTTTATCAAACACAAACTACTTTACGTAATGGTTTAACCCTACAGGTTTCAAGGCTTTCCCCTAATCATCAAGTGAGCACGAACAACCGTTAAATAAAGTGGAATAAACAGTGTTTTATAAAACAAATTACAATAAATGTACTCGTTTATAAGTTGAATGTTGCGATAGTAAGGTGGTGGCATTAAGATTAAGATAGAAGCATTATTATGGTTTGGTCATATAAAAAGAATACAGGATGAAAAATTTACATAATGATAATAATAAAAGGACAATTTAAATAGTGCCGTTTTGAGAACAAACTCTCCTCAATGGCACTCTGACTCAAAAGTCGAACCCACTCACATTTTGAATATACCTCCCAAAAAGGGTTGTATTTAAGTGCGTCCCAAAGTTGTATACGTCACACATATTTCTGACTCTAGGAGGTAGACCATTCCACACCATAGGACCAGCACTAGTAAACGCTCTATGATAAAACCCCACTCTTTTGGATTGATCTGGAACAACCAGATGAAATAGAAATCGTCTTAAAGTTCTAATTCTCTCCGAAGGAACATTCCTCAGACACATATTCGAAAGATACAATGGAGACATTACATTAAGGGACTTGAATACAAATAGACAACGCTAGAAATCAATTCTTTTGCGACATTAAGCCAGTGTCGACTTTTTAGAAGCGGACTAATACGGCAATATTTATGACTATCATATAATCTAATACCAAAAAATCAGAGAAATCGTAGATGCTATGTGAGAAAGTGAATGAATGTAGAAGAGGCGAAGATGTATGTCACGATAGGAAATTCTGGCGCTTCCTCCTCTCTGTCTACCCCGACAGCGAGACGGCGTAATAGTGTGTATAAATGTTAAAAAATATAATTTGTTTTGTTAAACACTGTCTATTCTACTTTATATTACGGCGTTAAGGCATTAACACTGTAGAGGTTTAAAAACAATGTAATGTGTCTAATCAAACACTGTTTATTCCACTTTATATTACGGCGTTAAATCATTAACACTGTGGAGGTTTAAAGACAATGTGACGTGTCTCAAACACTGTTTATTCCACTTTATATTAAGGCGTTAAAGCATTAATACTGTGGAGGTTTAAAGACAATGTAACGTGTCTAATCAAACACTGTTTATTCCACTTTATATTAAGGCGTTAAAGCATTAATACTGTGGAGGTTTAAAGACAATATAACGTGTCTAATCAAACACTGTTTATTCCACTTTATATTACGGCGTTAAAGCATTAACACCGTGGAGGTTTAAATACAATGTAACGTGTCTAATCAAACACTGTTTATTCCACTTTATATAACGGTATAACGCTACTGGTTTTCACCTCATAATTGTGCTCCTTTGATGACGAGGTGAAAACCTTGAAACCGGTAGGGTTATAAAGTTATATAAAGTGAAATAAACAGTGTTTGACTTAAATAAATACAATGTCTTTAAACATTTACAATTTTAATGCCTTAACTTTAAATATTTTATAATATAATATGTTAAATACTTGACAACACGACGGTGTTACAGTGTTTTCTAAAATATATCAAATACTTCTTCGGCAAACCCCTTTACACTTTTAACCCATATCAAAGATATAGAAGATATAGAAGAAAATCCGAGCCACGCCGATTGAATAATACCATTATGAACTGAAGTTTTGGAAAGGCCAAAATAATGGCAGTTGCTCTCTCAAGAGAGTTACGTAAGTCGGCCTTCGGTCTGTGTGAAAAGAAAGTGAAGCCCGCCTCTTGGGACCTAACCGAGAGTTGTTGATAAGCTTATTGTTCTTGGAGTAGAACACGAGAGATAAGATGATGGAGAAGATTGGGATGTTGTGCGAAGAAGTGACAGTGATAATATGCTAAACGAGAAGACGACAGTTAAAATAACCACGAACTCTCATATTCGTAAAACTTTTTCTTTTTTTCAATCGCATTTCCATATATAACAAGAATGATACTAAAAATTCTATTTATTTTCTTGGATTATATTTATTTGTTTATTTAACTCTTTTATTGCAAATACAATTTGTCGGGCTTATAGCCAGGCGGCCATCTCTTCCAACCAACTAGACAAAAGTAAATGAAGCAAGTTACGTGGTCGCATAACATAAATCATTCAAATGACTATCCATCCCCACGAAATCCATAAAAAACATACGTGAGCATATGCCCACGAACCCCACAAAGACGGACAATCACCCGAACATTATTTTTCATATAAAGTTAGATGTCACCAATCAAAAGAAAAGGAAGGGATGGTGGAAAGGAACAGAAAAATCGGGAATGAAACATTATTTTACTGACTAGAAATTAAGAGTTATTTCAAACGCTTCTTAAAGCATGCCAAGAACGAAGCGAGTCTTATATTGGTTTGTAACTGATTCCAGAGTTTTACCGCATATACAGTTAAGGACGACGTAAAAAAAGAGGAGTGGTGAACTGGAAAGGCCAATAAACAATTATATTATATAACAAGGAAAACATGAAATAATTAATTCTAGATAGAGCTTAACAAAAACAGGAATAATGTTAAGCATGCCTCCCTGTAAAGTGACTTATTTATTTATTTAACACTTTTATTGCAATACAATGTGGCGGGCTTATTGCCAGGCGGCAATCTCTTCCAACCAACCAGACAAAAGTAAATGAAGCAAGTTACGTGGTCGCATAAATCATTCAAATGACTATCCATCCCCACGAAATCCATAAACATATACGTGAGCACATGCCCACGAACCCCACAAAGACGGACAATCACCTGAACATTCTTTTTCATATAAAGTGAGATGTCATCAATCAAAACGAATGGAAAAGAAAAATCAGGAATGAAACACGTTATTTTACTGACTAGAAATTAAGAGTTTTTTCAGTCGCTTCTTAAAGCATGCCAAGGACGGAGCGAGTCTTATATTGGTTTGTAACTGATTCCAGAGTCTCACTGCATGGACAGTTATACATACAAAGTTTATTAAAGAGTTTAATCCTCAATTTATCCAACGAGACGTGGAATATATCAACATCAAAAAATTCATTCAACCAGGTCATTCCGTGTACGAGAAGGGTGATGCTCTTAAGAGCTCAGCTCAACTCACCGAAAACAATCAAAATTCACGAATAATTAATTTTTTATAAACAATGATACATTGAACAAAAATCTGTGCATCAACAAAACCGTTTACTATTTTTCCCTTTAGAAAATTGTACATGTATGATACTCGTATATATGATACACATGTGCGTAGATTTCTTTTAACGCTTCAGGAGTAATATTCAAGTTCATCTATTATAGACCATATATAGAGAGAAAACTGTCCTCTAGAGCGCTCTTCTCTCCAAACTGTCTTCCTTCCACCACAAATCTCTCCAAACTGTCTTCCTGACCAGGAGCAATGTGCCCAAAGTATCGGAGGACCCGTCGAGGGCATATTGACGACAATCTGTCGCTGATTCTGAGTTCTTCGAGAATTGAGGCCGTTAGTTTGCCTTGCTGTTCATGGAATTTGTAACATCAACAATTTTCTACAATACTAAAGCTGTTGAGCTTATCAAGTTAAACATAATGCAAGTTCCTGTGGTAAGTTTTGGTTCTTACCATTTGCAAGGCCTTTAAAATGTGCAGTCTAAATTCGCTTCTATTAATTACGTAACACCGTCTTCTCACAATTTCTCCTTATCAGCACTTTTACCTTCCATTATTCTTTTTTATAAACAATGATCCAGACAATAACCAAACTGCTCTCTTATTGTGTAACCCGAGCGCTTCTCACACTGTTATGGAAACTTCATCACAAATCTCTATTGTTAACGTCTTTCTCCGAAACGTCTACTAAAGGAAAATATATAAGTTACGTAACTCTTCATACTTTTTATCTCATCAGATTTTTTTTTCAGATTTCAGACGAATTGTACTGAACCATTAAGATAACTCGGACATATTCATTCTGACATATGAGGAGTCCATCGGATACAAAAAAAATAATTGATAAAGCAGATTTTTTCTTATCGATGGTACAGAGCCGTTTAACATTTTCATTTCAATGAAAAAAAAAAACATATAAATAATTTTAAAATCATAATAAAAAAAAAGTATTTTTTCAAAAAGAATCATGTACAGGCTTCAAACCAATCAAAAAAGATCATGTCCGAATTTACCAATCATAGCTTTCCGATTGTGTCTAACTTCATACCAGTTCACCAGCAACTGGCAGCTTTAAATCGTACGTGCAGTGTAATGTCTAGCATTTTATTTTATTTATTTATTATTACACATGACAAGAAATATACACAATTTGAGAAAAAACAACAGGTAATTGGATTTGGACATATAGTAAACTAGGCTTTTGCCTGTATCTCACTGAGGATATTTAGCATGAAAAAATAAATCGATACTTCTTTCCGATTTTTGATAACACAAAAAACCCCGTTGCACGCTCTCATCAACCTGACAAACAGTGACACTCAACTACAACTGGAAACATCCTGCGAAACTCAACTCCTCACACATTATCGCTCCAGAAAGACCAAAAATATTCATCCCACAATATACTTCACACAATCATAAGAATAAAAATCAAAACAAATTCAAAACAAAAAAAAGAAAAACACACAGAAACACAAATACAATAACAACCAAAATTAAAACAATAATAAGAGACCCACACTCACGAGCTCACATAAATCCTTTCCACTCGTCATTCATCCTGAAAGCCCAAGTACTCAAAATCCTGTCGCAATAACAACCACGCTCCGATCGACTGTCTAAATGGTTTTCCTACCTTTACTTTTATTGAAGTCGGCACGCCATTGTATGTAATGGGAGCCAAATAAGCATATTGCCTTTGGGCAAAAGAGGTTTTAACTCTAGGGATGGTGAACATTTCATTAGTTGCCATGCGTGTCATGTGTGTCTGCTGAGTTTGCATCTTCCCCTCCTCTCGATGGTAGTGCCAGAGAATGGATTTGAGATGTAAATTGGCTATGTTCAGGACCTGATACTCTCTGAAAAGCTCCGCCGTGGGATACCGAGCAGGAAGTTTATTGATTATTTTCACAATCAATTTTTGGGAAACCTGTAATATGTGTTTCTGGGTTAAGGTGCATCCCCCCCAAACTGATATACCGTAAGAAAGTGCTGACTGACATAAGGCGAAGTATATACTTTTAAGAATATTTTCACTGAGCACATTTCGAATCATACGGAATATGTATCCTAGTTATACAGCTTTATCTACCTACATACCATATATTAATATTTATAGTTTTATACTAATATTTATTCTTATTTTGTAACACTTTAATTATTTTATTTGATTAAAATTAAAATTAAATTACTCCACCCAATTATTTTTTGATTATTTTTGTATAATATTTTTGAAATCGAACAAAACCACCATGTCCCAGACCTGTTCAATCAAAAAAGATTAAAGTAGAATTGTTCTTACAAAAAGGATCATGTCCATATTTTAAACTAGAATAACTATTTTAATTATTATGATTCGATTTTAAACAACAAATCAAGTCACCTTAAGCAATTTTAAGAATTTCCGATATTTTTACAATGAATTATTTTGTCATATATTTTTAATGTCAACAGTTTTTTTGCGATTTCCCAACATTCTGATTTGGTGGACATGTTCTTTTTTTAATATTACCTCTTCATATATTTTTATTTTATTTATTTATTTAACACTTCTTATAAGCCTAGCAGCTTCATTGAAAAGAGACTGAAGTCTTGAAATGAGCGGATCTGACAAACCAGAATATATAGAATGACAGTTATCCAAACGCGATACATCAAATTCATTGAAAAGTGTTTTTATTTCCATTGTTCAAAGATATCGACGTGTAAATTTTAAGTTTCTTAATATTATGAAGTATTCGAAATGTGGACGCACCGGAGAATGCTACGGATACCCTGGACGGATATGGTCAGCACCACAAGGGTTCTTCAAAGAGCCAAAGTTGATAGAGAGTTGCTGACTAATATTAAAATCCGAAAGGTGTCCTATTTGGGTCATGTACTTAGAGGAGCCAAGTACAAATTACTGCACCTGATCATCCAAGGCAAAATAGAGGGTCGAAGAGGGGTTGGCAGGAGACAAATCTCCTGGCTCCGCAATATATGGTACGTGATTGGACTGGTATAAGGAGCATTGGGGATCTTTTTCGGGCTGCTGGGGACAAATATGCCTACTCTCAGGTGATAGTCAACGTTGAGGGAACCTGACATGACACTGAGAAGAAGAAGAAGAAATATTATAAAAGCCTGAAGACACTTTTAGGTAGATTAAGATCGATCCCATTGAAATATTCGAGGCTATAAGGATACCTATGACTTCGGTCATATTTATTATTTAAAAATAAATAAAAATAATGTGGGTGTGTGCTCCAATCGTCTCACAACAGTGTGCCTGGTGAGTTTGTGTGAAACTTTGTTTTCTTTCTGAATTGCCGTTGGAAAGGGATACAAAACCAAGCAACGACCATGGCAGTTCTTTTAAATAAACAATAAACATTAAAAAATATATAACCAGAGATAACTTTTCGTATCTTCAATAAATACATAAAAAAACGAAAAATAGAAAACTATCGCGTGAGTTGCATTTAAAGAAACCGACAAGGTTAAAAAAAAATAGTTATATTTTGAAATAACACACAATAAGATTTTTTTTCAGTAATTATAATGAAATTAATCGCTAACGATGCCAAATAACACACAATTGTGAGTATATCAAACCACGAGCCACGCAATCGTTATTTGTAAAGAGTAAAGTTACATCTGAGATTTTTTTAATTTCATGTTGCAATCCTGCAATTCGGCATCAAGGTTGGACACTAATTATTTGATGTATACTTTAAAATTTACATCAAGTTAGCCTCATTTGATAAATTGGCTGCATGTACACAATACGAAAAAAAAAAACATTTTAAGTATATCTAAGGAAAAATGTATGTACAAAACAAGACGAAGAAACCATGTACGAGTATGTTGGATTGAAAATCTAATCTTTAATCATTAAAATATTTGTATCTCCAGTTTTAAAGTTTTTATCAGCTATACTTTTTTGTTGTATTTTTGAACAATGCCAAGTTCTTGTCAGTTCCCACCGTCTCTCACACTTTTATGACAAAATTAGTCCCCATCCAGTACGATCTACATTTAATGAATTTTTACAAGACCTTCCAAAAAGGGTCTTTAATGGAGTATTGTACTCTAGAAATTTAAAAAAAATATTTCTTTTTCTTGCATATTCTTAAAGTTTAGACCTGTAAAAATATGTTCTCAAAAGGGAATTTAAAAATTCTCAATATTTACGAAGTTATAGCTATAAATGAGGCAGCAATTACGCCGCACCGGAATGACTCGGACAATAATCTCAAAACTTTAAACGCGTTTTTCTCAAAACTACTTTTTTTGACCTGGTCGACATAAAATCTCGAATTCTATCCCACCCTTCAGTCTTCCCAGCCTTCAAATTTATTCCCAGCCTTCAAATTTAAAATGAAATTTTAATAAATGTTTTTCTATCGTTCCTACTTTGAAAAATTATTTTTGTAGTATTTTATAAAAATTTGAAAATTTGAAAGGAGGGGTAAAAAAATTTTTTTTTTCAGATAGCCGCCATTTTAAGTTTTTTTTTATATTTGGTACCAACTATAAAAACATTATTTTTTATCAAGAAACTGTATACAATTTAGGTTTAAAATCTACAAATGGATTCCAATCATATCGACCAGCTCACCCCTTTTTTTTTTTTTTACGACCAGATATAACAGCTGATAGCATCTTGAATTTTCATTCTCTTTTTCAGAAGTTTGTTTGTACATTCTCAAATCATCAATAAACTAAAACTGTAAAAAAATGTATGTGAAAAAAAATTTTTTTTTTATATAGTCTAAAAATTTTTTATTTAGTCTGAACTGTAAAATGGAGTTAATCTGGAGACCAGCTGCAGTCTTCTCGTGCAAATAGAATAAGGAATTTACAGGGTCCTTCAAACGGGATATTAAAGAGTCTAAACATGTGTTGATATGTATTTCATCAGACCCTACAGAGCTTGCAAGGTATACGCTAATCAAAAGAAGAGAAGTGAGCCCCGGTGCATGGAACGGTACAGGTAACGTGATGCAGCTCTAAAAATGTCAAAATATTGTCAAAATTATCATTGTGAACTTAAATATTAACGTATTGAAAACTAATACACAAAATAACGTTACAGCATTCCTAATATTTATTTAGATATAGCAATTTTAGCATCCATTACTTTGTGCAGCTCATGATTAAATTATAGTCTCTGACGACTCCTTTATCCATCCCTACACTCCGTGGCTCGAAGGGCAGATTGTTAAGGGTTGTCCTGTTGTATATCTTACTTGACCAATCCAACGCATTGGAATTCTTCCTGCAGTAACCACAAACCTCCCCAAACTGTCTTCTTGACCAGGAGCAATGTGCCCAAAGAATCGGAGGACTCGTCGAAGGCATATTGTCGACAATCTGTCTGGGATTCTCAGTTCTTCGAGAATTGAGGCCGTTAGTTCGCCTTGCTGTTCATGGAATTTGTAACACATTTCTCCAGCATCATATTTCAAATGCATCTATTCCACGTCTCTCGCTTGTTCTCAAGTGGTCAAGTCTCCGAGCCATACATGAATATTGCGAAGACGAGAGACTTAAATAAGCGCATTATAGTCTTCACAAAAATCTTAATTTCTCAAAAAACAAGTCGGATATTGGGAAATGTTGTCATGGTTTCGATCAGGTTTTAAAGTATTAAGACACTGTTATGTAGGTATTATAATTTGTTCTAATATTGTTGCAGTAGATACAGAGCTATAATAAATAGTTTGGCTCAGCTGTTAGCTACGATATAACGAATAAACAGCAAACTATCATTTATCAACGACTTTTTTACAACCGCTGTCTGCAGAAATCAATATCACCATCAATAAACCATCCCATTCAGTCCGTCTACCTCGCATGTCACTGCAGTCTGCGGTATCTTCACTTTCGCTACTTGCTGTGCCGGTGTCTCCGCGTCACTCTCTTATATATCGTGTGTCGCATCTTGCCTCCTGAGTCTTGTGTATTGCACAGTGGTCATTCCACTGTTATTGGACACTGCATCGATGTGGTAAAAACTGTCATAATCTCTGCAAACCATCATCATTAACGTATTTACTGTTATTTTATCGAATTGTTTTGAGTGGAGTAAAACGTGTTGTATTATATTTGAGTGGAGTAAAACGTGTTGCATACAGTACAACTATGTGGGTTTATTGTTTTGTGGTTATGTCTTTCAACTAATGAAGAATGAAAAAATGTTTCCCCCATCTGCATTTTTCCTTTGAGTCTAAGACCACACACACTTACGATGTAGGTGTTCTACAATTAAGTGACATAATTCTGACCCTTAACTTTTTTAATCCCAGCATATTTTGCATAAAATATGCGAAAAATCCCAGTATTTTTTGGCAAAAAAAAAAACAGTAGTTTATAATAAATTTTTTATCTCAGTTAATATTTAGTATTAAAACCTAATTTTTTGTGGAGACGTCCCTGTAGAGTGTTAAATAATTAAAATTTTCATATTTTATAAAAGAAAATATTTTTTTAATTCAACATAAAAACTTGTAAGAAAACTTTTTTTTTACTTTATTATTAAACAAAGTAAATTATTGTACAAACATTTGTCAAGGCTAGCTTACCTATATACACATTTATTACATAACTAATCTTAATTATATGTTATAATTTATGAACTTATTTAATCTTATTTTCCTACATGGCATTTTATTTTATTTTTTTCAATCTTAATATATGATTTCTTAGAAATAATTAACACCTACATACTACTTATAACTAGGTTACAATTCTTACAACTAATTATTTAGCAAGAACAAGTCCACTCGTTCAGGCTACTTGTATTCCATCACATTCACTCAGACCTTGGTCGTCCCAGCTAATACTGTAGGTGGACTAGTCAGGCAACAGATAATGCTTCGGGAGCTTGTGCTTATAACGGAAGGGTAGGTCGGATTTACTCTCGTAAGCCCCCAGGGCAGCGACTAAGGGATTTCTGTGATTTTGTTGGCTTTTATAGAACTTCACGGTCCTAGCGAGGATGTGGTGTTGTAGGGTTTCTTCTCGCTGTTCAGCGTGAAGTCGGGTAAGATTTGTTCTGGGATGGGTGTTAAAAGATATATTGAATGCCTTGTTCTGCACTCTCTGGAGTTTCAGGTGGCCCGTGTTGCTCACACTACCCCAAACGGGTGCAGCATAGGTCAAGATAGGACGAATAAGGGTTTATGGTTGTATGAAAACTTTGAGGCCGACGATCGGCCCCATGGGATTTTTACACTAGTTGGGGCTGATAATCGGCCCCGTGGGATTAAAAGGGTTAACATTGATCTCGTAACGAAACGGGATTATTCTGCCTAAAGAGAGCCTCGGGATAAGATATTGAAACACGTGTAGCAGGAATTTATGTAATAAGGGGAATGACAAAATAATTTATCGTTATGTATTCTAATATAGTTTGTAGCCAAAATATTTATGTATGTATTACACTTTAGTGAGTTTATTGCATACAGGCGGCCCTCGACTTTCGCACATAATTGGTTTCTAAAATTTTTTGCGAATGTTGAATGTTCGAAAGTAGAGGGATGTAAAGAAAAATCGAAAATTCTATTTTAAAATATTTCTTTATCAATAATTATATTTATTTATCAATAATATATTTAAAATATTTATTTATCAATATACATAATTAAGTTAACGAGGCATGTTTAAGTGCTTTCAGGTGTTTTCTTTATAAACTTGTCAAGAGTTAGTTGAATACCACCTTTTTTTCTTTTCTTGATAAAGAGTTCCATAACATGCTGTGTCTTTCTCAATCGCCCTACGTACTCGAGATATACGTTCTCCATTGGGATCACATTCTTCTATGATAGTCACAAATTTGTCAAGATGCATGAAGGCTTCATTCATATTATTGATTGTCAAAGTCTTGACGATTTTATCAGCTTCTTCTTCCTCACTTTCATTGTGTATTTCATTTAACTCTTGTTGCTCAATTAAGTATTCATTTGACAGGGTACTGAGTGAGATTCAATCAACTCATTAACATCTTCGTTGTTGACGTCCAAGTTTAGTTCATTCAATAAGCTAACTATTTCATCTGTGATAGTTTCCGGAGTTTTTTCAGAATTTATAAAATCACTCATCATTTGTGAGCATAATTGTTTCCAAGAACCTTTCATTGTTGACTCTTTTATTTCAGCCCACAAATCTCCAATATTGTTTATTGCGTTTTATATATTATAGTTCTTCCAAAAAAAGTATAGCGACTGCATAGAAGCGAACAATTTTTGTATTATCGACAAAAATATTTAAAAAATTGAATTTTTTAAAATGTGCGAAATAGCGAATTGTGCGAAAGTAGAATGTGCGAAAGTCGAGGGCCGCCTGTATATGTCTTCTAAGCACGCAGATAGATGATAAACACCCTTAATTGGAAACCAGGTTAAGACCCTTTTAATCATCTTTCTTCTAGACTTTTGGATTCACAACAAATTGCCATATAGACTTTTGGATACACAACAAATAGTTTTTTTTTTGTTTTCTATCCACTTTGCACGGATTTCTCCTGTTGTACAAAGAGGGTCTGCCTAGCGTTAGCTTATTCGTTAGGAATAATATCAGCCAGGATTCTTCTCATACTGCTAGGCGGTACCGATAATATATCAACAGTGTCATTCAGTTGGTTCAATATCTCTATACTACGCGTGACTGAGTGTTTAGCCATGATATTCGTCCTGTAAGTTGGTATGTAGAACAGAGGGTGATTCCTTGTACGGCTATATTTACTGGGTACATATAAACTTAGTGCTTCTAGAATCGCGAGACAGTTAAAGGAACCTTGGAAAACCTTTATTAGAAATATCGCAATGGATTCTTGCCTTCTTGCTTCGAGGCTTCTATAGTTACACACCGTGAGAAGTTCGGCATGGTGAGCATATTTTGGGTAATCGCCCTTTGTTCTGTACCATATATATTTGAGGATTTTTTTTTGTATTTGTTCAATATTGTTTTTATATTTGAGCTCATGAGGAGCCCAAACCGTATATTCATATTCTAATTTGGTTCTAATTAGATAATTATATAAGTTTCGGAGAATATCGGTGCTGTTAAATTCTCTTGATATTCTCATTATAAAACCGAGTAGTTTGTAACAGTTCGATATCAAACGTGAGACATGGTTAACGAACGTGAGTCCGACATCAAAGGTTACGCCCAAATCTTTGAATTCAGAAACTCTGTTAAGTGTCATTCCCTGTATAGTATGCTGATTGTGGATTGGTTTTAAAATCATAACACAGTATCTCATCGATATAGTTGCAGTCTTCATTATTCGAGTTATGGTCAATGTGAGTCTCGCGTGATTGCAAAAACCAGTTGTCATTTCGCATAATGGTTAGCACATTTAGATCAGAGAAGATGATAAGTGAGCTGCAGCAATTAAATAGTTACCACCATTAACTAATGGATCAGTCTGTATCAGCCCATCAGGGCAAACTTGAATCAGTGGGTCATCGGCTCCTCATTAACTAACTGCGATTTTAATGGTTCATCAAAGATCCGGTTAAAATGAATCGAGTATTTGATCATTTGGAACTTATACTCGTATCTTCATCAACGATAGTTGAACGAGTTGTGATGGAGACCATAATAATAAAAATAAAATTACAATTTATATAGCGCCGTTTAGAGAGAAGACTCTATATTATAAATATTAGCTTTTTTTTAGCAGTATCAGTACTTGTTTACTTTTTCAATTTATACTTGACAAGTTATCTTATAAATACACATTTAAAAAAAAAACCAAAGGTAATTTAATGTGAACATATAATTTTAATGCATCTGGGTTTGTTGCTTTTCATTTATCGTGTCCCCAGTAAACTAGGCTTTTGCATGTAACTTACTGAGGACATAATATTGTATTGTATTATATATGTTATATAGTGAAATGTCAATAAATAAACGGTAGATAAAACAAAAAAAAAAATTTTAATTTGTTTTATCAAACACTGATTATTCCACTTTTTGTAACGGTATAACCCTACCGGTTTCAAGGCTTTTATCTCATCATCAGGGGAACAAAAACAAGTCTTGTTTGTGCTCCTCTGATGATGAGTGAACGCCTTGAAACCGGTAGGGTTATACCGTTACAAAAAGTGGAATACACAGTGTTTGATGAAACAAATTATAATAATAAACAAACTATCAATAATATAAAAAATAATTGTTTTACTCTTTGGATCAAGCCATTAACGTAAAACACTTTTCTCAGTCGTGTTAATTTTTTAATATTTCCTGATTCACTATAAACGGTTAAGACTCAAAACACAGTTAAATGTTGTAACTTATCCGTAAAGAAATTTAACTGAATGCGTGTTAAATCCCTTTTATGGATCAACTTTGAATACTGTTCTAGTTACTCTCGTTTGATTTATCTAAGTACTGAATTCTAGATCTAGTAAATTTATTTAACGAATGCAACATTTAACTTAATTTTAATGTACGATAGTTTAGTTAAATGCCTTGATTTATTATACTCTGAGAGCTGAACATTTGATTCAAGAAGTTAAAATAATTTATTTCATAAAGTTTCACATTCAAGAATTAAGGATATGCTTTGTGCATTCTAGAATTCTAGAACGAAGGACATTCTATGATAGAATTAGAAATAAATAAAAAATATGTATAAAGCAAAACAATCTATAATTTTAAATTACTCTATATTTTTAAGTTACACTTTAATTTGTTGACAGTACACCCGCAAAGGCGTGACATATAATAACGAGGCGGCACATTCTTATCAAATCACAGTTAAATTGTCCTTAATTGCTTAGCCTTTTCTAGATTCGAGTACCTTTCGCCATAAGGCTATTTTCTATTGTAAACCTTTAATTACCACCCCCTAAATATGGAACGCATCTTTTGAAATATCAACTTGTAGAGATTGCCGAAATATTTTACCAAACTTTGTTGAGCTTTAAAAGAACGCTGATGAATTTCAAGAGTGACACTCGGTGGGTTTGGTTAGGTGCGGGCAGTGGACTCGAGACAGTCCTATATCGTATAATAAACTATTATTACATTTTTTAAAGAATTTTCACTTATGTACTTGCTTACGCATATATAATTTTAATTGATTTGTTATGTTAATATGTCTTTCTATTTAGATTAATTTAATTGCTATCATGACCTCCCCAGAGAAGTAAGGATTCAGGTAGATAAAGCTGCAGTTGTGGCGGGCTGCCTGAGAGATGTCATATGGAGGAATAAAGATATGAGAACGGATAGCAAGGTGCGCATTTATAAGACATGTGCGCGACCTATCCTCACATATGGCATCGAAACGAGGGCGGACACTGTCAGGACAAAAAGTATGCTAAGGACAACGGAAATGAGAACTCTACGCGCTATCGCTGGGAAGACTTTGCGTGATCGTGTAAGGAACACTACAATCCGAGAGGTCTGTGAGGTCCAAGATGTGGTCAGATGGGGACGACATCGTCGACGATACTGGTACCAACATGTACAGAGAATGAATTCCACAAGAATTCCATACATAGCTCTGCATGGGGTGCCGGATGGACGGCGTCCACCAGGGAGACCCCCGAAACGATGGAGAGATAGCTGGAGCTCAGCATCACAGGAGGACAATCCTGCAGTAACAGACTCTTGAGAGTCTACAGAAAGTTTAAGAAGAAGAAGAAGATCTATAAATTGTATTTTTATTAGAACTTTTTTTGTAATAAATGAAGCACATTATATTCATTTTATAAAGTACCACATACCATTGATTAAAAATAAATGAAGCACATTATATTCATTTTATAAAGTACCACATACCATTGATCAAAAATAAATGAAGCACATTATATTTATTTTATAAAGTACCACATACCATTAATAAAGTACCACATACCAAGTAATAAATGAAGCACATTATATAAAATACCACATACCAAGTAATAAATGAAGCACATTATAAAAAGTACCACATACCAAGTAATAAATGAAGCACATTATATTCATTTTACAAAGTACCACATACCATTGATTAAAAATAAATGAAGCACATTATATAAAGTACCACATACCAAGTAATAAATGAAGCACATTATATTCATTTTATAAAGTACCACATACCATTGATTAAAAATAAATGAAGCACATTATATTCATTTTATAAAGTACCACATACCATTAATAAAGTACCACATACCAAGTAATAAATGAAGCACATTATATAAAATACCACATACCAAGTAATAAATGAAGCACATTATATAAAGTACCACATACCAAGTAATAAATTAATCACATTATATAAAATACCACATACCAAGTAATAAATGAAGCACATTATATTCATTTTATAAAGTACCACATACCATTGATTAAAAAATAAATTTATTACGAGAATTCGCGATGACAATCGGTTTCCAAAAACAATAATAATATTAAAAAATCGAATTTATGCTTTTATATAAATTTTTCAACAATTTTAACGAAATGCCCAACAGTTAAAGACCTCGAGGGCATTCGGACTTTCGTTTTTTTACGTGTTTTATGTATTGTATTAAATTACTTTTTAAGTGATATAATATATTAATGTGAATTTTCCGATGTTAAATACGAGTAATATGTGTAAACTAATTAGGTTAAAATTAATTTATACTTAATGACTCACGTGGTAACATACTTTACTTATAATTAGGTTTCACAACTCATTAAGCTAATGAAAAATTATAAATAACAGTGGTTCTAATTAATCAACAATCGGTTAAAATAACTAACATTTCTTTTCATGGTTATAATATGTCCTAGGATACAGGCAAAAGCCTATTTTATTGGAGATACGACAAATGAAAAGCAACAAACTCAAATCCAAATCCATTGGGAATGTCAACTTTATATTAAATATTTCTTTTTTTTCTCATTTTTCATCTATCCTTTTCATATATCTGGTTGGTTGGAAGAGATTGCCACATGGCAATAAGCCCGCTAGGTTGTACTGTACACAACGAAAGTGTAATACAATACCCGGAGGTAAGTAATACACGTCGGGCTAAGAAAGAGACTGTTGACCATAATCGGCTAACTTCGGGTTTGTAGAGCGTCGTCTCTGTCATATTCATATACGTGTTCCGTCGCGTCGTCGCGTATCGGACTTTTAGCGCATCGCGCGACAGAGACGACGATGGTACTTTGCATGATGGTACCCGGGTACTTTGCAACGTTCCCTCTAAGGTATGCGCGTGTGCGGTCGCACATCTGTTAAAAATTCTCCGCACACATATTTCCATCTTCCGCACAAATTTCAAAGAAAGGAACTTGTAACCACATTTTGTTTTGCGCAATTATATATTTATTTGATAAATATCATGATGGGTTCTCAGGTTCCTTTCTTTGAGATGTGTGCGGAACATGGAGACACCATATAGAGTCCACGCGCCATATTTAAGTTGATCGTCGTCACAGGTCTATCCTAATGAAGGGGTTTTCTGTTTCCACAAAATGGAGCGTTATGCGCTTGTAGTCGACGGTTCACATTTCAATTAAAATCGTAAAATTTCAAGGATATATAATGGACACTCAAAAAATCCTTCAATACTTCATTTTTAAGCGTTGAGTATTTGATATTTTAAAGAAAACTCTTGGATTTAAATTTAAAATTATAATTATAAATGTGGTGCCTAATTCTTTACGCGTGTTTTTTTAATCTTAAGTATATTTAAATGACAATGAAAACTAATTTTCACGGTTGAAAAAATAACAATCCTTTAATCTATATGGTAATAGCTTTATTTCCTCCAGAGACATGAACCCTGCCATACATAGCAAGACAAATAATTCTTGTATTTCCATTCAATGCAACACAACCACCTGTTGAACAAAGGATCTTGGATCAGGAGGACATAAAACAGACAGATAACAAACAACATTCTGTCGAAAGATTACCATAATATTTTCATAGTTTGGTCTGTCTAGCTCCGTACTGCAATGGAATTTAAATCAAGGATTTTGTCGAGGGTTTGTTACACCTCTTTGTTTTTATTATTCCCTGATACAATACAAATAATTAACATTTAATTTAATGCATAAGTAATTCCAAAATTAAAATATTATAATATATTAAAAGACAGATATGTAGGGTGGCCGAAATGTAAAAACAACCAATGAAAAGTTTTGAGAGAAACTGTTAAAAAACTTGGTAAAGGAACCCAATGTCTCTTACATAAACAAATCTAAGTTGACAAATCATCTCGACGTTTGTTTCTTGAATTTACTTATAACATTATATTCTAAAAAAAACAGTTATCCGTACTCTAGTAATATCTAGATATGCGTGGGTGTGGGATGGAAACCCCCCGATGCCCTTGCGGTCGGGCTCGCCCTACATTGGGCCGGGGAAATGTTTGTGGGATGAGTCCGGACCTTTTAATGGCTTTTCTCTTGAATGTATTTTTTTTGTCATCTATTTATTTTCTGTGTTTTTTTTATCTTCTTGTTCTGCGTGTTCAAGGGTGTGGGCTGAAAAACATCTGATACCCCCGTGGCTGGGCTCACCCTTTATTGGTGGGGTGTATCTTGGCAGGGGGGATGTTATTAGATGAGCCCAGACCTTTTGATAGCTTCTGTTTTTTAGTGTATTCTCTTTATAATGTGTTCTTGAAATGTGTCTAAATGTATTATGCACATACTATGTTGCTATCAATAAAACTGTATTTATTTATTTATTTATTATTTATTTATCTTAGTCTATCATATATTGTAATACGAGATATTCTCCGTAAAACGTGCTAGTGGAATCACGCGTAATACTTAGTCAACTACCACAATTATTCTTCTATCCTCTCTGCCTACCCCAACAGGTAATATTTTTTGATATTTTTATTTAAGAGGGCATTCTACTCTAGAAATTGAAAAAAAAATCGTTTTTACGTATTTTTGCTTATTATTAAAATTTAGATCTTTAAGAATGTGTTTTCAAAAGGAAATTTAAAAATTCTTAATATTTACGAAGTTATACGAGTCCACACAACAGTAATTTTGTTGTTGAACATGAACGTGGAAAAAGACTGAAAGGAGCCGAATGAATACTGTAGAAAAATGTGCACTGAGAAGAAAATGTATGATATAATATAGAATGAAGTGATTAGGGATGAAACATATTATGTATGTGAAATTGAGGGGGTGCTCTATTCTACAAATTTGAAAAAAAAATTGTTTTTTTTTGCATATTCTAATAGGTTAGACCTTAACGAATATGTTCTCAAAAGGAAATTTAAAAAATCCCAATATTTACGAAGTTATAGCTATAAATGAGGCAGCAATTACGCCGCACCGGAATGACTCGGACAATAATCTCAAAACTTTAAACACGTTTTTCTCGAAATTACTTTTTTCGACCTGGTCGACATAAAATCTCAAGTTCTACCCAACCGATTGCCTTCAAATTTGGTACGAAACTTTAATAAATGTTTTTATATCGTTGCCATCTCGAAAAATTTAAAACGATTTTTTTACTGTTTTAAAAAAAATTTAAACTTGTAAAAAAGTGTAAAAAAATTGAATTTTTTTCAAACAGCCGCTATTTTATGAGTTTTTTTTTTCTTTGGTACCAGCTATAACAACATTATTTTTTATCAAAAAACTGTGTATGATTTTTTGTTTCAAATTTACGGAAAGGTTCCAGTCATTTCGACCAGCTCACCCCCTTTTTACAAGATATAACAGTTGATAACATCTTGAATTTTCATTTTTTTTTGTACATTCTCAAATCATCAATAAACAAACGGCACAAAAATGTAAGTATAGGAAAAATATTTTTTGTTTTTTTTTATTTAACCTGAAAAAATGCCCGAAATTCACGCCTCTAGAGTATAATGCCCCCTTAAAATAGAATTGTATTTTTAAATAAATATTAACTTGTATCGTATTCTAAATATTTTTTAGATTAGAGTTATAAGTTTTCAAAAAAGTATGTATCAGTCTCGCGTTTATTGTATCACACTACTTTTTCGTTGTTTACAGCACAACCTGGCGGGTTTATTACCTTATGGCAACCTCTTCCAACAAACCAGAAGACGTTAAAGAGGTCTAAATGAAAATAAGACTGAAAGTCTATTTAAAAAAATGGGGATACAATCCGCAACGTGGATAGACTCCACAAATATCTCAAATATCAACGGAGATAGAATCCGCAACCCCTGAGTTAGAAGACCTTTTGATATCTTGCCAACTAAGCCACAGAGGTTGTCGTTCATTTTCCTTACATTCAATTTATTTCCTGTTTACAAACAAAACATTGTTTCCCATGCAAGCAAGTGCATCAACCTCAAAGTTTGATATAAAAAATTGAAATTCAGCTCACGTCCTAATGACGATTGTTGTCGTTCTGTGGCGAGAGGATCGACAAGTGGCAAGAAAAGGAACTCTTTTAAGGAAGAGGAATGCATAACAGGACACTTGTCAGGGATGTAAAAATTATGAATATCATATTTTTGGACACATTATTCCAAAAAGGTCCAATCATTTTGGAGTGTCCAAAAAAATACGTAAGTACTCATATTTAAATTTTCTACTATGTTTTCATATTTGAACTATATACGAGTACATGTATCATACACATGTATGCAAAGCATATACTAGTAAAATGACGGAATATTTCACCTAAAATTATTCTTTGTAAGCTGTATGTGATTTCATTAAATTGTTATTTTTTATTTCTGTTAAAAAAATATTCACTAAATAAATACTTTCATACAAACATACTCGTATCTGATGGATTTATTGCTTAAAAGCTATTACTTCAAGTCAAACAACTTTTATTTCCTAATTATTATCGGTATTTATGATCGTGTTTTTAACTTCGTATACATAAGTACATATCATCACGCCGTCTCGCTTTTGGGGCACGCAGAGAGAACCGAGTGCCAGACTTTCCTATCTAGACGTACATATTTCGCTAAATTTATGATTATCATTGAACACCATACACATACACTACACCTAAATTTATGATTATGATTGAACACCATACACATACACTACACTTACATTTATGATTATGTTTGAACACCATGCACTTCACCTAAATTTATGATTATGATTGAACACCATACACATACACTACACTACACCTAAAGCCAAATTAATTACTATCATATATCGGGTGGTCTAAAATAGGTTCTTTTTAGTTCGTGTTGGTAGATTTTCTGCGGTTTTCTTTCGGTAACCTAATGACCGCAGCCACCACCTTACTATTAATAAATTATCCATCGATAATGATGGTGCACATCTGATTCAGCTGTAGGTACGTACGATCGAAATCATAGGTATCCTGATACTCCCAAACATTATGTGGAAAACTTGTGTGATTCGAGGGAAAAAACACGACGCGAATGCTTGTGTGATTCGAGGGAAAAACACGACGCGATTTTTGAACTGGCGATCATCTGCACCGAATTTAAAAGCATCACCACTTAGTTATACGCCTCCAACTACCCAAAATTAGAATATTAAAAATTAAATTACATTGTCCTTCCATTATGCAAATTCACGCTACACGTGTTTGTATCTCCTATCCCGAGACCTTCTTCTTGCGGAACGGATCCTCGGCAGAACCCCGGGTTAAGAAATGGAAACACGTGTATCAGGGATTAACATATGTTAATTAGAAAAATAACAAAGTAATTTATTGTTATGTATCAGGGGTTGGCATACATGAGGTAAACGAGAGCCACACTCTGGATTTTCATATATATAAAGAGCCACACCATAGTCACGTTCTCACGTAGTATTAAATACACTCATTCTAATTTATTACATATTCTACACAAATCTTAATTGCTAACATATATGAAGTATAAAAAATACATATATAAGAAAATATAAAAATAAAGCAGAATACGGTTTGCGCACATAAAGAGGCAGGAGATACGCGCGCATCCTATACATTGATATCACAGCACACACGTATACACCAATACTACATTCTTTTAAAACTGCTTAACTATTTCAATGTATATTAATAACTATTTCAATGCCTAACTACGAGTCTTTAAATGTTGTCTCAACTATTTTACTGCTTTGAGGCTTTTAAATTTGGACTGCTTTGAGGCTTTTCTTTTTTTCTCGTTTTTGTTGACAGTTAACCTGAGGTGGTATATGTGGGTTTACTTTTCATTTTGTTTTCTGCCATACGTTTTTGTTTTTTTTCTTTCTATTTATTCTTTAATCTAGATATGCAGGAGTGTGGGATGGAAGCCCCCTGATGCCCTTGCGGTCGGGCTCGCCCTACATTGGTTGGGGGTATCTCGGCCGGGGAAATGTTTGCGGGATGAGCCTGGACCTTTTAATGTCTTCTCTCTTGAATGTATTTTTCTTGTCATCTATTTATTTTCTGTGTTTTTTTTTATATTCTTGTTCTACGTGTTCAAGGGTGTGGGCTGAAAAACATCTGGTGTCCCCGTGACTGGGTTCACCCTATATTGGTGGGGTGTATAGCTTTTGATAGCTTCTGTATTTAATGTATTATCTGCAATTTATGTGTTTTAGAAGTGTTATTTAAATATATTTTGTATATACTGTGTTGCTGTCAATAAACCCATATTTATTTATTTAATACTTGCGTCTTTGACAGTCAAAGGAAAATCGCGAAAATACAAGTATAATGGAGAAAGAAAATATCTTTATTTTTATAACAGACATTGGGAGCCGCACTTAACCCAACGAAGAGCCACATGCGGCTCTCGGAGCCGCATTTGCACATGTCTGTTATATGTTATATGCTAATATTGAGTTCCACAAAGTTAAAAATGGAACTTTTGATAATTTTTGTATTATTTACAAACAAATAAATCAGTGGATATGTATAACTTCTTGAATATTCCGGATACAGTGTAATAAACGTTGTCTCTGTATCGGCTCGAACAAACCTTGGTCGATAAATATGTATGACTGGATATTTTCTCTAAACCATTGCGCTAAGGTACTCGCATTATACTCGTATGATACGGCAAGACAGGTTCGTTTTTTCAGAATAGTAACTGACTCGAGCTCAAACAATAACGGCATTTGGCGAAAATAATTTGCCTCGGTAATATGAACGCTATAATAAAATGGATAAGTAACATTTTCCTTTCGGTTTCTGTCTGTACAATGAACTTTTATCCAGTGTGATGGAGCGTATTTGAAAGTAGTTATTTTGAAGGTTATTGAGATTTAGTATAATGCAACTAATAATAATTGTATTTTTGGTTTAAATAACTCTTTGTTATAATTTTAAAAACAACACATGTCTTCCAAAGCGGAGGTTACGGGCTCGATTCATGTTTTACCCCAGATAAGAGTTCCAGTTTGTCTTTTACTTATTGTATTGTATTGCCATTGCTAGGCCTCGTAGTCAAGGATTCCCTTGCTAAATCATAATATAAATAGGCCAAAACCCGTACGATGGTTGTCCTCAAAGAAATAATACGAGAATTGAATTTTGAATACAAGAGAGCGAGAGAGGAATACTTGGATTATCTCCGTAAGTAATTCGAAATTTGAATCTCGGTGGGTCCGTGATAACTGAAAGAATTTTAAATACTTAGCTAACAATTATTGAACCGGTGTAAAAGGGGACGATGTATAAATTATATATATATATATATATATATATATATATATATATATATATATATATATATATATATATATATATATATATATATATATATATATATATATATATATATATATATATATATATATATATATATATATATATATATATAATATATATATATATTATATATATATATATATATATATATATATATATATATATATATATATATATATATATATATATATATATATATATATATATATTATATATAATATATATATATATATATATATATATATATATATATATATATATATATATATATATATATATATATATATATATATATATCAATATATATATATATATATATATATATATATATATATATATATATATATATATAATATATATATATATATATATATATATATATATATATATATATATATATATATATATATATATATATATATATATATATATATATATATATATATATATATATATATATATATATATAATATATATATATATATATATATATATATATATATATATATATATATATATATAAATATATATATATATATATTATATATAT